>CM053769.1:490139397-490169745 GCA_028658325.1 Potorous gilbertii
TTTTTTTCCTTTTCTGGGCATTTTCCCAGTCAGTTACTTGACTTCTGAGATTCCTCTCCACCCCCACCTAGATCTGCCCAGCTAGTGCTTGGGGTCTGAGATTCAAATGCTGCTCCCCAGCCTCAAGGCTTTCAGTGGCAGGCGGAGCTGTTATTCAATGTGAGCTTAAGTTCAGGTGCTGAGGTGGGGGCAGTGCCACCTCCCAGGCTCAGTTTCCTCAGGGGGTTTATGAGGAGACCTTTAGTAATGGATCTGAAGTCCTGCCTGTTCCGGGAGCCTCTGGCCAGCCGCTGCTTCTGCTGTTGCCTCCCGAAGGGGCCTGAGTTATGGAGACACCCTGCTCCCCTCTCGGCCCACCAAACAATCTCTCTCAGTGACCTGTGCGTGAGGGTGGAGGGATCCTCATGGCCGCTGGAGATTCCATCCCTGAAGCCTGCTTGGATGTGTTCCTCTTGATGCCGCATGGCCAGGGCAGGGCTGGGCTCCACTCCCGTCCGGTATGCAACAGACCCTTGGGTTCAGTTTTCTGGGTTGTCTGGAATGGAAATCTCCTTCACTCTGTTGCTGTGCAGCTTTCACTTCTCCAGAATTTGCTGGGAGTTCTTTTTACAGGAAATTCATGGGCTGTGGGTTCGGAGCTAGCATATGTTAATCTTTCTACTCCACCATCTTGACTCCTCCCCCAAAACACATTTTTTTAAAAGATATTTATTCACTTTTTAAATTTGCAATTAAAATGATGAGACAGCATTTTTAGTATCCTTCAAAATATCAGATTTATCCTAGACTCCTCAGTCCCACTCCTTTCCTAAAAGACAGTAAACTCTGGGCATATAAGTTAGCATCTGTCAGCTCTAGGTCCCAACATAGGGCAATGGATCTGTGGTCATCCCTGTGACCACATTGTCTTGTGTACCTCATTGTCTTGTTTGTGTGGAGAGACAGAGGCAGTATGGGTGAAAATCCCTTCAGGCCCACTTCCTCGGCCTGCCTTTGGGTACTTTCCCCACTGAACCCACAGGATATCCTCAAGTTTCTCTTCAAGTTAAGGGTGTTTAATTCCAGAATTAATTTTTACCTAGTGAATTGTTAATGGGACCTTTCACCTGTATTGGGTAATGTATATTGTAGACTAGACATCATGGTGTAATAGTTCCCAGTTTGTGATAACACTGGAACTTTGTAAATATTTGGTTGATTCAATCCAGACTATATTTACATGGGCTGTAATGGAGTCCTGGCACTTCCCCTTACTAACTGTGACAATTGAAAAAGTCATTTCACCTTGAGTCTCAGTTGGCTCACTTGTAAAATGGAGATAATTTTGCATTATCTCTATCATAGAGATACTTGAAGCTAATGCAGAATAGTACATATAAAGGATTTTTAAAACCAAAAGAGCCCTAGAAATACCATCTTTTTGTTGAGCTCTCTTTGCTGCTCAATGGATAGTGTTCTTGACTGCAGAGAGGCTGTGAGAGGTGAAAGCTAAACTGTGAATAAACATTGTTATAAAATATTGGGGTACCTGAAGTCATGTTCTAGTAATTCTGTTGAGATATCACCCTTTACTCTAAAGAATTGACAGGAGAAGATTTTGCCCAGTTCTGGGTAAGAAAGAAGGAGACAAGAGGGAGAAATTTAACAGAGGAAAAACCTGCTAGAGTTGGTGGCATTAGTGAGCTTGTTGAAAACAGAACTGAAAAAGTAACTGAGGTCAGTTCTGTCACCCTACCTCAGAAGCAACTCTGGGAAGGGACACAGGTCAGCAACTCCCAATATCCTCTAAGACAAGGATGCTGAGTTAACATTTAGCTTCAAGGGTTTACTCACAAGTGAAGGGGAAATTGTTAACAGAGAGTAATTGATAGGGGAAAAGAAGGAAATCACTGAACACCATGGATAATAAATGAAAGAGGCACAATGAAATCTGGCTCCATTGCCTCCTCAGTACATGAGGATGACTTTGGACTCTTAAAATATAAAAAATTAAAATTAAAATTAAATTTTAGCACCTCTATCAATCTGGAGAAGGTTTATGAGCATGCCCCTACTATCATCTAAGAACCAGATGAGCTAGGTTCATCTAGCTCAGTAGCAGGTTGGCCATAGTCATGAAAGTTTTGATTATAGTGACTCAAAGACCATTGACTGAATTATAGGAGGTTCAGGGTAGTATTAGTCATCATGGGGTGATGAAAGACTTACTTGGAGGAAATTATAGATTGCCAAAGTACGTAAGTGTCAGGCAATGATGAGGAGGGGTGCATTCTAGGTGTCAGAAGATAAATCATACTTGTCCCAAACAAAACTTGTCCCAAAGTTGTACTTTCAACTAAGATTCTAACCAATCAGAAATAACTCTGTGCATAGTCAGAGGTGATTACTATCTGGTCAAAAGTCTTACTGAGATGGGGTTACTTTAGGGGTATCTACTGCAGCTGTTTGAACAAGGTGTCTCTGAATAAGTTACAGGAATTTTAAAATGGAGAGGAAATGAACAGTTTCTCCTTCCTATTTTGATTTCACATTTTGGTGGCTAGGGCCTCTTCAAATGAATACTAGTTCTGTATGCCCACTTAGGAATGGAAAAAGAGAAAATCAAAACATATTAGGTCCAAATGAGTTTTGTTGAAGAATGGTCTATTTAGCTAGCTGTCTGAGGCCCCACAGGGCTGTAGTGGGGGTGCTATGCTGCTCTAAATCGGCATCCACCTTGGAGTGGTGTTATGGCAGCCCCAAAGATGACTTCCTGGCTTTTTTCTTTTGTACAGAAGTAGCCCCATATCTGATATATGTCAGTGAAATTCCCTAGGCTTGGGGACCTCCAGGACCTATAAGGTTATTTCTTATCTTTGCTCTGTAATCTGTTAACTGAGAACTGTTAATTGTTAACATAGTTCTTAGCATATAGTAGGCACTTAATAAATGTTTATTAATGAATTGATTGATATTAATATTAGGAGAGCCCAAACCACAACTGTCTCTGTCTTTAAAAGGAGCTTATGATCAGTAATTCCAAATTACCTGCAAAGTAAATCCATGTTTCTTAGTCTGGATATCAAAGCTTATCACAGTATGAATCCAACCTACCTTCTTAGCCTCATCTCATACTACTCCCTCCAGACAATCTGTACTTCAGCTAAATCAGACAGCTCTCCACTACCAAATATTCCACTTTGATTTGCAGAGTTCCCTGTATCTGTCATGTCCTCTCTCCTCAATTGTGTCTTATTAAAGTCTTGATAGTTCTTCAAATCCTAGTTCAAAAACTACTTCCTCCACAATGATCATGCATAACTGTAACAGTCCTTATCATTAAACAACTTTCATCTCCTGGGCTTCATATATGCTTCATCCACATAAAATACCTCTTTTGTTGTGTATTACTTTTCTCTGGTACAATTTAGTCTAGCAAATACTTACTTTTTTTTTTAATAACAGAAGGGAAATGTATTTTAAGAATTAATTTATACTAAATAATCAAGTATTATACCAACCAAAAATCAAAAAGTTCATTTCTTCTTTTGAAGAATATTACTTAATATTTCACTCTTCCAGGCTTCATTTACAAATAATTTTTAACTTTTGATTTACCAGAATCCTAATTTTGGGAATAAAAAATCATAACATTAAAATATAGAAATTGTAATTATCCGTTCTGGCTCCCACTTCCATGGAGAATTCATTCTCTGCTGTCATAATTTACCCAGACAATAGGAGGACCATTGCTAATTTTATATAAACAAAATTTAGAAAAACTCTCTTAAGCAGGATAAAGTCACATATTTTAATGCCTACTCTATTCTCTTCTTCTTTTTTCCCTTTTTTGTTACTATTTTTTGTTAGTAAACTCAGAAAGGATGAAGGAAAGGAAAAGATTTTCACAGCCACCCTAAGGAACAAAAGGATGAAAAGAATACAGAAAGACTCTGTGATTCACCAATTTGATCATTAAGTAGCATTCAAAGAAGTTCTGCAGATTAGGGGGGGGGTGTCTTGGCATGGTGTGTATGTGTGTATGCATACATGCATATATACATACTTATCCCTCTCATTTCTTCTTCACTGATTTTATTTTTCTTTTCTTTTTTCTACATAATTTAATGTTAAGAGGTTTCCATTCCTCTTGGACTGAATGCTCCTATAGGTGTTACATATCCTTTCTGTAAACTCTATGGAATCCGTTCTCCCTGACATCTCAATTTTTCTTAACAAATGACCAGCTCTCTTCTCCTCTATCACATATGTTAAGATGCCAAGGTCAATTCTTAAATGGTCCTTTCATTTCCACCTCAATCATCAGTTTTTCTTTGGTGTGAATAACATCTAGAATTGATATTTTGCTTTTTGAAACAAAGTTTTCAATTAGGTAAGTCAAGATATTTTAAGTTTTTTTTTATTTTCAGGGGATAGAAAAACAGATAGTGTCAGAGACAAGGAACAGAGAGTCAAGGAGAGAAAGACATGAGGTAGGGAGACAGAGAGAGAGAAAAAGAGAGACAAAATCAGAACAGAGAGATATGAGAGAAAGCAGACAGAGAGAAAAACTAACATCTTTGTGGAACTACTATGTGCAAGACACTAAGGGACTGTTATTATCTCATTTGATCCCCACAAAAACAACCCTAGAAGGTAGGTGCTACTATTGTCCCCATTTTACAGATGAAGAATGAGTCAATCAGAAGTTAAATATATTGCCCAGGTCACACAGTTAGTGAGAGTCAGAAGCTAGATTTGAACTAAGGTCTTCCTAAGTCCCAGTCTGGCAATCCATCCTCTGTTCCACTTCACTTCCCAAAAAGAGGAAGAGGGAAGGAAAAACAGTCACAGAGAGAGAGAGTCATAAAGAGAAAGACAAAGACAAAAAGAGACAAAGAGACAGAAGAAAAGAGGGAAGGAGAGAGACAGGATATTTCAGCAGATATCCAGATTTTGAAGTCTCTGATCACTAATATCTCATACTTACTCTTCCCAAACTCATCACTTCTTTCCTCTTTCCATCTAGGTAACTTTAATGATAATATTGTTTCTATTTTCTCTCTTTTGATCTTCACTGCAATGGTTTCTCCTTTGCTTTCCCCCTTTCTGGAACATCCTTACATGCTGCTGCTCTCCCTTCCCTGAACTCATATTTGTCCTTTATCCTTTTCCTTTTGAATATTGTATACTCATTCCACTCATGGATCTCATTCCATTATGTATCAGTGATAATAAGAAGGTCAAATTTTCTTCCTTGCAAGTAAATCTAAAGTTTTCCTTTCTTGGTTCACATACTTTGTAAACAAGTTCTTAGAGATCTGAGGCCATGAGTTTTATTTTGATAGCCTTCCAGAGACATGACTTCCTGTCAATTTCAAGGTGACTTTTGCTACTATTCTTTCTACACTGTAGCTACTCTCTGTAATAAAGAAAACCATTAAAAACTGCATAGGTTGCTTTCTTTCCCTTTCTTCCTTTTCAATTTAAAGCCCTTTTAAATAGATGTCAAAGAGTCCAGGTATATAAGTATATCTCTTGCAAGCCCATGTGAGTTGAATGCTTATCATTCTTCAGGTTTAAATTATAGTCTCCAAGTTTTTTCCTCATTTGTACAAAACCCTCTATTTTCCCACTTCAGTTATATGAGATAAAGCAACCTCAATCAGTCTTTCCCTTTTTCCCCTAGAGTATTCCTGTTTTTCTCCTTTTCCTTTCTTTTTTGGTGGTTATCAATACATAACAATACTTCAAATGCTTTACTTGTTTCACATTAGGACTTAACTAAGATCATTAGGAATTTGAGGTGAGACTTGCATCATCTTTCCCTTTTAGCCTGTAAATTGTTGCTTATCCTTCTTTCGTGAAGAGAACCAATGACAACCTGGAGTGATGTGTTTACTTATTAATGAATTGTATTTAAATGAAGGTATCAGCTTCAGTCTCTCTTTCAGATTCGTCAAAGTCCAGTGGCAAGACAAAGTAGTCAAGAGCTGGTGATGGCTTAGGATGCATTGGATGGCCTTGGCATCTTTGAGGTCTGACTAAGGTACAACTATCTTCATGGAAACTGAAACAAATTCCTCTCACTCACCCATTCAATCGGTTGAAGTCTTTATTTGCTTTGAGTAGACATCACCATAAGTTGTAAATGGGTTTGAAGACTGTTAGTTACCCTCAATCTGGTTTAACTGACCTGCTGAAATGATTTTTACTAGGATTTGGTCTTTGCACATGCTGTAGCTTCTTGGAGCTACAGATGAGAGGTGTAAATATTGTATCCTTGTGTAATCCTTTCTGATTACTCATAGTTATTTCTTTTTGTACTTTTGTACACTGATCTTGGAATGAAGAAGATTTCTCTTTCTGAGTTCATATCTGAACTCAGATAGTTACTAGCTGTGCCACCCCGTGCAAGTCACTTAACCCTGTTTGCCTTAGTTCCTCATTTCTTATATGAGCTAGAGAAGGAAGTGGTAGATCCCTCCAGTGTCTTTGCCAAGAAAAGTTCAATTGGGGTCAAAAAGAGTTGAAAAAGAGGCCAATGGGTAGATAGTTTTCTATGAGTTTGACTATGAAGAGTGAGAGAGAGAGAGAGAGAGAGAGAGAGAGAGAGAGAGAGGAAGGCAATATAATTGGGTTTGAACAGAGCACATAGAGGAATTCCCAGGTGACTTTTCTGTTTGTCAGGCATGACTCAGCACTCTTGCACCTTTGAGATGAAAAGCCATTCATTCAGGACTCAGATGTGCTATGCCTTCTAGAACTTGAAGAAAATCCTCCTTTTTCACTGAGCTGAAGGAACTCCTGTTAACTCAGTAGATACTCAAAAAGGCATACTTTGTCCTTTCAAAATTACAAAAGTGCTAAGTAAAATATAAACAGTAAGATTCAGCTAGGGAATCTCTGGGAATTTGTTTTTAAGTTAAGTTGTTTTAAGGATGAAGGAGAAATGCATTTTATTTCAAGCAGTAGGAAAGGAATCAATGGATATAGAGAATTTGAAAATTGGGAAAAATCAGGGGAGGTTAGAGGGTGTAACCTCTACAGGAAAGGGAGAGGTGACACCAAGGACCCAAGTAGAGAAGCTGGTGGTTGCAAGGAGAAGTGCTACTGATTTTTGTCTCTACCCACTCAGTCATAGTAGGACAAAAGAAATGAAGTGTGTCTGTGTGTGTGTGTGTGTGTGTGTGTGTGTGTGTGTGTGATTATGGAGAAATTATTTAGAATAAAGAATTGTAGACAAGAATAAATTAGTAATATATATTCTAAATTTTTTCAGTGATGTATTGAGTTCAATTTTATGGTAAGAGAGGAGTGTGATGATGGGAAAAGCCTCAGTAGAGGAGAGAAATCTTAGGATAAATGCTGAAGTGAGGGGAAGGTCAGAGAAAAGATGTATGTTCAGCAACAAGATTATAGCAGAGAAGGCAAGTGGTAGGAATAACTCCTTTCTGGAATTCAGTAAGGAAATGTGTGGCCCCTTAGGACAAAAGTACATGGGATTTGAAAGTGAATCGAGATTAATTTAAGATGGTTTACTATTGGGTCAAGATACTGAAAGGAGGAAAGTGAGAAGAAAGATGGAATGAAGACCCAAAGGATAGATGAATGTGCTATCCCCACTGATCAAAGTAACATAGATGCAGACTCATTAGGAAATTCTCAGTCAATGTAGTCCAACCTTTTCCTTTGAGAGATGAGGAATCTGATGACAGCAAATGGTGCAGTGACTTGTCCAAGGTCACACAAGTTGTTAGCATTAGAGGCCAGATTGATACCTGGTACTATGCTCCCAAAGTTAGCAATCCTTCCATGTTACCATGCTGCCTTTGCAATCATGAATCCTCAGTATAAAGTACAAGCACACAGTTGGATGTCAGGATTTATTAGTAGTCCAGTTGTACCCTAAATTCATAAAATAAGATCATCCCTGAGCATATTTGAAAAGTACAAATTAATACGCATTTTGGGGGTGATAGTCTACATATTTTCCTTCACATCCTACAACTACAATTGAGGATGTGGCTGTAGATATTAGTGAGAGGGCTGCACATGAACGTCTATAAGGCATCCCTCATTATAGAATCACACATGAGGCACTCTTCTAATTTGTCTTTCCCTCATGTTCAATGATGACATTTTTATTGATTGATTTAAGTTCTGGTATATTCTGCCCAGATAAAGAAGCCCTAGTGACAATAATGTCTTCATTATACACTATCTGTTTGTGGAGAACAACTCTACCCAAGATCAGTATAGTATTTACATATTTCTTAATCATTTACCATTTTAAAAATTCTTCTATCATTCTTATCAAGTTACTCACTTTGTTATTGGGCATTGATAAGTTATTGAACAGTTAACTCAATTTTTCCCATAAACTCTATGGATTTTATTGCATAATTTTGGAGAGTGGGGTGGTTTGAGGGAAAACATACAACATGTTATTGCAGGAAAAACTGTATGATTTTACTGAAATATTATTTCATTCTAAAGGTTGAAGAATGGGTCTCAAAGAAACACAGGAAGTCTTGTGTAAAATGATGTAGAATCAAGTGAGCAAATCAAGAACAACTTATGTGTTAAAAGCAACATTGCAAAAAGAAATAACTTTGAAAACCTTGAGGACTATCATCAGCATACTAAGAATTCACCATGCCAAGGGATTTATAATGAAACATGCTATATACATCCTGAAAGAAATGGGATAGATTAGGGTTCAGATGGAGATACTTTTTGTTCATAAATAACGCAGGAATTTGTTTTGCTTGGCTACATATTAGCTACAGGGATTTGATTTTCTTTGGAAGGTGGGAGCTTCAGGCAGGATGGTAAAAGATGAATATCCTTCCACTGGAAAAAAATGTGAATTTAATTAAGTAAAATTAAGTGTTCTCTTGCGATTTCCTTATTTCTCTTGAGCATCACCTCTTAGTCATTTTTTCCCATCACTTCCAAGACATGGTTCATTTTCGTTGTCGGAGAAAAGCACAGTCAAATAGAAATGTCTGACTTTGCCCCTCTTGTCATTATCGGCCCATGCACCCAAAGCAAATACCCTTTTCCATAGTTATCCTGCTTTTCCCAAACAGAAATTTTAAAAAATTTCCTGATGTTCACTAAACACCTTTTCAGTGATTCACTCTCAACATATTCCAGGAATTGGCATAAAAGTAATTAGTCTTTATACTACTCTGTTTTTTTTCTTTTTGAAATTTGACTTTGGGATGACTTGAGGCTAATGGTTTTATTAGGCATCAAGAAACAATAAAACAAAGTAAAATTACCCCTCCCTGCCAAATAGAGGGAAAAGTAGGTAGGAACTTGAGTAATCAAGAAATTTCAGGAGACCATCCTCATTTTTTTCTGGTTCTCCTCTTACAAACCTGGCTTTTTATTCTCAACCTGCAATGTTGGATCATCAAACATTTCCTGCCCACTAAAGCTCTTTTCTGGGTCCTCTTTTCCTTTTCACTCCCATGGAGATTCCATGAACCACCATCAAACTTTCTAACTAGGGGATCTCAACATCTATGGCTTCAGTTATCATTTATAAGCACAAGATTCCCACATTCATATGCTTAGACTATCACTTTTGAACTCTACATAGCCGACTGCTTAGAAGTGGATTTCTCAGCCTTGATATTCTATTGACCTTGCAAACTTAATATGTCCACAATACAACTAATTTGTTTTTCCCTAAAACTGCACTTTCCTCCAAACATTCCCATTTTCCTTGAGGGAACCTGAGAGGTAGACTTCACTTGGAGGCACCTCCATCAAACCTGATTTGCAGTCATGGGTTTATATTTGACTTTTCCTTCTTATTTATATCCAACTGTGCTCAATTCTGGTAGACTTTATCTTCATATCTCACATCTACTCTGTCTTCCCTCCTCACTTGTTTTCTGACCTAATTAAGACCATCATCCCCTTGACCTTGCTTAGAGTACTGTAATAGACTTGTGAGACAGGCACCTACACTAGTCAACCCAATAAATAACTTTCAGGGGAAGAGAAGACGGAATATGACAGACAACAGACAAATAGACTACCACTAGGTAGTTTGGAAACAAATAGAGATAGCGCAGAACTGTCGTTCAAGAGACTTTGGGATTGACCATTCCACATCAATGACACCTCTCTCTAGATCACAAGTTCCCAAACTTATTTGGCCTTCTGCTCCCTTTTCAAAAAAAATTACTCAGTGGCCCCCTGGAAATCTATATTCTTTAACTCTTTAAGATTTTTTAAAAAGTTTGTATCATTTCAAAAAAAATATAAAACATTTTCTTAGATAATTCCGCTTAAATTTAATAATTTTTTGTACATTTGTGGTTTAAATTTTTTTTTATTTCTATGATATAGTATCATATTGTAAAAAAAAGTCATTAAATGCAGATATTCCTGCAAATGCATGCTGGACTTCCTAACCATAAATGCACTACATGCTCACCTACCAACAATTGTTTGTTAAGCCCTGTGGATGGATTTGACAAACTGATCTATTGTAACTTGCATTTTATGTGTTAATTTGGAAAATAATGTAAACAATATGACTTTGATTCTATTACACAGCAGATAAAACCTTTACAAGTGGTTTTTCAAAATTTTTCTTCTCTTTTTTCCTTATGCTTCCACTGCCACTTTATTTTTATTCACTGCTCCATAATTGCACCAGAGGTTATTACCACTTCCTGGGTCATTCCAGTGCCCCTCAGGAGTCCCCTTTGGGAACCTCTGCCACTAGACTATTGGCTATCCTTTTAACCCAAGCCATGCAATCATCCTTTCAATGAAGAGCAATCACTATGAAGAAGGGACTCACCTTCCTCTCCACCACCACTACCAATTACCAACAACTAACCCTAGAAGGCAGATAAACCCAAGATTCCTGAGAGTGGCAGCACAACCCTGTAAATCACGGTTCCTACTTCCATCCAAGACACTTCCAACATCAGCCCTGAAGTAAACTCTTGGCAACTGCTTTTGTAGGTGCTGAAGCCACAACCACTGAAGACTAAAAAAGCAAATGGTTCAGTATCAGAAAAGATATGACTTTAATCGGTGAAATTGATGTTAAATGTACCAAATTACCACCAGTTTTGTAAATTTGCTCTAAGAAGAATAAAGCTTTTCCTAGTGATATAGAACTGAAATGTCATACTCTATATTATCTCCACTATACTGAGCACATAGTAAGTACTTAGAAATGATATTTTTATCGATTCTTTCAATGACCTCCAACTTCCACCCCCTGGGTCTAGGATTTCTCCTTTGTAATGAACAATTCACATGATTAATAACTTAATATTCTTGTGGCAGAGTTCTGACCATGTCATTCCTCTGCTCAAAAGTCTTCAGGGGCTCCCTATTGTTTCCCTAACTTGGCACTTAAAGACCTCCACAACTAGCTCCAATCTAATGCTTTCTTGCCCAACCCACTTGCTAGTTATAATATCCCCCAACTCCTTTCCTTTGCCCAGACTGTCTCCCATGCCAGGCATTCATTCCCACCCTGTCCTCCAATCAGACTGTTATCTCCCTCAGAGTCTAGCTCAGGTGTTCTCTTCTATTTGAAACTTTTTTTGGGTTCTCCAATTACAAGTGCTTTCTTTGTAATCTAATTGCCTTCTAATTATTTATCTGTGAATTTGTTGTATCCCTCTAGCAGAACAAAAGCACTAGAAGTACAGGAACAAAAGCACAGAAGTACATTTCCTTTCAGAGTGAGATTACTTCATTCACTATATGTTTTTCTCCTGTGTCTGGCACTGTGCTTGGCACATAGTAGGTACTGAAGAAGTTCTCATTAATTGATTGGCTTATTTTCATGTTTATATTCCCAGAGACTAGCATGATGCTTTACAAAAAGTCAATATTTTATCCTATTGCTGAATTTCTTCTGCTATCAGAATTTTGACAAAACAATCAACGCATGCCTAACATCATTGCTAATGGAGGTATCACTCATATAGCTCTTGATTCATGCCATCTATAAGCTGGGACTATAAATCACCATGAGTCCTGATTCAATTATTTGTTTGAAGTCTTTGTGTCACTCACTCACCCATACAGACACACACACACACACACACACACACACACACACATACACACACACACACACTCAGAAATACACACAGCCCAGGAAGTTAGGATCCAAATCCCAAATCCAACCTCTTTACCTGTGAGAATGTTGCAGTTATATTCTTGATATACAACTGCAGGATGTTTCCAATAAAGGGAAGAGCAGTGGGTCCTGGTGGGAGCTTCCTCCTTTTGAATCCCTGGATCCACAGGGACACAAAGATAAGGGAAAGGACACAAGCCAGGAAGGCAGTATTCTTGAGCCCCCAAGGATCCATTGCCCTGAGAGATGACCCTACAGTTCTCATCCAACCCTCTCCAACTCATCTCTTTATTATACATTTATAATCATTTGTAGAAAACAAGGGGCAGGAATGCCCAGCCAACAAATAGTTCTTGTAGGAAATCAGGATTAGTTTAGAGGTCAAGAGGCTATTAAAGAAATGTCTACAGATTTGTGGCTTTGGAATCTGTCTCTGATCTTAACCTGGCACTAAATTATATGGAGAGAGTGAGAGACAGGAAGGATTATATCTAGCTGTTCTTGTTGGAGATCGCAGGCTGTCAACAATAAAATTTTTATTGGTCTATAAATGTGTATTGACCTAAGAAGGGAGAAAATATCCAAATTCAGCTTGAGAGGAGGTGAGAGTGGACTTCAGATAGTCAGATCCTGCATGCTTGACCTCCCATTAAAGAGCTTATGTTGTATCTTCTTACCTCCTAAACTACATTGGGCTTAATTGACTTCTTAATCATGCTTGTTTCTCTACCTTGAAGAACATACCTCTTGAAAAATAAGATGACAGAAAAATAAATATTGACATATTCTGCTTTCTTTCTGTACTTTTTGATAGTAGCCTATCTCCACTGGGGATCCTCCCCAATATCTTTCCCTTTATCATTCTTCTTGCTCAGACCTTTTATGTTCTCCTAATTTTTACATCCTTAAATATCTTCAGAGCTTTAGTCTTTCAGACTCTGATTTTTCAGATTGATGCCTTTTCGAGTTATTAGTCATTGAAAATACTCACCAGCCAACCATCCTTGGTATATTCCCTCATCTACTAACACCATCTCAAACAGAGCCATCTATCTCACAGACCTCCATGGATCGCATGCTACATTCTAGCTTAGAGACCAACCATAGATCTCAGACTGAGACTATAATCAAAGGTCTTTTTATTCTTGTTGGTTTTCCAACTTATATTGGTATGAAACCCATTTCTCTTTTATTGCTGACCTCTGTTTTATGTCAGGTTCAAGACTGAGAATCTCATTAGAATGTATGCTTTGGCCCATGATGCACTTTCTTGCAAATATTTAAAGTTGCAAAGGTAGCATGGTCAGTACACAGAGAGTACTTCAGGAAGGATTCTGCATAGGATCTCAGCTAGTCACCATTCACTTATCTTCCTCTTTTTCATTCACAGAAATTTAATTGTCTGTTAAAGTTTGTCTAGAGGTGTTATTCCACCAAAACCTCTTGCTCTTTTGGAACATAGGAGATGCTGAGAGTTTTAAAAAGAAAATAAAAGATAAAGAATTAAGATTTCTTGCCCAAGGGCATGCTTAGTCTATCTCCAGAGAGCTGGTTATTAGACTCTAAGTGTGACCATTTATATTTTGGTCATTTCACAAATACCACTTGATTTATTGTTTTATTTCTAGACAATAATGAAGAAAATGTTGATAGTTCAGATTAAATTTAGAAGTGAGACAAGTGTAATTTTTATTCTGGAAACCTGACTATTTGCCAGTCTGCTTCTGCACCCTGCCTCTGTGGAGGGTCTTTAGGTGTACTCATGCAAAAATTATCTACCCTGCATATGCTTTACCATATAAATTATTAGAGGGCGTTCCTCCATTGATAAAATCACAGAAATCTTAATTTATGTAACAATAGTAACAATTTTTATATGACACTTTCTATGTCCCTGGCACTATGGTAATATCTCATATAATTATCTCATTTAATCCTCACAACAATATGAGTAAGTAGGTACTATTCCTATCCCAATTTAACATAGGAGGAAAGTGAGCCAAATAGTGGTTAAGTGACTTAAGAATAATAGCAAAAGTGCCATTCTGACTCTGTCCCCTGCTATCATTGTGATCTTGGTCCCTAGACCTCACTTTCCTTCCCTGATTACTGAGGGCATTGGGCTAGAACACCTAGTCTTCAAATAGTGCACCCTTGTGATCTTGTGATTTTCCCCCACATGCCATATCAAATGCTCCCCACCCAGTTTAAAGATTAGGAATTGTTAGTGAAGTGATCAGAAGGGATTTACATAAGGTTATACACCCAATGAGTGGTAGATCGAGTTGAGTTCCTGCCTGAGCTATGGCCTCAGTCAAACTGAGAAGAGCTTATTCCTTTGTTTATAGGAGACATGGACCCTAGCGACCACTCATGGACTCTTTCGAACTTGGCAAGAACTTCTGAGTACTTTGTCTAAAACTTATCTGTGTGCCTTATCGAACACTGCTATGAGTTAATTCCTTCTAATTGGTTCCACAAGGACAAGAAAGAGTGATGTGGATTATGGAGGGACCTCACTTGGCATCAACTTTCTGATCATAATTGTCAGGGAGACACATGTTCATGAACAGTTTTTAGCCCTGTCATGGTGGAGAGCCAGAAGGGTTCCATTTGTGTGGTGAGGTCTTTCAGATGCTCCCATCTGGATGCATCAAATCCCTTAACCTTGCAGAGCATTCTGGACAAGATGGAATTCCAATTGCTTTGCTGAGGTTCAGCTAAGAGGTAACAAAGGGAATATCTAGATCATTATCAAAACTTTATATAGTTTTTAAACTCATTCACAGCCATAATTATAGCACTTTTTATTATAAAATGCAGTTGATATATACCATCTCCTTGGATCATCACAAGTTTCCTGTGAGGCCAGAAGTGCACCTCATAGGGTAGCTTGGTATCCAGGGAAGGAACTTAGACTTGGAGTCAGAAGATCTGGTTTCAAATGACAGCTCTGCTGATGACTCCCTATATGACCTTGGTCAAGTCACTTACCCTAACTAGGGTTTCAGTTTATCATCTGTCAAATGAAGCCATTGACCTCAGTGACTTCCAAGTTCCCATTCAGCTCTAAATATATGATCCCATGACTCTCTTCAGCATTTTATGATTCCCCAAGCTCTTTACAAACATTGTTTCCTTTAATTCTCATGAGAATTCTGTGAGGTGAGTGGGGCAAACATTGCTCAGCTCATTTTTCAAATGCAAAATCCTGGGCCCTGCGTGATTCAGTGACTTACACAAATATGTTCAAGTAGGAACTGGCAGAGCAGGATTTGCAGGCATAGCTTTTAACTCCATACAAATTCTTCTTCTCCCACAAAATCCTGCTATGATCATGCCAACTATGTGCTATGTTGTTCTCAAAACTTAGGTGTGTGATTTCATTAGGGCACGAATTCCTGTTGATAGATGTCCTCTTCTAATGCACAGTGACACTATTTCTGAAACATTCTGCTGGAGAAGTTTCTAGGTACACTAAGATGGTAATGACACTAAGATGGTATGCAACAGTAAGTGAAAACGAGTCTTCCTGATCCCAGGGCCAAAACTTGCTCTTCTCTGGCACATAGGAATGAAATGTGGGGTTGGAAGTATAAAAGGAGAAGAAAAGAATAGAATGAAGTAATAGAAGATAATATAAAATATGTCATCAGTAAGACAACTGACCTGGAAATTAGATCTGGGAGAAAAAAATATAAGGATTATTGATTTACCAGAAAGGCATGATGAAAAAAAGTGCCTGGACAATATCTTCCAAGAAATCATCAAGGAAAACTGCCCCGAGGTCCTAGATCCAGAAGGCAAAACAATCATTGAAAGAATCCACCAGTTACCTTCTGAAACAGATACCAAACTCACAACACTAAGTAGTATTTTTGCCAAACTCTAGAACTATCAAGTTAAGGAGAAAATACTGCAAGCTGCCAGAAAGAAACAATTCAAACATTGAGGAACTACAGTCAGGATCACACAGGACCTTGCAACTGCTACATTAAAAGATCAGAGTGATTGGAATATCATATTTTGTAAGGTAAAGGAACTTGGACTACAAGGGCAACTAGCTAGCAAAATTGAACATGGTATGTCAGACAAGGAGATGGACATTCAATAAAATAAGGGATTTCCAACCCTCTTGATGAAAAGACCAGAGCTCAATAGAAAATTTGAACTTCAAATACAGGTCTCTAGGAGGCATAAAAAGGTAAAACGGGGAAAATCTTAGTATTCAATATGGGCAAACTGTTTAGGAAAGAGAAGATGGTACTTGTTAATCTTGAGAATTTATATGCATTATGATGTTTAAAAGGGATATACATAGATAGAGGGAGTGGGTACAAATTAAATGATGTGATGATAAAAATGTTATTTAAGGGTATGAAGGTATTATAACAGGATATGTGAAAAGGAGACAGGAAAGGTAAATTACATCACAGAAAGAGGCACAAAAACATATTATAGTAGAGGGAAAGAGGAGAGGGAGAAGAGCATTGTTTGAGATTTATGCTCATCTGATTAGGTTCAAGGAGGGAACAACATACTCAGGTAAGTATAGAAATCTAACTAACTCTACAGGCAGTAGGAGGGGAAAGATGAAAGAAAGGGGATGGGAGGCTAAAAGGAAATGAAAAAGTAGTAAGGGAAAAGGGGAATCAAAGGAAAGGGGGATGAGAGAAGAGAGGGACCATTGAGGGAGGCAGTGGTGAAAAATTAAAACTCTATTGTGGAAGAGAAGGTGGAATGGAGAACTAAAAGCATAAATGGAGGGAAATAGGATAGAGGGAAAGAAACAGATAGTAATCATAGCCATGAATTTGAATAGATGAACTCTCCCAGAAAACAGAGACAGATAGCCTAATGGATTAAAAACCATAATCTGACAATATGTTGTTTACAAGAAACACATTTGAAATGAGAAGATACACATAGGATAAAGGTAAAAGGTTGGAGCAGAATATATTTATACTTCAGGTGATGCAAAAAAAGCAGGGCTAGAAATCCTAATCTCAGACAAAGTAAAACCAGAAATAGATCCAATCAAAAGACATAACGAAGAAAACTACATCCTGTCAAAAGGCACCATAGACAATGAAGCAGTATCATTACTAAACATCTATGGACCAAGTGGTATAGCATCCAAATTACAGGAAGAAATAGACTGCAAAAGTACAAGAGTGAGGGACCTTAACCTCCATCTGTTTGAACTTGATAAATCTAACCTCAAAAAATCAAAAAAGAAAATAAAGAGCTCAATAGAACTCTGGATAAGGTAGATATGATAGATGTCTAGAGAAAATTGAATGGGTTAGAAAGGAACATACCTTTTCTCAATGATACTTAGCACATGTACAAAAATCAACTACGTACCAGGGCATAAAAACCTCACAATCCAGTGTAGATAAGCAGAGTAAGTCAATGCATACTTCTCAGATCTTAACGCAATAAAAATGAAATGTAATAAAAGACTGAGGAAAGATAGCCCCCAAATTAATTGGAAACTAAATAATCCAATCTCAAAGAATGAATAGGTTAAACAACAAGTCAAAGAAACAATCAACAACTTCACTCAAGAGAAAGACAATAATGAGACAACCTTCCAAAATTTATGGGTTGCTGCAAAAGCATTTTGTAAGAGAAGTTTTGTATCAATGAACACCCACATGAATAAAATAGAGAAAGAGGAGATCAATAAATTGGGCATAATGCTGAAAAAGCTAGAAAAAGGACAAATTGAATATTCCCAAGTAAATATCAAATTATAAATGCTGAATACCAAAGGAGAGATTAATAAACTTGAAATTAAGAAAATTATTGACCTAATTAATAAAACTAAGAGTGGGTTCTATAAAAAAACAATAAAATTGATAAACTTTTGGTCAATTTGACTAAGAAGAGAAGAAAATCAAATTATCAATGGTAAAAATGAAAATGATTAACTCATCTCCAACTAAGAGGAAATTAAAACAATGACCAGAAATTGCTTTGCCCAACAGGATGCCCAACAATTTGACAAACTAAGTGATATGAATGTGTATTTAAAAAATATAAATTGCCCAGATGAACAGAAGAGGAAGTTGAATACTTAAATAACCTCACCTCAGAAGAAGAAATTGAACAAGCCATCAATGAACTCCCAAGAAATAAATATCCAGGGACTGATGGATTTATAAGTGAATTCCATCAAACATTTAAAGAACAGTTAATTCCAATACTACATAGACTATTTGTGAAAATTGTTGAAGAAGGATTCCTACCAATTTCTTTTGTATGATACAAATATTGCTCTGATACCTAAACTAGAAAGAACCAAAACAGAGAAAGAAAATCATACACTAATTTCCCTAATGAATATATTTGCAAAAATTTTAAATAAGATAATATCAAAAACAATATAGCAACTTATTATGAGAATAATACATTATGTTCAGGGAGAATTTATACAAGCAATGCAGGGTTTTTCACTACTAGAAAATCGATCAGCATTATTGACCCTATTAACAACAAAACTAGCAGAAATATATGATTATCTCAATAGATTCATATGATTTTCTCAAGAGATCTCAATAGATGCAATATGATTTTCTCAATAGAGAAATTACAACACCCATTCCTATTGAAAACAGTGGAGAGCATAGGATTAAATGGAGCCTTCCACAAAATAATAAGCAGTATCTACCTAAAACCATCAGCAAGCATCATATGTAATGCGGACAAGCTAGATGCATTTCCAGTAAGATTAAGGATGAAACAAGGATGTTCATTATCACAAGTGTTATTCAATATGGAACTAGAAATGTTAGCTTTAGAAATAAGAGAAGAAAAAGAAATTGAAGGAATTAGAATAGGCAAAGAAGAAAAAAGTTATCACTCTTTGAAGCTGATATCATGATATATTTAGAGAACCCTGAGAATCAAATAAAAAACTATTTCAAAAAATAAACAACTTTGGCAAAGTTGTAGGCTACAAAATAAATCCAGATAAACCATCTGCATTTCTATGTATTACTAACAAAGCCCAACAGCAAGAGATAGAAAAAGAAATTCCTTTTAAACTATGGCAGACACTATAAAATATCTAGGAGCCTACCTGCCAAACCCGGGAACTATAGGAACCCAATTACAAAACACTTTTCACACAAATAAAGTCAGATCCAAGTAACTGGAAAAACATCAGTTCCTTGTGGGTAGACTGAATTAATACAATAAAAATGACAAATCTACCTAAATTAATTTAATTATTCAGTGCCATACCAATCTAACTACCAAATAATTATTTTCTATAGCTAGAAAAATCATATGAAAATTCATCTGCAAGAACAAAAGTTCCAGAATATCAAGGGAATTAATGAAAACATATGCTGGGGTAGGTGGCCTAGCACTACAGATCTCAAATTGCATTATAAAGCAGAAATCATCAAAACCACTTGGTACTGGCTAAGAAATAAAGGAGTAGACCAGTGCAATAGATTAGATACTCAAGGCACAGTAGTCAATGAATACAGCAATCTACCATTTTGTATCTCTCCACACATCTGGAATGTTCTTTTGCCAATTGAGTTAGCCTATTTTTCAAGGTGTTATATTCTTCAGCATTTTTTTGAGTCTACTTTAGCAAGGTATTGAACCATTTTTCATGCTTTTCTTGCATCTCTCTCATTTCTCTTCCCAGTTTTTCCTCTACCTCTCTAACTTGATTTTCAAAATCCTTTTTGAGCCCTTCCATGGCCTGAGCTCATTGAATCTTTATTTTGGATGTTTGAGATACAGAAGCCTTGACATCTATGTCTTTCCCTGATGGCAAGCATTGTTCTTCCTCATCTGAAAGGATGGGAGGAGATATCTGTTCACAAAGAAAGTAACCTTCTATGGTCTTATTTCTTTTCCCTTTTCTGGGCATTTTCCCAGCTAGTTATTTGACTTTTCTCACCACACCCACCTCACCTCCAGTTCCATCCAGCTAGTGCTTGGGGGCTGAGATTCAAATGTTGCTTCCCAGCCTCAGGGATTTCAGTGAGGGTGGAGCTGCTATTCAGTGTGAGATTAAATTCAGGTGTTCAGGTAGGGGCTGGGCTGCCAGAGGGGGCTCAGTTCCCTCAAGGGGTTTATGCAGGGACCTTCAATAATGGATCTGAGCTCCTGTCTGCTTTGGGAGCCCCTGTCTGCTGCTGCCTCTGCTGCTGTCTCTGCTGCTGCCTCCCAAGGGGGCCTGAGTTATGGAGACACCCTGTTCCCCTCCCGGCAAGCTGAAAAGGCCCTCTCACTGACCTTTGGTGCCTGTGGGTGGAGGGACATGCGTGGCTGCTGGTGGAGATTCTGCCCTGGAAACCTGCTCGTGTCTTCTCCCCTCAGTGCTGCACATCCAAGGAAGAGCTGGGCTCTGCTCTGGCTCCAGTGCATGACAGACTTTTGGTGTTGGTTTTTCAGGGCTCTCTGGAATAGAAATCTCTACTCCATTGTTGTGTGGCTTCCACTACTCCAGAATTCATTGGGAGCTCCTCTTTACAGGTATTTCATAGGCTGTGGGTTAGGAGCTAGCAATGTGTATCTTTCTACTCTGCCATGTTGGCTCCTCCCCAACCTGAAATGTTCTTCAGTGAGACCCCTCCAATCACTGGGTGTCTTCATTTAGCCTGTTTAATCCTTCTCTTCATATCTTGCTCATTCTCCCATAGTCTCTCTTTTTCCTGAAAGATTACAGGAATTATTTTCCCTCATTATTTGACTTGATTAAGGTATATCACATCTTCCCGCTATCTTTCACCTTCTCTCCGCCTTTTTATGCACACATCTATTCTTTTGTTTAGTCCCACCAAGCAAGCATTTATTCATTGATAGGGAAAGGGTGTATATGGATTAGTCTGTTGAAGTTGAGGGTGTTAGAACCCCAAAATACTGACACACTAGGTCCTGCTCAAATGAATTCCACATAAGCCAAAGTCAAAGTCAAAGAAAAATAAAGTTTATTAAAAATTCACCATACTGAGTTGACTCTTAAGGAGCCTAAGCATTTTAACTCTTGTATTAACAAGTAGGCCAGATAGAATCTCAGCTAGACAGAGTCAGAGCTGGATTGAATCTGAGCACCTTCATGGAGGTGAGATGGAACTTAAATACAGAAAAAGACTGAGAGAAGAATCCAGGTGTTGCCAAGCAGTGTCAGGTCCCAGGGATGGTCTTGATAAGGGAGAAAATGCAAGAGCAAAACTTAAATCAATTAAATGAAGTCAAGTCAAGTCCAGGAAGGATCCTGATGGGAAAGGTCAGTAATCCAGACAATGCACAATCATGGATGGGTGACTTGGACCTCAAGAGATTGCTAAGAAGTGGCCAGTAATAGGATCAAAGGTAGGAATATCAAGAGAATTCTATATCAAATAAGGGTAATCCAAGGAGCCCCCAAGAACAGGCTTTCCTGGGCCCTTAAAACAAACGGGACCAAAACCCTCCCAGGCCAAGGGACAAAAGTCTCAGCTTGGGATTGTACTCTATCAAGTCCTTAATATTTCTTGCCTGCTCTTCCACCATGACATTTATTTCTTTAAATTCTGCCTCCACCCTTATCTCCTCATGTACTTTTGGGAAGAAATCTCTGAATTATCCTTCAGCTATTTCCTTTTTGAAAATCCATTTGGTTTCTTTCTCTTTCTGGTTTTTTCCCCCTCTTAGAAGTTTCTGGAGATAGGGCAATCTACTTCATTACTTGTGCTTTCCTTGGTAGCTTTCTTTAATTTATCCTTCTTGTCCAGAGTGTTTGCTAGTGGAATAATTTTTACACATTTGGGGTTTTAATTTTTTTGTCAGAGTAGCTGAGGCTAGTCTCTTTGTTGGAATGTCCACTGTTTTTCATTACTGATTATTTTCAAATGAACAGGGTATGTCATTTTTTGAGTGGCATCTTGAGCTCTGTTGCTTTTCAGCATATATTATTCTATGCTGTTCTATAGCTTCTTGTGAGAGAAGTATTGCTTTATGTTATTTCAACTTTCCTTTGTGGTTGAAGTTCTAGTTACTTTCATAATTTGTTGGTTTTTCATTACAATTGTAAAATTTAGCCATCATGTTTATTGAAGCTTATAGTTTATAGGATTTTTTCTCTTTTTGAGATGATCTCTGTGGATTAATTTAATTGATGTTTTGTTTTATGTATGCAGAAGTTGGAAACATTTTCCTTTCTTCTTTCATGCATTGTAAGGTTTGAATTTTTGAGTTGTCTGTTGCTCTCAGAGGCAAACATGAGTGAACAATCAGATGGAACTATCCAAGGATAGAATGTTTACATGCTAAAAAGAGAAAACGGTAAATGTGTCCCCTCTATCACCTAAAGTACTTAGGTGTTGCATAGGGAGTTACATAAGATGGAGAGTGACTACAGATTGTTTTACTATATTTTGATGACTTTAAGAAATGAAAGGGAAAGAAAAGAGAATATATTTGAGAAAAAAAGGAAGAAGGTTGAAATCACTATAGAGACAAGACATAAGGGATGAAGGAAGGAAACAAGCATTTGTTAAGCACCTAGTATATTCCAGATACTGTGCTTAACACTTTACAAATTTTATCTCATTTGATATGCACAACTCTAGAAGGTAGATACTGTTATTATCTCCATTTCAAAGTTGAGAAATTGAACCAGAAAGGCTAAGGGACTTACTCAGGGTCATATCACTTGTATCGAATAAAAAGGAGGATTTCAGTGAAGGATCATTGACAAGTAAAACAAACTCTGAACTGAAAGTGGGGATTGTGAAGAGACTTTTAAGGGTGAAAGAGGAAAGTAAAGACCTGTGGTGGGGTTTTGAGAAGGGAGAAGAAAAAATAGCAGACTGGGTGGAAATACATTTGCCTCATGAAGTACTAATGCTGAGAATATTCCATTTTCGCCACCTTGTTCTTATTTGTGATTAGAGAGTGAGGGGGACATAAAGGGAAAAGTGTAAGAGAAGGGGATGGAGGTACTTACACACAATTAATACTCATAAATATAAGTGATCACATACATAAAACTGAGGAAGATAGTAAAACAGATTAGATAGCATAATGCAGAAATATGTTGTATAAGAGAAATCTATCTGAAACCAAAAAAAAATAAGAAACTGAAGCAAAATTTATGATGCCTCAACTAAAATAAAAATAAGAGACAGCACTCATGATCTTAGAAAATGCAAGAGCAAAAATTGAATCAATTAAAATAAACAAGGACACTACTTTTTACTGAAAAACAATAAAGACAGAGAAATAATATCAGTAACATAATCCACTAAATGACATATACATCCTTAAAGGAAAAGCTAAATAAATTTCAGGTAGAAATGAACAGTAAACGCCTCCTTCCGTCAGATTAGCTCCGTCTTGGTGGAGAGACGCCCCTTTCTCGCAAGAATTGTAATAAATCATTTTCTGTTCTAATCGAGAAGCCTCTTCGTTTATTTAAAATTTTGAGTAAGGGTCTTTTATCTTATATAATTTTGGTGTATTGACCGGGAATGCCTTCTAGTGGCAACTCCTACCCATTTGGATTGGGGGCAGGCTCTTGTCAGGGAATTTTCTCTGAGTATACTCTCTGAGCTTAAAGAGGATTCCTTCCCTGAGGGGGCAAAAATCCTAGAGAAAAAGAGAAACTCGGAGGAACAGAAATTGAATATAAAAGATAAAAGGTCCAAATAAGTGAAAGCAAATTCTGGCCTGCGGATGGATGAGACAGTCGCTGAAAGTTGTACATGTACAGCCCGGAGGTAAGTACTCGGAGGTCTGGAAGTTTAATCTGGCTGAGTCTCTGACTCGGGAAGCTTCGTCCACGACTTCCATAAATTTACGGGACTTTAAACCTCAGTGCAAGGACGCCCGTTGAGCCGGCTTCACGGGGACTGGTGGGAGTAGGGCGATCTCTCCTGGACAAATTCAGCTAGGTCTTTTGACCTGGAAGTTTCCGGTGAGGGTCTTCACAAATTCGTAACGGGAAAAGAGCAGTCTAAATCCATTACTTCGGAGTAAACATTGAATGATATTGATATACCGGTACATATCCCTTGGGGAATAGACTTCAAAATTGGAATGAATTACCAGAATACAAGGTAAAAGATAAAAGAAAAATGATAAAATGTTGTTTTATCTGTGGGGGAGCAGATTTAGTAATGTGGCCCAAATATGGGTCTTCAGAAGATTGGGTATGCTAAAAATTGAACCTGTATGTCAATGCTAAAAAACCCTTTAATTCAGAGGAAGGCACTTATGTTGCCCTTTGGATGTCAGAAGACCAGTAGATGGTATTAAAAGGGAAAGAAGGGGAGGAAGAGGAGAAAGAATGCAAGCCACATCCTTGGGATTCGCTCCTCACTCCCTCCTCCCCATGTACCCCAGTTTGCAGCGGGCTTGGTGGCTCCACTCCCCCAGCCCTCCAATCGAAAGGAAAAGGGGAGGAGGACTTACATAGTTCTAGTGAGCCACATGGTCCTCTGTTTAGAGAATTGAGACAACTTTTAAAAGATCAGGAAAATCTATTCTTGAAAATGAAACCAAAAGTATCCACTGAGTTATTTCCTTCAAGGGAGGTCGGGTCAGCTCGAGGAGCCTTGATCTATGCTAATTCGCCTTAGTGCGGCTGAGGTGAGAAATTTTAAGAACGAAATGCAAGCCCTAATGTTAGACCCACAGGGCTTATCAGAGCAATTAGATCAGTTCTTGGGACCTAATATATATATACTTGGAGTGAATTAATGAATACCCTAAATATTCTATTCTCTCAAGAAGAAAGGTGCATGATAAGAAGGGCTGCTATAGTAGAATGGGAAGCCAGCATCTACCCGTGGTCAGGATGGTGCCAGCTGACCAAAAATACCCTACTCAGGACCCCTGGTGGGACCATACTAATGAAGCCCATAGAATTCATATGCAGGACTTGAGAAAGTTAATTATAACTGGCATTAGGAATGTTGTCTCTAAACCCTGGAATATTAAAATGGCTTTTGAGATAGTGCAGAAGAGGGATGAAACTCCATCTGAGTTTTTAGAAAAAGTAAAATAGAACATGAGCAAATATTCAGGGCTAGATAGGAATGACCACATACAGAATCCATGCTTCAATTACATTTTGTTACCAATTCTTTACTTGATTAAGAGACTAATAGACAAAGTTATGGAAGGTTATTGGATTTAAAAATTGTTTGCTGTGATTTGAAATTATTAGTATTAGTTATTAAGCTCCCAAGTCTCATGCTTTGTTAATATTAGATTATTTACGTCCTTTTGCCTGGGCAAGGAAGCTTTTTAACTTTTTTTAATCTGGGAAAGACTCTCCTCCTCAGATATGAGAGTGGTAGGCCATTCTCTACCTTACCTGAAGGAAGATCAGTAATGGAAATTAGCAGAGTAAAAGACAGGCACTGGAGTGAAAAGTTGAGTTTTGATTTAATGAGATCTAAAAGCCAAAATTTGTACTTTATGTTTAAATTAAGTAAATATGTCTGATACCAAAAGATTATGTGTGTAAAAATTGCAAATGTATTTTAGAATGTTAGTGATTTCTTTTAGAAGCATTAACTCTGTCCATGTGCTTAGACTATGTGGACCAAGGGCAAGTTACCCCCCCAATACAATTTAAAGGTTGGAGTGAGACTGAGAGGGCTGGGGATGGAGGGGTTGGGGTGAAGATGGAAGAGGGCTCTTCAACTCTTTAAGGGAGTAGAGTAAAAAGAAGAGGAGGGATAAAATGTTGGGGTTTTTTTTGTAGATTTAGGTTTGACATGATTTCAAGTTAAGTTTTAACTAAAATTGGTTTTGCCTATGAATATACATACAAAAATATGTAAAAAGAAGCTTATGGCTAAATGTGAAAAGACCTTGGGCTTTAGGTCTTGTAATTTTTGTCAATTAGGTTTGTG
Organism: Potorous gilbertii; assembly: GCA_028658325.1. Classification (NCBI taxonomy): domain Eukaryota; kingdom Metazoa; phylum Chordata; class Mammalia; order Diprotodontia; family Potoroidae; genus Potorous; species Potorous gilbertii. The sequence continues at coordinate 490,165,390 of CM053769.1, forward strand.
AGGTTTTTATGATAAACTGTAAACTGTTCCTAAAAAGAGGACGATGTGATTTTTGAAAAGTTTACCTATCAAATTTTTATTTGTAAGCTAATTTGTTATAAGAAGGGAGACCAGGAATTTTATGGTAGCTCAGGGAAAAATTTTAAGAAAACCTCCTGGCCCCATCCACCCCTTTCATTTGGAAGCCCAGTCATTACAGAAGGACTTCTTAAGATCGAATATGAACTGGAAATACTCAGAGGAGAGACGTTATCTATTTCTTACTGTGAAGGAAAGGAGTGACCCCCTAAGATCTGAAGAGTCTAAAATGATCATTTAAGAGGTGTGGCCCTTCACTTTGTTAAAGTTGTAATCTCTATGTGAAATGTAAGCTGTATATGGAATTCCTAAACTAGGAATTTGCTTTGGTGATAAATAATGTTTAGTGATTGCTTTTTAGGACAAATTTAAAATTTAAGATGTGAGTCCCAGTAGGACAATTGTGTCCTCAGTCTGGGATAGAATCCTTCTGGCTCAGTTTCCCCATTGTGTTCCTTTGACAGAAGGACTGAGGAAGGCATCCAGGGTGGTCCCAGGGGGTTTAGGGGTTTCCAGCATGGTCTTAATGGGAGTGGCCAGTAACCTGGAGAATTGGATTAATATGTTTTCATGGGCCTCTAGAGAGTCAGTACACGTGGCACAAGGTGAGATTTTCCAGGACCCTTTTAGACAAATGAGACTAAAAGGTTTTGGGGGTAATGGACAAAACAATTATTATTAAAACAATTGACTGCATTTTTACTTTAGGGAACAGAATTTTAGTCTAAGTTTCTTAGAGACAGGTAACCTCTGGTAATATTTTGCATTTATGGAAAAGTTAAATGTTTCTGTTTTGATTTGAATTCATTTCATGAACATAATTTGAAATTATTGTTTGAACTTGTCCTATGTGTAGTTCATTCTTTTAGACTGAGCAGGGCTATAGAGGTATACAGAAGCTTGGAAAGCAGATGTAACTCTATTAGAGCAATAACATGACTTTAGTGGTAAATTTGGTTTTTATGATTATTGTCTAATCAGGAACTAGAACATGTATAGAAAGACACGTAAGCCACTTAAGACTTGCTTCAAGAGATGTTCCTTAGGCAATGTGAAATTATAGTCATATCTGAAACCTGATTATTAGAGCTTGCTATTTTAAGATTGTATGGGACTATTAACTGACTGTTCTTCTGAGTCTAACTCCAGGTATGGATAGCAAGAAAGGAGATCTGAGCCTCCGATCCACGATGCGAGTAAGCCTGTGAGATGCTGGTATGAACTGCAAAAGGTGATCTCATGGGAAGGTTGGGAGAACGGCTGTTCAGCCTGGGCTGAAGTAGGATTCTCCTGACTCAGTTTCCCCACTGACACCTAGCAGACTTTCAGCCTGGCTGGGTGCTAGTTGACAACATACTCTTGCCTGGAACTGACATGAAGATAGGGAGCTACTGTTTCCCTGCAACGTCCCTACTCTTAGCAACAATCTCCTGTAATCAAAGGTTTTGTAAGTTTAATACCAGATCTATTAAATTACAGATTGTTGGCCGGGCAACATCTGAAGTTAAGTCTAAAATTAAACTATCAGGCTTAGGACTTTAGAACAAGAACAATAAGTTAGGGTCCTTTAATTCTTAGTAATAGTGTGGAGACCATCAGGTTAATGAGGCTTGTGAGTTTAGCATACATGGTTATTGTATTTGTGTAAGTACTGGAGCCGGTTATTGACTCCTTAGTGAAATCTCATCCTCCTGATCAGAGGAATGAATAGTGAATTAATGTAAGATGTAAATACTGGGTTCTAATGTAGATTTCTTGTAAGTGTATAAAGTTTATGAATGGTCATCTAAAATGGTATTAAGGTCAGTTTTGTAGGAGAGTGGACATCTGGATTTCTACAAGATGATAAAGGGAAGAAGATGCAGAGATGCTCTGCCGAAGATGGCCTGAAGGAGCATCTAAATCAGAAAACTGCATCTGATGATGTCTCTCTTCAGATGAAATTGAACCTCTGAATAGATAATTCATTGATCTATTTGTATTTTAAATGTCTGTATCTGTACTTATAACAAGGGGACAGTCCCCTTGTAATTTGTCAGTGTGTTTGTCAATTTTGCTCTCTTCCTATATTCATATAAAAGGAATGGATGAAGGGAAGAATTCATAGGGGAAAGACTGTGAGGATTGGATCTAGGTGTGGAAACAGGAATTTAAAAGATTGCCCATGTTCTCATCCAAACTTAGCCTTCTCCTTTAAAGCATGAAGGAGAAGAAGGAGTGTTGCGAGGGTATAAAAAGTGAAGGAGATCAATTAACAAATAATCTATATCAATAGTGGTGTGAAAAGTCTTCAGATGATAGAGAAGAGGAGGGATTGAGTGAAATAAAGATGTTGTGAAGACTTTTCATAATAAAAATATGAGGAATACTGTATTTTCTTTTCCATAAGGCCTCTCTTCCTGAATACTGAGCTTCAGGAATCCAGGGCCTGTGGACAGCCAGTTGCGCCCCACCCCCCACCATCCGCCCTCCCTTCTTTCTTTGTGATAGTGCTGTGGACTGTAGCCAAAACTTGGAAGTTACTCAAATCTCCCCTTTTGTTTCTTATACTGTTGCCATATTGACAGTACAAGTTCTCCTCCCCCCCACTTTTTATTTTTGTCTATAGAGTAGCCACATCAGCAGTTAATTAGATAATTGTGTTGGGGTAGGTGAATATTTCCCAAGGTTTGTCTAGTTTTTTGCACTTAGATTGTAAGCCCACCTCCCAGTCAATGGAGAGGTGGGATAGTGGGGAGGTGGGATTTCTCTGATAAAGACCTGATTTCTTAAATATACACAAAACTGAATCAAATTTATAACAATTCTAATCATTCCTAATTGATAAATGGTCAAAAGATATTTACAGGGAATTTTCAGATAAAACAATCAAAGCTAAAAATCACACTAAAAATGCTCCAAATCACTACTGATTAGAGAAATGCAAATTAAAACCGCTCTGAGGTACCACCTCACACCCATCAGATTGACTAATATGACAGAAAATGAAAAAGACAAATATGGGAGGGGGTGTGGGAAAATTGAAACATTAATGCACTGTTAGTAGAATTGTGCACTGATTCAACCATTCTGAAGAGCAATTTGGAACTGCACCCAAAGGGCTCTAAAACTGTGGATACCTTTTGACCCAGCAATATCACTACAGAGACAAAGAACAAAAAGGAAAAGGACCTGTATGTACAAAAATATTTATAGTGGCTCTTTTTGTGGTGGCAAAGGATTGAAAATTGACGGGATGCCCATTGGCTGAACGAGTTGTGGTTTATGATTGTGATAGAATAGTCTTGTGTTACATTGTACCCAAAGAAGTAAGGTTCTCTGAGAAAAACTGGGAAAGACCTACATGAACTGATCCAAAGGAAAATTAGCAGAACCAGGGGAACACTGTACACACTAACAGCAATATTATGCAATGATCAACTATGACTGACATATCTATTCTCAGAAATATGATGCTCCAAGACAATTCTAAAGGACTTATGATAAAAAATGTTATTCGCTTCCAGAGAAAGAAATGATGTGTCTGAAGGTAGATCAAGGTATACTTTTTAAAAACTTAAAATATTTTGTTTTGGTTTTTTGTTTGTTTTCTTTTGGTCTGTTTTCTTTTACAACATGACTAATATGGAAATATGTACCACACAAGTGTGCATGTATAACTTATATTGCATTGTTTGCTTTCTCAAAGAAGAAGGAAAAAAGGGAGGGAGAGGGTTTGGAAATACATGTAATTGGGGGGAAGTAAAATATTAAATTTTAAAATTAAGTGGGTGAAAGAGGATAGAAGAAAGTTAAGGAGAAAGTATAGACAATAGGAGAATAATTTTGAAGGGAACATAGAATATATTATAATTTTTTTAAACTGAAGGGTACAAAATGGCAACTGATAATTCCACATAGCATGCTTGTTTGTGTTCTTTTGTGAGTGAGGACATGTTCTTTTTTGATGTTTAAATTTAAAATAATACTTTAAGGTACAAAACCTAGGAACAAAGCAATAACTCAGGTCCTGGTTTAAACAGCACTAACATTTGCTTCAATTCAATTCTTTTCAGTATTCACTTTATTTTCAATTCAGTCCAATGCAGTTCTAGGAACTGGGGATCTACCTTGATACAGTCGAGGACTTGGGGACACATTGTATATCAAACTATCTGAAGTTGATCAGTTCTTTTAACTTCCATATTAATAAAAGCCATGCCCCATTACTTGTCAGAGAATTGCCACAAGTAATGCTGTAGTGGGGAGTTCATAAAATATCTGTGATAGGCAAGCTTA
>CM053769.1:490169845-490190099 GCA_028658325.1 Potorous gilbertii
CTATTCATGCGTAGCTAGGCAAGATCCAGGTGTCTGCATTTGTTAAAATGAGGGTAATACTTGCACTACTTGCTTCAGAATTGTTGTGAGACTTGAAGGAAATAATGTCTGTAAAATGCTTGGTAAATCTTAAAGTGCTAGAGATTGCCATAGGATCATAGCTAGAGCTGAATGGGAACTTGCATGTCATTGAATCCAATGGCTTCTTTTCACATATGAAGAATGAAACCCTAAATAAGACAAGTGACTTGACTAAGGTCACATAGGGAGTCATCAGCAGGATTTAGATTTGAATTCCACCTTGCCATATGCACTGCTGACCTTATAGGATACTTTCAATGGTCAAAGGAAACCATGCACACAAATTATATTAAAGTTCTCTGTGACTGTGTATGAGTTTAAATGCTGTATAAAGGTCTGACAGCGATGTAGCTCTTTTCGTTATTACCTCCATACTGAATCTCAGTATAGAAAAAATGGAATAAAGTGGAATTGCATCATTTCCAGAATGCTATACAAGATTTGGGGATTTGATGCACCCAATGACATTTTATCTCCAAAAGGGAGCATCTGGGAAGACTTCAGTACCCAAATGGAATTCTTCTGACTCTCCACCATGACAGAGCTAAAAACTGTACATGAGCCTTAATAATGGTCAGAAAGTTGATTCAAAGAGAACTATCTTTGCATATAATTGAAAAAAATTATATATATATATTTTAAGTGAGCTCCCTCCAGAATCCAGGTTATTCTTTCTTGTCCTTGTACCATGTATCTTCCATCTGTAAGGAACCAATTGGCAGGAATTAAATAATAGCAGTGCTGAACTAAATACACAGATAAATTTCAAAGAAATTTGATCCTGCTCAGAAGTTCATGCCAAGTTCAAAAGAGTCTATGATTGGTCACCAGGGTCCATGTCTCCTATAATACAAAGAAAGAAGTTAATCTCAGGTTAAGTGGGTCCATAGTTCAGGTAGGATCGCAATTCTGCCTCATAGTTATTTGTTATATGACTGTGTAAAGTGATTTCTGCCTCTAATTTCCTAATCTCTATACTGATTGGGCAGAGGGGGTGAGAGATGATGAAATCATAAGATCACACCTCTGAAAATTCCTGTCCCAGAACTGGACCAGTTCCTTTGTGTGTGGTCAGAACTTTCAGTAAACTGCTGCTGGACTTAGTCACTGTTAGCCTGCTGGGTCAGATCTGCTGGTTTAAAGTGAATGAGCTGCTAGTTCCCCATAAGTTTAGGATACTGTTTATCTGACTTCAGATTTCCAAGCTGGGCTAAAGAGTAGAACAAAATCCCTGATTTGCTCCTGGGATCAGAAACAAACAGCTATGTATACATCCAGAACATGTTTTCTTGCTCAATAAAGAGATAAGGTCCATGTTTACATCCACTCCCTTCATCCAGGATCTTTGACCTAGAACCAGCTTTGAGACAACAGAGGTATCAGATGGCATATATTCCTGTACCCTGCTGAACTTCTATTTTTCAAACATCTTCTGTAAGACCCCCTACCTAAAGCAAAACAGCTTGACTTCTCCTACTGATAATTTCATCTTTCTAGAGGTGGAGGAACCAACAACAAAAATTTATTAGTCATATGATTCTTCTTAGCAAGTTGAAAATGGTAGCTTGGGTAGAACTGATGAAAAGCCAGAGAGGAAGTGTTAGAGAGGGCAAGCAAATCCAAATAGTCTGCCATGAACCCTAGGTTTTAGGAAAGCAGTTCTCAAAGGGTTGAGTGAAGAAAGCCTTTTACAGATTAATATTCTACAGAGGATGTCAATCCAGGAGAGATGGGAGATGTTCAAGAATAAAATGGTGAAGAAACAATGGGAAATTATTGCAATGAGTAAGAAAATTGGGACTTGTCTGAAGAAATCTATGTTGATGCACTGGGAACTCATCCACCAAGATAAAAGAAACACACAGAAAATTGTCTGTTGGAATTCTTTGATGATTTATCATTCTGGGAATGGTTAAGAGAAAACCTAATTGCTCTCTATGAACTTAAGTCACTTTACACAGATGAACCATCCAGATGAACTAGGTCCTGAAAGATTTTCAGATAAAATTACAAAAAAAGGAGAAAATAAATATGCAAAATAAATACTAATGAGTTTTATGAGAATTCCTGGCAAATACTAAGAACAGATCAATAAAAAGATGTTTAACAGCACCAAGAGGCGTAATGATGACAAAAGGCCACCATGTCTTCATCTAGAATAAGTCATGGCAGGCTAATCTCATTTCATTCATTAACAGAAGTATGGAAGGTGGCAGAAGATCAAAAGGCTTGGATTTAAACTTTGATTTTAAAAAGATATCTACAGAACATGGAAGCAGGACCATGAAGGAGAGAGCAAGCATAAGAATATGGCACAAGTGGATAAAAATAAAGTGATGAGTGCTGAAGCTTAAGAGTCATCTAAAACTGGCAAGGGAAGAGGAGAACAACAAAGATGGTTGTTTTTAAAAGTTCTATTTAGGGTAAAGTAGGATCAACCAAAGGAAATGACACTTGCTTGGGGTGCATGGGGCAATAATGCCAACAACAGAAAGGGGCAGAGATGGTCATTTCTTTTTTGTTTCTTCTGCCAAAGAGAATGGCACATGCCCTAAAAATGACTCAACAAAATGACTGAGAGGTGATACTCAAGGTAAGTAAGGAGACAGTAGAAGAACATCTGATTTTACTTAATAATCTAAACCCATTTTTTCAATGAACGATGAATAAAAATCTTTCTTTTTCCCTCCTACCTCAGCTCCTATAGAAAAATAAAACTTTGTAAAAACAAATTCCCATATTGGCCATGTCCAAAATAACTATTTCAGTCTGTACAGTGAATGTATCAGCTCTGTATCGGAAAGTGAGCAGCATATTTCATCAAGAGACCCCTGTAATGGTAATTTGTCAACACGTTGGTCAGAATTCTTAAGTTTTTCAAAGTCAGTTGTTTTTACAGTGCCGTTTTTATTACATAAACTATTCTCCTTGTTCTGCTCGCTTGACTATATATCCGTTCACATGTCTTCCCATGTTACTCTTAGACAATCTCTCTCTTTTCCTTACGGTACAGCAATATTCCAACATATTCATATACAGTCTTGTTTTAATATGACCTATGATTTCCCTCAAGTTACCACAATATCTAAAATCATGCAATAAAACCCCCAAATTTATAGGACAAATGGGGTTAGGGGTGCAATAAGGGTGCCAGTAACCTTTTAAAAAGAGTAAGCAAATGAATAGAAATGGTAGCATGGTTTTTAACATGACAAATTATTAAGAAATACATAAATATTACAATAAACGTTACTACAGGTTCACGCTACTCACTCTGAGCCCCTGGGTAGAGGGGAGACCAAACCTCTGTGCCTTGAGACTAGAGGTCTTAGGGAAAAAAGTTGAAAGGAGAGGGAGTAAGGACCACGCCTTTTCTGCTCACAATTCCTAACTGTACCATAAAATATACAACATATGGGACACTTTCCCTGGTCTGAAACCTTGGGTTTGCTTGTGTAAGTGGGTATGGAAAGGATTGCACCTTGTAAGTCAGCAGGGAGTGGTGCTGTTTCTCAGGGAAGAGATCGTACAGAAGTAAACTCAAAATTCAAGTTATGCTCGCCATGCTCCCTAATGGATTCATCACATTGGAACAAATTCCAGTTTTCCAAAGATGCATCATGGCAGAACTGACTGTGCTATGATTTGTCCAACCATTCTCTAACTGAAGAGCACTCCCTTAGTTTCTAGCTCCTGACACATAAAAAGAACTGCTCTAAATAATTTTATACATACATACATACACATACACACATATATGTCATAGATCTCTTTCTTTAATCTCTGCATATAGACCAATCATTTCTTGGGCACAAAGTATGAATCATTTCTTAAATTTGCAGGAAGAGTACGAGTTTCTAGCATAGCTGAACAGCTCCACCAACAATACATTCAGTGATACATTAATTACATTTTTTCCTCCACAGTCCCTCTTGTATATGAATTATCTTCTTTTATCTACCTTTACTTGGTCCATAGACATATTACTGTGATGTGGACCAGTTTACTTTGCATTCAAAAAAAAGTAAAACTAGCAATAAATCTCTTACCATTTAGGTTCTATAGTAAGAGTCCTATCATGAAATGATGAAGTTTTTCCCAAAAGAACATGAGCTTCCACAATTAGAATGTGAACTGCTTGAAGCCAGGGATCGCTTTTGCCTTTCCATTCATATCTAGCAGCGCTTGACACAATGTCTGGTATGTTGTAAATGCTTAACAAATGCTTGTTGATCAATGGATTAAAGACCATTATTATACAATGAACAAAGAAAAGGAAAGATTGGATGATGGTTTAGAGGATACGATTCAAAACACAAAGTAGATTCCAATGTTCATATCTGGATGTCTAGGAGAATATGATACTCTGGACAGAAATTACTTAAGATTGAAAGATAGTTTGGAAGAGGAAATTAAGATGACTGTAGTTGTCTAAAAGACAATTAGAGAAGTGGAACTAGAGTACCAAGGATAAACCAGGTGTCATGACAGAGGTTTAAGAGTTATATAGCTGAAGGAAGAAGGCTTGAATGAAATAATCAGATCTGATGACTTTCTCTGTCAGATATTTAAGTGAGGAGTTGAATCAAATGCTCTTTGTGTCATGGAATAAAATACACACATTTATAGAATTAAGAATCCTGTAGTCAAATAATAATCATCAAAGATCTGTCATCAAGATTTCAATGCATAATGTTTGGTGTGTGAATGATTCTGAGAAAGGAGCCCATCTCTAGGTTTCACCAGATGCTGTGCAAAGGGGTCCATGACACCGACAATGTATGTACCCTAAAAACTGCATAATCCACACCCTTCACATACCAAATTAGGAAACTGAAGCACAGAAGGAGGAAGTGATTTAATTAATATCAGAAGGAGTCTTGGGAAAGATGTGGGGAGGTTCTCCATGGAGGCCTTTCACAACCCCAACTTCATAGTTTAGAAGATGACCTTCATGAGAATCTATAACTAAGAGAATTCACCACTTGACAATACTTTGGTGATGTGCTTTATCTTCTTAGTAACTCTAGTGGGGAACCTTTCAATGGCAATTGGTATTCTAGGTGTGAGCCTTTCCATGATGTTACTCTGGATATTAGACATTTCATGTCAGTGTTCTGGGAATGAGCCATACCATGACAGTAATTCTGGGGAGTGGTACTCTTTGCATATCAGTATTCTGAGGTTTATGCTTTTTATCTTTATTCTCTACCCACGTTAGTACTCTGGGACATCATATTAAATATACTTTTTATCTTAGTGCTCTGGTAAGGAGTCCTACAAAAGTTAGACTAAGGTTAAGAGAAAAACAAAGATGTCAAGCTAATGTAATAAAAATTACAGCTCTACCCAAATTAATTTACTTACTGAGTATTGTATCAATCAGACTACCAAAAATTATTTTATAGAGTTAGAAAAAAATAATAAAATTCATCTGGAAGAAGAAAAGATCCAGAACATCAAGGGAATTAATGAGAAGAACTGCAGTGGAAATGTGTCCTAGTCAAACCAGACCTTAAATTGCATTATGAATCAGCCATCATCAAAACTACATGGTACTGGCTAAGAAATAGAGTGGTGGATCAGTGGAATAGGTGAGTTACAGAAGACACAATAGTCAATGACTATAGTAATTTACTTTTTGATAAACCCAAATACTCCAGCTTCTGGGATAAGAACTCATATTTCACAAAAACTACTGGGAAAACTGGAAAACAGTATGGCAAAACTAGGCATAGACTAACATCTTATACTGTATACCAAGATAAAATCAAAATGGGGACTTGATTTGGATATAAAGGTTGATACTATAAGCAAACTAGGAGAGCAAAGATTAGTTTACCTGTCAGTTTTATGGAGAGGGGAAGAATCTATGGTCAACCAGGAGATAGAAAACATTATGAAATGCACAATGAATAATTTTGATTATATTAAATTGAAAAGTTTTTGCACCAACTAAGCTAATGCAACCAAGATTAGAAGGGAAGCAGAAAGCTGGGAAATAATTTCTACAACCAGTGTCTCTGAAAAAGGCCTCATTTCTAAAATATTCAGACTTGAGTCGAACTGATAAAATAATGAGTCATTCCAAAATTGATAAATGGTCAAAGAATATGAATAGTCAGTTTTCAGAGGAATAAATTAAAACTTTCTATAGCCATATGAAAAAAATGCTCATAATCACTACTGATTAGAGAAAGGCAAATCAAAATAACTCTGAGGTACCATATCACACCCATCAGATTGGCCAACATGATAAGACAGGAAAATGATTAATGTTGGAGAATATGTTGGGAAATTGGAACACTAATCATCACTGATGCTATTGTGAACAGATCCAACCATTCTGGAGATTAATTTAGAAGGGGCTGAAAGGGCTATTAAACTGTGTATACCCTTTGACCCACAAGACCACTTCTAGGTCTGTATGCCAAAGAGATAAAAAATGAGAAAAGGAACCATAAGTACAAAAACATTTATAGCAGCTCTTTTCATGGTGGCATAGAATTGGAAATTGAGAGAATGTCCATCAAATGAGAGAACAAGTTGTGGTATATGAATGTAATGGAATACTATTGTGCTATAAGAAATGATGAATAGGCAGACTTCAGAAAAATCCGAAAAGACTTACATGAACTGATGCAATATTGCATGAAGACTAACTTTGATAGACTTATTTCTTTTGAGTAATGCAAGAATCTAAGACAACTGCAAAAGATTCATGATGGAAAATTCCATCCACATGCAAAAAAGGAAATATGGAGTCTGAATGCAGACTGAAGAATATTATTTCCTTTCTCTCTTTTTCTGTTTCATTTTTCTCATGGTTCCTCCCTTGGGTTCTAGATTTTCTTTACAACATGACTAATGTGAAAACATATTTAATATGAATCTATCTATATGTGGTGCCTATATCAGATTGCATACCATCTTTGAAAGGGATATATCACCAAGGCAATATTCACAGCACTGGTGGTGACTATGAATATGCCAGCGTAGTTCCTCAGTCACCAAGTATAAAGGATTCTCCATACAGATGGCAAAAGAAAAACATTTATTTGAACACCAGAAAGTCAAATTCCAGAACCAGAAAGCAAAATCCATAATGGCAACCAAAAAGTTAATAAACATGGTTACAGCAGAGGGCAAAGTCATTCTCAAACTTCCCTCCCTCAGCCAGGGCCTTCTCATTATCATCTTTCATTCTGTGTCAGTTGGCCTGCATTTTATTGCCTGTGACCTGATGCTTCCTCCTGGTTCTGCTTCACCCTTCCTGCTCAGACTCTTCAGCAAGCTCCTCCTATGACATATGACTTAGACTTCCAGATTTAAGCAGATCATACGGGCCAATTAATGAATAAGAAAGATCTTTCCATTTGAATTACTATTACATTTGATCCCAAGATCTTTCATATTCATTACATAGGTCAGTGGGGCAACTGGTATTACAAGCACCCCATCATTCCCCCTCAACAAATGGGACCCAAAATCTTGGGATAAGGGGCGAAGGTTTCTTTTCTACAACTACTTCCTGCTCATATTGGATGTAGAGTTGTCCCTGACCTGTTCCCATTTGAGAGATCAGTTTTTTAGCTGGCACCTGAAGTTTGGTCAACTTCAGGTCCAGAGATGACACATCACCATCATGTATAGGAGGTGACATCTGCCTTAAGGGATCAGACAGCTGTAGGTGGAGGGTACTAAGCCTATGGCTTCTGTTTTACCCATACTTTAGCTCCCAGTCTTATTCTGTCCATAGAACTCAATCCTTCAGTTCTTCTGTGATTTCAGAAGGAAAGTAAGTTTTCACAAGTGGTTTTGTTACATAAGCAACAATAATCACCTAAACTATTCTATATTTTTACAAAACTGTATGGGTCCATTACCTAAATTATGGAATGTTACAATAATTTCTCCTTGATAATTAGAATCTATCACTCCAGTCAATACATATATTCCTCAAACTGCTAATCCTAATCTGAGCTGGGGTTTGCCCAACTTCCTATTCTCCCTGCAGGTACAACAAGTTTGAATACAATGATTCACCAGGATATATAGGGGCAGTTCTTACTTCTCTGTTTTGTCTAGTATCAAGTCCCTTTTCTTGCTACATTCTGTATAGTTCATTAGTTGGAATACCATCTATGCTTCTAAAATCTACCCCGATCTCAATAGAGCAGTAAACAATTCTGTCTTTGTCAATTTATTCTGATTTTGATCTGCTGGCTATTTACTCTTCTCTCTCTAGCAATGTTGTTTTTTCCCCAGTCTCCTAAGTTATTTATTGTGAAATCTTGTCCAGTACCTCTGAAAGAGAGTGCCCTATTTTCCCAATTATTAGAGCCAAAATCAAGTGCTTGTAAGTAGGAGGAGCCATCTTCACTACTATATTCCTGTGGTAAACTGCAAAGAGAATATCATAGTCTGCATCTGCATTTCCAATCATTATGGGGGTCTTCATTACCTCCTCCTTTAACTTTCTCATGCAATCCCTCAGTAAATACGAAGACCTGTCTCCACTAGGCCACATAGAGTCAGTTGGATACTGCCTACTGCAGCCTTCTACAGACAAAGCTATCAGATTAGTTGTACCATTACCTCCTTGCATATTGTAATCCTTACAAGTTTTCTTTATAAAAAGATTCAAATATCTATAAATTTCAGGCAGTTGACAGAATCTATAGCCATTACTCTAGCTCCATCATCACTGATTCTCACCGTCACAAGATGTTACCATTTTTCCCATCCTTTGGGTGAACCAACTCAAAATTTCTGTGATCTTCGGTTAATTAAAATCTTCAATTATTTCACTGAGTTACCTCCTTGGTTCTCCTGTTTCCATCTCACTATTGGGCATGCTTCTGACTGAGAAATATCTTCCTCTAAAATTACTTCACTTCCTCTGTCACTGTGGCAACTAGCATGGATCTGTACAAAGGTCAGATGCACATTTCTTTTGTTAGCCTTCAGCTTATTATGAACTAAATGAACAGCCTTTCCTTCTGCCTGAGACTCCCCAGACTACTCTTGTAAAATAGAGCTTGAAGGATGAGAATTCCCATGCAAACTAGCAAACTGTTTTTCCATCTGAATTTTTTCTTTAAGCAACTCATCTCTGTTTCTACACACAGTATGGTAAGCCATTAGTAAAATCCAGCCTCTCCTACTTACCCCTGCCAACTCCTTCCCTGGTCTTATTGGTATTTCTTGCAAACATCTTTCTAAATCTCCAGGTTCCCCCTCCTGTAACCTCACTTCCCAGGTTTCAGTGTCCAGTATTTTTAGCCCATTCCTTTGCTAGTGAGGAATATGGTAAATCCTTCTATCCTGGAATATTACTATCTTCTTCTAAATCCTTCCTGCCTCCAAATAGAGATTTTATATCTTGCAATCCTGTTCATGGTGCCAAATGAATTGCCAAGGCAACATTCACAGCACTGGTGGTGACTATGAACATGCCAGCATAGTTCTCAGTCACTGAGTATAAAAGACACTCCATAAAGAAAGCAGAAGAAAAACATTTATTTAAACACCAGAAAGCCAAATCCCATAACCAGAAAGCAAAATTCGTCCTGGTGGTCAAAAAGTTAATAAACACGATCACAGCAGAGGGCAAAGCCATTCTCAAACCTTCCCTCCCTCAGCCAGGGCCTTCTCAATGTCAAGTGTCATGCTGTGTCAGTTGGCCTGTGTTCTATCCCTTCTGACCTGACCCCACTCCCTGGTTCCACTCCACACTTCCTGTTCTGCCTCTTCAGTAGGTTCCTCCCACCACATTTGACTTAGGCTTCCAGGTAATTCAAGTAGATCATATGGGCCTATTAATTAATGAGAAAGCTTGTTCCACTTAAATTACTATTATAGGGGGAAGGAGGTGAAAATTTAGAACTTAAAATCTAATGGAAGTGAATGTTGAAAACTAAAAATTAACGACTTAAAAAAATAAAAATTATAAAACATAAATTAAAAAAGAAAGGAAAGAAAGAAGGAAGAAAAATGGAAATGGAGGAATGGGAGAAGGAACTGAACTTTATGTAATTATAATTACCAAAATTGGCTTTAAAGAAGTGGTGAGAAAACGTACAGCTCTACCTGCTTTGTAGAAATGGGTGACTACAGGTGTTGAACATTGCACATATTGACAAGAGGAGTCAATAATATGATAGTCAGTTTTGCTAAACTGCTTTTACTTCTCTTTTTTATTTCCTGTTACAAGAGAAGACTTCCTAAATAACAATTTAAGTGGAATGGAACAATATTTACAAAAATATCAGCTGCCTATATCAATAGAAGAGGAGACAGAATACATCAATAAACTTATTTTAGAAGAAATTGAACAGGCCATAAATGAGCTTCCCAAGAAAAAAGAATCAGGATAAGATGGATCTACAAGTGAATTCTACCAAACATTTACAGATAAGCTATTTCTGAATCAAATATAAAGGTCCTGTGAAGGAAGATGTTGTCCATATCCAGCGAAAGAACTAATAAATCAAAGAATATGTTCTATGGTTGTACATATATCTATATATCGATAACTATCTATCTATATGTATACACACATATGCAAACATATATATATCATAAATTTATACCTATATATGGTATATATGTCATATATACCATATATAAATATATGTATATATATATACATGTATATATATGGATCTAATGGTAGCTTCCTCTAGAATGGGGTGGCTAAGGTAGAAAAAATTAAAAGTTCACAGTGCAGAACAACACAAAAATTAGAAGGCACCACAGAAAAATGGATTGGCTTTGAAAATGATTTATGGTATTTATTATTAAAAAAAAATTAAAGAGTGTGAAAGAGAAATTTATGGTTTTATATTGGACTCTCTTCTTATGTGCTGCTGTGCACATGGAAATGTTCTTTTTTGTCTGTATGTATTTAAGTTCAAAATTAATAGAAATTTAAAGAAAGAGATGACTTGGTTGGCAAGGCAACAGGTAAAGACGCATTTTGAAATGGAGGCATTATAAAAAGAAACAATATCAATAAAAAAATTAAAAAGACTCAAGGGACAGCTAGGTGGTACAGCGGGTAGAGAACTGGCCTGGAGTTAAGAAAACCTGAGTTCACATCCAGCCTCAGACACTTGCTAAAAAGTGACCATGGGCAAGTCACCCTGTTTGTCTCACATTCCTCATCTGTAAAATGAGCCGGAGAAGGGAATGGCAAACCATTCCAGCACCTTTGCCAAGAAAACTCTAAGTAGGGTCATGAAGAGTCAGACACAATGGAAACAACTGAACAACAAACAACAAATGGAAAATGGCGACAGAGAACCTGAGGGTTTTACTGTGGGACAAAGAATGGTCCAGTTTGACTTGGTCATAAAATACATCAAGGGGAGTAACATGTAGATAAAGTTGGAGAATTAAGGTGGTACAAGATTGGAGGTCTGGAGTACCAGTTCTAAGTTTTCTACATCTCAGGAACTCCTAGCTTGTTTGTCCCTGCAGCCACAAACCAACACATTTCCATACTCCAGATGGTATTGATAGTTATAAGATAAATGGAATGTAGTGGTGAATGGAGATCAGGATAATCTCTGGTCCTTATAAAACTGAAGAAGACAACTAAAGCCACCCATTCATGAACTTACCAGCACTCACTCTCTCCTTGCCAAAAGTGAGGAGGCAGAGGCTGACCATGGTGCTGAATTCCACAATGTCAGCAAAAGGACTTAGACATGCTGATTCATGAATTTTGCCAAGATTTGTTCACAACTTTCTTCTTGTTCTTCATATATAATTATTTAAAACTGGGACATTTACTTTCCTACTGTGCAGTTTTCATTTTTGATTTCTTGAAATATGTCTCTGGAAAAAGAGAATTTGCAAAAGCCTATTGTGTTTTAAATGGAGCTACTTGACTATTATCTTGACCTTTGTCTTGCCACTGGACTCTGATGACTCTGGAGGAGAGAGCGAGGTTGATGACTTTGTGCAGTTCTACTTCAAATTCAGTTCATGTGCAAATCAAGTCATCACGCTCCTGATATTATTGGCACTCTTCTAGAATGAAGTTTGACCATAACAACAAAAGCATCAAGAAAACAACAATAAGAACAACAATGGAAGACCTATAAGAATTGATCCAGAGTGAAATAAATAGAAACAGGAGATCATTGCACACAGTCACTTCAATATTGTATTGATGGCAATGTAATGATGTAGTAGTAGTAAACTGTGATAGACTACTCTGATTAATACGGTGATCCAAGAAAATTCTAAAAGATTCATAATGAAAAATGCTATCCACCTAAGGAGAAAACTGATGAATTCTGAGTGCAAATGGAAGTATAATTTTTTCACTTTATTTTTCTTATGTTTTGTGACATGACGAATATAGAAATGTGTTTTGCATAGTTTTAGATGTATAATTGATATATTTTTTTTGCCTTATCAATGGGTTAAAAAGTGGCTGAAACTGGAAGTTGAAAGGGGGAGAATTTGGAACTCAAAATATTTTAAAATGCTAAAAAATAAGTTTACAAATGAAAACATCAACAATAAAAAGAAACTAGAGCTAAGAAAGGTGAAGAGATGGGACCAAAGTCCCACAAGTAATAAGATGCAAAGTTGGGATTTCAGCCTCAGTCTTCTGACACTAAACCCAGACTGTACCACAAAGTTTTGAGGTACTTGAGACACATCTCTTGGGGTTTAATGTCAATCAGCTGAAAATTCTGTCAAAACCCAAGGTTTTCACTTCTTTCATTCCTTAAACCTTTGTAATCTACCTTTTGACCTCATCGGTCAATTCAGACTGATCTCTCAAATGTCACTAATTCTTTCAGTCAAATGTGCTGATTTTTTCAGAGCCCTAACCCTTCTGTACTTATCTGCTGCTTTCAATGCTGAGGATGATGTTATCTTTCTGTATATTCTCTCCTCTCTGGGTGACACCCTCCCTTAGTTCTTTTCTTGTTTCATTGATCATTTGTCTCCCTTACTGGTTTATAATTCACATCTTAACCAATGAATGCATTACTCATATAGGATATTGACCACAAAATCACAGAAGGGACTTTCTCCATGGTAATGTCTGCACACTATCCATTTTGGCTTACCTTAAAGGTGACCCTAAGTTCATTATAGTATAATTTGCATTCTGTTTTTACCCTCCCCCCCCACTCCCTGTGGAGCTTTTCTGTATTCATTATGGGTGGACACATAGCAACTCCAGTTTGCCTATGTTTGCCTTCATACCCAGGCAGTTCTGCTTTGTTCCAGATTCAGGACTCATCAGCCCTTTCTTCTATACATAAACTTCATACTTCCTTCCAATGTGGTGCCTATCTCTTTAAGGAATAAGGGTCACTAGGTGTGTGACCTCAAATAAATGCCTTTGTTTGATTTGTAAATAGTCTGAGTCTGAATTCTTTAGAGATAACACCATGACCTATGACTTGCTCCCCAACAACATCACTTCCACGGAACTGTTGTTTCACAAGACTCTTTCCACTTCTCCGATACTGTTTCTGTCTTGGCAACTTTGTCAGCTCTCAGGGTTTAACCATCATCTTTATGCAGATGAGACATGCATAAAGATATGTAAATGTATGTACATATATACACACATATGTATAAATGTATTTGTGTATGTGTATCTATCCAGCCCCAGTCTCTACCTTGAGATTCAGTCCCACAACACTAGTTGCTTTTTGGACATTATAGATTGGATGCCCTTTTAATGTAGATACATCTGAACTCAGTTTTTTTACTCCCAAACATTCCCCCCCTTTGGAAACTTCCTTGTTTCTCTCAGTGGTCTCCTTATGATTTGGAGAGGAGCTCACTGACCTTGAGTAGGTTGCATTTAAATGAGTTTTCCATTACAGAACCTGTGAGGAGACTGACAAGTTCAACTATGTTCTCAGAAGTTCTTCACAATTTTCTCAGTTCAGATCTTTGAACTTTTGAACATAAAATTCTTGTTCATTGCCAGAATGCTAAAGAGTATCTGACTTGCAACTGGTTCTCTCTATAGGATAGAATTTAATTCTGAAACACAATTAGAAGTATACTCTGTGCTGCTTTCTGGAGCCTTGAATGCCCACCTTTTGCTCCTCTCCTTCCAGTGAAAAGTAAGAAATTGGTGTGCTAAAATCTTGATGATGGAACTAACATTTAACATACCATAGGTGCATAGTAGGACTTTGAACAGCTGAAGAATAGATGGAAAGATATTTATTTCATCTCCACCAGTTTTGTCTCTGGAAGTTCTTACTAAGTTAGAAAAGTTTTGAATTGTCCACCTAGATTTAAAGTAGGAGTTCGCTGTGATACCAGTCTGGTGATACACCTTTGTTTTTCATTTAACCTTAGTATAACTTTGGAAGGATTCCTCACCAGAACACTAAGATAAGAAGGACATCTAATTTGATGTCCCAGAGCACTAATATGGAAATGATCATCCCCAGAGTACTAGTAGTGGAATAAAATTAAGATAAAAACATAACCCTCAGCATACTGACACAGAAAGAATACTGCTTCCCAGAATTACTAGCATGGGATGACTCATTCCCAAAACACTGACATGCATAAGCTATCATCCAGAGTAACATCAGAGTAACGATATAATGCCAACATTGAAAAGTTCCTCACCAGAATTACTAACTAGAGAAAGCACATCACCAGAGTACTATCAAATGATGAATTCTCTTAGTCATAGCATCACATGAAGACCATCTTTTGCATATGGAATTGAAGTTGTGATAGGCATCTATGGAGAAGTTCTCAATGCCCAGGCATCCTTTGGGTGTTGCTTAAATTCCCCTTGCTGTACTTCACTTTCCTAATTCTGAGTATGATGGGTTTTGATTGTATGATTTCTAGGGTGCATTCTACTTGAAATAGTCTAGAACAGGGGTTCCTTACATTCTTGGTGTCATAGTCTTCTTTGCACTGTATCTGGTGAAGCCTAGGGAGAGACTCCTTTCTCAGAACCTTCTTTTAAACATGCATCCAATAAAATACAAAGAATTGCAAAAGGAAGTAATTATATAAAATAGTTATCCAAATGTTTTTTGTAATACGTTCACAGACCAAACACTAAGAATCATTCAACTATAAGATTCTTAATTCAGTAAATTTGCCTATGGTTGGTATTACATGATACAAAATGAATTTGTTTCAATTTTCTACTTAAATATATGTCAAAGAAAATCACTAAATATGATTATTTCATCTCATTTGAGCCTCATGCCTTTAGCTATACAACTCTCAAATCTCTATGGTGACCCCTGGTCTCTCTTTGGTATTATGGTTTTACTTCTCCAATAGCTTTTTAGACATTGACAGACATCTCAAAGTTATTTTCTTTTTCCAAACTAGCTTTCTATCTTAAATAATTTCTGTCTAGTGTATTATTTTATCCTAGGCATCCAAACAAGAATATTGAAGTCAGCTTTGTGTTTTAAGTAGTTTTAAGTAGTTAAGTGTTTTAAGCCTTCCTCTAATCAATCTTCTCTAATCAACCATCAAATTTGTCCCTTTCTTCATTTATTGCATAGTCCAGGTAATCATCTATCAGGTAATAGGCATTTATTCAGCACCAATTACATACCAGACATTGTTGTAAGTGCTACTAGGGATAAATGTAAAGGCAAAAGTGAACCCTGCCCTCAAGAAGTTTCAGTCCTAATTGGGGAAGTCCACGTTTTATTGGAAGAAGCTTCATCATTTCACAACATAACTCTTGTTATAGATTGTAAATGGTATGAGATTTATTGCTAGTTCTATTTTTGTTCAAATTCAAGACAAATTGTTCAACACCAGAGTAATACAAGTCTATGCTTCAACCCCTGATGCTGAAGAGGCCAAAGTTTCTGTTTCATGAAGACCTACAACCTCTTCTATAAATAATACCTAAGAAATATTACTTTCATCAAAGTGAATTGGGATGTTAAAATAGGAAATCAAAGGATAATTGGGATAAGAGACAAGTTTGGCCTTGTAGTACAAAGTAATGCAAGATAGAGACTAAGAGAGTTCTGTCAAAATAGCTCACTGGTCATAGCAACACTCTTTTTTCAACAATGCAAAAGGTGACTCTACATGGGGATATCACCAGTTGATCAATATCAACATCAGACTGATTATATGCTTTTCAACCAAAGGTAGAGAAACTCTATACATTTGGTGAAAACAAGACCTGCATCTGATTGTTGCTCAGATCATGAGCTTCTTATTGCAAAATTAGACTTAAACTAAACACAGCAGGGAGAACCAAGAGTCCATATAAGTATGGCCTAAATAACATCCTTTATGAGTATGAAGTGGAAGCAATGAATAGATTTAAAGGATAGCCTACAGATGAAGTTTCATAATACTGTATAGGAGGCAGCAACAACAAAAAATCTCGAAGAAAAAAAGAAGAAAATCAAATATCTGTCTTGTGAAGTGTTACAAAAAACTGAGGAAAGAAGAAAAGTGAAAAAGTGGAGAAAAGAAAATGTAAACCCAATGTAAAACCATAAGAAAATGTAGAATTCCAGAGAATAACAGAGAGATAAGATTTTCTTATGTGAGCCAAAATGAATAAAAGAAAACAATAGAATGGTAAAGACAAGAAATATCTTCAAGAAAATGAGAGAGATCAAGAGAATATTTCATGCAAAAATGGAAACAATACAAGACAAAAATGGAAGGGAAGGAGAAGATATAAAAAAGAACTGTTGACAATACACAGAACTATATTTGGAGTTCATCAGTGCTCTCTCTGGAGGGGAACAGCATTTTTTTCATCAAGAATCCTTTGGAATTGCCTTGAATCATTGTACTGATCAGAGTAGTCAAGTCTTTCACAATTAATCATCATTACAATATTGCTTTAACTGTGCACAATGATATCTTGGTTCTTCTCTTTTTACTTTGCATCAGTTCATAAAGTTTTGGCCATTTTTTTCTGAAACCATTCCCCACAGCATTTTTTATAACCCAGTTGTACTCCATCACAACTATATGTAACAAATTTTTCAGTCACTTCCCAATTGCTGAGAATCCCCTCAATGTCCACTTCCTTGTCACCACAAAAAGAGCTGCTATAAAATTTTTGAAAATAATCTTGGTCCTGTTAAGAAGATTTTACCGAGCCAGTCTCTAACCTGAAATTGAAGAAACAGCAGGCCAGAGACAAAACGCCAGTAATTGTAGCCATTTAATTAATTAGTTACATTATGAGTAGTGGATTTGCAAATTGGGTATTTTCCTGACCAGAATTCCACCTTGCTGAAATGAAAACAGAGATTACATACATAAATCACAAGTGGAAAGGAAGGGGGAAAGATGGATTATGGACAATCATTTCCAGGACTTGAGAAAGTTCCCTCAAGTGGAAAACAATACAATTCTGGAGTCCTGTGGGAACAATATTGTTCAAATTTTTGGAGTTTCATTACTTGATGGGTCAACAAGAGCAGAGGTTTGTGATGGGAATACATTCTACAGCCTTTAATTTGCTTCACTTCAGGTACACAGGCAGTGACTGAGCATTGTCGAGCTTTGATTGATCATTTCAAACTGTATTGTGAGCTTCTGATTCACAAGAGAGGCAATTCTGAGAAATCTAAATTAATAGTATATTCATTATGTATATAATATCAATTATTATAAAAAATAATAATTCCCTTCACAGTCCTTTTCCTTCAATCTCTTTGAGATACAGACCTAATGTGGTATTTCTATGTTAAAGTCTATGAATAGTTTTATATCCCTTTGGGCATAGTTCCTGAGTGTTCTCCAGAATGATTAGACCAATTCATTACTCCACCAACAGTGTTCATTGCAGAGTTGTGAAAATCAAATGAAATAATATTTGTAAAAAGTGCTTGACACAATGTGGTGCATAGTAGGCACTATAGAAATGTTTATTTCCTTCCCTTCTCTTTTTCTTCCCTTCCAGATTCCAAGAATGTAGTTCATCTGGACAAGGTTTCTTGAATTTACAGAGCACAATTAGTTCCTCTCCAACTGACACATGATCAAAGGACATGATTAGGCAATTTTGGAGGAAGAAGTCCAAGCTATTAATGCTATAAGAAAAAATGGTACAAATCACTAATAATTAAAGACATACAAATTCAAATAACTCTGAGGTTATCCTTCACAAACAAACAGTTGTGAAAACAGACTAGAAAGAATAACGCATGCATTGGAGGGACTTTTGTGGGGAAGATTCTGGGAGAATGGTGGACTACGTTATAAAATTCCAAGCTCCCCAGATTGTCCCCACAAATGAGAAAAATATAGAGTGGTAAAAAATAAATAAGAATAGGGGAAGAATAGTGGTCTTCCTGAAGCAATCAGAAATCTGAAGAAAAATATCAGGAAACACTTCCAGGTTAAGTCCACTTAAACAAGTGGTAAATCAGTTATCTGGGATTACAGGCTGCTTTGACCCCAGTCACAGGAACTCTTACAACAGAGACAGTGAGAGGAGTTGGGCTTTGGAGCCGGGGAAAATCGAGGGGATTTCTTTTTTTTTTTAATTTCTGCTGACAAGGAATGCCAGATGCAGCAGAGATGTGACTTGGAGCGAGAAGGAACCAGGGCAAGCTCAGAGGAATGCAAAAGCACTGGGGTGGGGCACCACTGGCTGTGGGCACTTATGGGAGGCTGGATTTGTTGGTTTTGGCTCTAAACCAAAGGGGGGAACTGAAGAAGGATCTGAGGCCAGAGGCATCATCTCCCATATCTCAGGGCTAGAGGTGACTATAAAAATGAAACTGCTACAAATAAAAACAAAATATGAACAAGCAAAGGAAAAGGAATCCAACCATAGATAATTACTATGGTCATAGAGAAGACCAGGGTTCGTATTCAGAGGAAGATATTGAAACTAAGGAACTCTCTTCTAATCCAAAGAGTAGTGTCAAATTGTCACTGGTTTTAGTGTATTATGTTTTGATTTGTTATATGATTTCTTCCACTTATGTCAGTGTGACTACATAACATCACTATAGTGAAAATATGCTTAATAGGAAAGTATATGTCGAACCTATACAGAATTGTATGCTGTCATGGGGAGGGAGGTGGGTAGGGGGGGAAGGTGTGGGGGTATAAAATCTTAATTTTAAGGAAGTGATTGTAGAACATTTATAAATAAATAAAAGAAAAGAAAAGAAAAGAAAAGAAAGTCAACCAATTGGAAAAGGAGATCCAGAATCTTATGGAAGAAAATAACTCCTTGAAAATCAGAAGATCAAGAGAAAATCAAGAGAAAGCCAGAGAAGCTATAACAGATCAATAAATGATAAAACAAAAATATAAACAATGAAAAAATAGAAGAGATTGTGAAACATTTCATAAGAAAATACAGTTGTCCTGGAGAAGGGATCAAGAAGGGAAAACATAAGAATAATTGGACTACCTTAAAGCTATAATAAAAAAAATCTTGATACAACAATGCAAGAAATGATTACAGAAAACTGCCCTGAAGCATTAGAGCAAGATGGAAAAGTAGGAGCAGGAAAAATTAGTACTTGAAAGAGACCCTGCAAGGAAAATCCACAGGAATACTATGGTCAGATTCTAAAACTCCTATTTCAAGGCTAAAATATTGCAAGCAACAAGAAAAAAATTAAATATGGTGGGAGTGCAGTTAGAATAACATGAGGAGAGCCCTGAAAAACCGACCGCAAAGGTATCCCGAACGGGAGCAGAGCCCTGCCCTGCGGAGTCCTCCCCTTCCCCGCCCCGGCCCCACCTCACTGAGAGGAGTGAGCAGAGCCCAGCAGGCATCAGGGACTTGAATCTCCGGTGGCCACGAAGGTCCCTCCACCCACAGATGCACAGGTCAGTGAGAGAGACAGGCTGAGAGGGGAGTGGGGTATCTCCGGGACTCGGACCCCCTCAGGAGGCTGTGGCCGGCAGAGGCAGAGGCCACTCGGCTAGAGGCCCCCAGAGCAGGCAGGAGCTCCACCCCAGCTCCATTACAAAAGTTCTCTGCATAAACCCCTTGAGGGAACTGAGCCTGAGAGGCGACCCTGCCCCCACCTGAGAACCAGCAGATAAGCTCCCATTGAAGAGCAGTCAGACTTGCTGCCAAAAGCCCTGAGGCTGGGGAGCAGCATTTGAATCCCAGACCCCAAGCACTAGCTGGACGGACCTAGGCTGGGGTGGAGAGGACTCTCAGAAGTCAAGT
>CM053769.1:490190599-490213811 GCA_028658325.1 Potorous gilbertii
GAGGGAGGGATGGGGAGAAACTGGAACTTAAAGTTTTAGGACCAACTGTTGAGTATTGTTCTTGCTACTAGGAAATAAGAAATACAGGTAATGGGGAATAGAAAGTTATCTGGCCCTACAGGACAAAAGAGAAGGTGGGGTAAGGGAAGGGAGGGATGATAGAAGAGAGGGCAGATTGGTGATATGGGTAATTAGAATGCCCAGAGTATCGGGGATCGGGGAGGGGACAAATGGGGATAAAATTTTGGAACCCAAAATCTTGTGAAAATGAATGTAAAAAGTTAAATAAATTTATTTAAAAAATAAAAAAAATAAAAAGAATAACATGAGACTTACCTAAGAGACGCTAAAGGACTGCAGGTCTTGGAACACTATATATTGAAGAACAAAAGAACTGGAGTTCCAACCAAAAATATCTTCCCTAGTAAAGCTAAGCATAATCCTGAATGGGGGGAAATGGGCATTTAATTAATCACTAGACTTTCAAGATTTTGTTTTAAAACAAACCCTACCTTAATAGATTTGAATTTCAAGAGCCAAGAGAAATATAAGGTACATGCCAAAGACTAATTACAAGGGACTCAATGAGGACAGATTGTTACCTTTTATGTAAAGCATATGTTTAATATTGTTATTAATAATTGTATAGTTCATAAGAAATATTGGGGTAGGCCTGAGCATGATATGATTTTCAAAAGCAAAATCTTTTAGGAACACCTAAAAAGAGAAATCATCGTATATAAATGAGGGGAGAGAGGAAGAACCAACAAGGAGAAATTAGATAGGGAAGAGGGCTATTGATTTTGGAAACCTATTTTCATCAGGTATGAGTTAAAGAAAGACCAACACACACACACACACACACACATACATATATATATATATATATATATAGATAGATAGATAGATAGATAGATAGATATAGAGAGAGGAAAGTATCAAAGTTTTCTAAATTCAGAAAGAAATAAAACACTAAGGGAAATGGGAAAAAGATAAGGGAAGGATCTTTAGGGTGGCAAGATCAAAGAGGAATATAGAAAAGTATTTTGCTTTGTGGGAATGGGAGAATAAGGGAGGGATCCTAGTTGGGGCTGGATTAAATAATAGGAGGGCAAGGTAGCAGATAGAATAAAGTAGAGGAGTCAGAAGGGATAGGGATAGGCAAGAAGACATGCACAAACATAAAATAAAGATCAGGAGTAGAATTTGTTAGGGAAAAAGAAGCAGGAGTATTAATCATGATTTCGGACAAAATTAAGGCTAAAGTAGATTTAATCAAAAGAGAAAAACCAGGGAAACTGCACTGTAAGTCAGTCATAGTTATCACAGTTATGTTGTTTTGGACTATTTAAAATAAATAGACAGTATAAGGTGGGAATATTGTTGTGATATAGGAAATCATGTGTTAATGGATCTGGAAAACTATAGAAAGACTTGGACTTATGAAGAAGAGGTTATCGACCCTCAGAGAAACAGAGGATAAATTAGTATGATCTTACATAGATGCTTATTAATGAATGTCTATATATGACTATGCTTATTAATATCTAAGTACATGTAAGTGTGAGTGCATGTATATATGGGCCTTTAGGTGTATATACCTTTATATGTATGTATGTATATATATATATCCTTGCATGTGTATGTATCTGCTCTTAATTGTGCCATCTTGGGTGAGGAGAAAGGGGAAAAAAGAACAAGTGTAGAGCACAGAACAAACTAAACTTACAAGGAAGCAAACAGATGGACAACTCTCAACACAATGTTCAATATTATATAAGTTTTCTTGAAATAGAAATTTGTTGCTGTATATTTTGAATCCCCTCTCACATTGTACTGTGCACATGGCAATACTGTTTTTTCTTTTATTTTGTAGTTAAGTTTAAAAGTTAAGAAAACTACAATTCGTTCTAAAATGATTGATACATTAAGGAACATGTCAAACATAACATGAATTTTGAGTTTGCTTCCTGAGAAGTGACAAGAATGCAGAATATGGCACCACTTAACAAAAATTTACAAGTTGTTATTCTTACACAAGGATACCTAAGGCTTTTGACAAGGTAAAGTGCCACGTGTATTGCATAATTTATGGAACAGTTAGGAGCTGTGAGTAGGGAAAGCCTGGTCCTCATGCTCTTATTCCAGTTTCTTCCCCATGGCCTCTAACCTCAAGGCTCAAGTCTGACCTGCCCTGAAGCCTAGGGCTCAGTCATTTTGTTCAATAATTTTTAGGGCATGCATCATTCTCCTTGGAAGAGAAAACATATAAGAAATGAACATCTCTGCCCTCTCTGTTGTTGGCACTATTGTCTTGTTTACCCTAAGCAAGTGTCCCTTCACTTGGTTAAAGTTCTTTTGCCCTTGCTCGCTTAAATCCAATTAACTTGTCATACCATGGCATCACCTCCATGATGACACAGACCTCAATAACAAAGTACAAACAGCAGCAGCACCAAACGACTGAGTCACTCAGTGCCGAGTTTTTCACATTTGAAAAGTAAGGGAAGTAATGCTTGCCTTACCTCACAGAATTTTCATGAAAATTTTTTAAAAAGCCAATGTCTGTAAAGAGCCTGGTAAATGATAAAGTGCTATGGAGAGTCATAGGATCATCGATCTAGAGTTGAATGAGAAATTGGAAGTCATTGACTCCAACAGCTTTGTTTGACGTATAAGGAACTGAAGTCCTAATTAGGGCAAATGACTTGACCAAGGTCCCATAGGGAGTCATGAGCAGAGACTGCATTTGAAGCCTGATCCTCTGATTCCAAGTCAAGGTCCCTTCCCAGGATACCAAGCCAAGTCATTATGCGCACTGCTAGCCTCACAGGAATGGTCAAAGGAGATGGTGCGCCACAATTGCCTTTTACACTACAAAACGCTCTAATTATGGCTGTGTATGAGTTTAAAGCTCTGTGAAGGTCTGATAATGATGTACTTCTCATTATTAGCTTCAGCTGAACCTCAGTGTGGAAACTGGAATGAAATAGAATTCCATCTTGTCCAGAACACTGTACAAAGTTTGGGGGTTTGATGCACCCCGTGCTATTTTATCCCCAAATTGGAGCACCTGGAGGACCTCACCACCCAAATGAAATTTTTCTTGCTCTCTACCATGACAATGTTAAAAACTGTCCATGACCTTGAGTCTCCCTGATGATAATGACTAGAAGGCTGACTCAAAACGACCTCCCTCCAGAATCCATATCACTCCTTCTTGTCCTTGAACCATGCACCTTGCATCTGTGTGAAACCATTTAGCAGCAATTAAATAATAGCGGTCCTGGATCAGGTAAACAGATAAGTTTTAAAGAAAAGTAAACCTACTCAGAACTTCATGCCAAGTTCAAAAGAGTCCATCAGTGGTCACCAGGGTCCATGTCTCCTATAAACAGAGAATGAAGTTCATCTCAGATTGATTGAGTCCATAGTTCAGGCAGGATCCCAGCTCTCCCTGCCACTCACTGGGTTTGTGGCCTTGTGGAAATCTCTTCCTATCTCTGTGCTCAAATGTCCTAATCTTTAAACTGGGTGGAGAACGTTTTATTGGGAAGGGAATCACAGGACTACAAGGGCTCCCTGTTTGAAAACTGGGTCTTCTAGTCCAACACCCACAGTAATCACAGAAAGAAATTGAAGTCTAAGAATATGAAGGGATTTGACCAATGTCAGCATGGTGACAGGGGGTGGAAGCAGGATGGTATTTCTGATATTGTTCCCTAGTCACTTCATCACTATGTGGCTCAATTATCTCATCTGTAAAATGGGAATTATAACAGCATCTATTTACTCAAATTGTTGAGATAATACTAATAAAGCTTTTAGTGCAGTGTCTGAAACATGGAAAGTATTATTACATATATCAAGGGTTCTGTGATTGAATCAATGAAGGAGCTCCTTCAAAGAACAGAAAAGATAAATCAATTATGCTTTTACAGACTAGGTAGCTCTTGGGTAGGTACTCCTAAAAATCCTCCACAGGGGCAGTATGCAGGGGTGGGCTGATAAGTGCTTAACATATGGCTTCCCAGAAAGAAATACTTGGCATTTCTTCAAATCACATGAATCCCACTAGCATTGACCTCATTAATTTTTGAAATCTGCAAATAAGACAACAATTTAAGCACTTCTTTATGGTATTTGTAAGATATCCAAGGTGTAATGTTCACACTTAGAATTTAACAACCAGCTCTCTTGAGATGAACAGAGCAGGCTCTAGCACATCCTTGGACAAGAATTGAATTCTTTATCTTTTCATTTTATTTCCAAAACTGTCATATTCTCCTTTCTTCCAACAGAACAAGAAGTTTGGATAGAGCATCACCTTTAGACAAACTGCAGGCAATGGGCTTTCTGTGAAGTGAAGAGAGGGTGATAAGTGACTGATAACTAGCTGAGACCATACTCAAGTGTGTATATTTCCTCTTGTAGTGTTCCCTGTATGCTGGCCATTGATGGCACATTAGATTATCTTTGAATCTTTAAAGATCTGTGAGCAAGTCAAACATAGGGCAAGGTATATATTCTGATGTGATTTTCAGAGCCTTGCACCTGACATGAAAGCAGATGTCAAGTATGAACAGAGAAATGTGTCCCATATCAATCCAAGCGGGAAAATCATTAAGAATAAAACTGCCTATAGCCATAGTCTCAATCTGAGATCTATAGTTGTTCTCCAAACTATAATGGGGTAAGTAATCCATGGAAGTCTGTGAGAGGGATGGGTTCATGCTCTGCTTGAGCTGTCACTAGTAGATGAGGGCAAATACCAAGGATGACTGGAGGGTAAGTATCATCAAGGACTGATACAGTAAAAGACAGCAACATGAAAGAAAGATCTTTGTCGGGAAGGCTAAAGCTCAGAATACATCCAAGAGTCTAAAAATGTTTGGGACATCAAAGGTCCAAGTAAGAAGAAGAAAGATAGTGGGAAGAGCTTCTAGGGCAAGTGGAACACTGCTCAAAGAGGATAGAAAGAAGGCAAGGTATGTCAATGCCTGTTTTGTTGTCATCTCCTCTCTCAAGAGAAAGGTTCACACAGAGCACATTGAGACCAGTGATGGTTCCAGCATCTTTAGTGGCCTGATGCTGATGTTGGGAATCATTGAAATTGGCTGGTACTGTGATGGCAGCATTTGTGATGGTCTTCCCAAGGTAAGCTTCTGCAATTTCTTTCATAGAAGACACTTTCTCTGGATAGAAACTTTTGATCTCCCCTTTGTATTCCACTTGGACCTTAGGCCTGCCTGCGTCATTCACCACTGTAAAAGGCCAGTGCTTCATTCCTGACTATACAACTGCATCATCAAATCTGCGACCAATCAGATGTTTGGCATCAAAAACTGTGTTGGTGGGGTTCATTGCATCTTGGTTCTTTGCAGCATCACTGATTAAACATTCTGTGTCGGTGAAGGCAACATAGCTGGGGATGGTCCTGTTTCCTTGTTCATTAGCAGTGATCTCCACTTTCCCACACAGGAGTAAGTGGTGTCAAGATAGGTGCTAACTGCGGGTCCTTTTGACATGGTTTCTGGGGAGTCAGGGGTCATAGCTGACCACTGTGGAGAAAGAAGGCTGCTGCTGCACTGAGAAGACCTAGAATGTATTTAGAGTCATTTTATAGGTCTTTTGAGGAGTTTGCGGGGGAGATCTGTAGTAGGTCCCTGCTTCTACTCCTCCACCTTGGCTCCTCCTTCCTTTATTAAGTTTTAAAAGAGAAAATAACAGATCATTTAGAGATTTCTTCCCAAAGATACACAAGGGGATAAGGATTGAGGTAGAACTTTTAAAATAGGAGTATTGGTGACAAAAAAGGGCCTGAAATGTCATCTACTAATTCAGATACACCTTTCAAGTACAATGGAATAAATGTTTGCTAGGTAGGACTAAATAGCAGAATAGATGTGTCCACAAAAAGGCAAAGAGAAGAAAAGAGATAGAAGGGAAGGTGTGAAGTCAATATTAAACAATGAATGGAAATAACTCCTGTATTCTTTCAGTAAAAAGAGGGACCATGGGAGGAGGAGCAAGGTGGAGAAGGGAGGGATTGAAAGACGGTAAGGGGAGACATCTTAGCTCAGTGGTAGAAGTGATGTCATTGAAGACCATTCCAATGTGTGGAGAGATATGTTCAGTTACAGGAATTTGGGGAACCCTACAATGAGAGTGATCTGAAACAGATCTGAGAGAGAATTGGGATTCCAAGAATGGAATCTTTTCAAGGAGAAAGGGGACTAGAGCTCCTGGGAAAGTCAGAATTCAGAAGGATGGAGGGCATGAACCCAGAAAGCAGAATACATGGTAAAGAAGAAGAAATTTGTTTTGTCAAATTCATATCATAGAACCTGGACATAGCCTGTGATTTTCTTTCTTTTTAAAAAAAATTTATATATTTATTTTTAGTTTTCAACATTCACCTCCACAAGGTTTTGAGTTCCAAATTTTCTCACCATCTCTCCACTCGACCAGCTCCAAGACAATGTGCGTTCTAATCCACCACTTCCAGCAATCTGCCCTCCCTACTATCACAATCCTCCTTTCTCTTATCCCCATTTCTCTCTTCTATTCAGGGCAAGATAGATTTCTATGCCACATTGCCTATATATATATATTCCATGTAAAGGCTATTTTTAACAATTGTTTTTAAAACTTTTGAGTTCCAACTTCTCTCCCTTCCTCCCTCCCCCACTATCCCCACTAAGAAGGCAAGCAATTTAATGTAGGTTTTACATGTGAAGTTATGCAAAACTTTCCCACAACAGTCATATTGTGAAAAATTAACTATATTTCTCTCCATTCTATCATGCCCCCAATTTATTCTATTCTCTTTTCACCCAATGCCTCTTTAAAAGTTATTTCCTTCAAATGACCCCCTCCTCCCATTTGCCCACTCTTCTTTCATCCCTCCCCACCCTGATCTCACACTTATCCCCTTCCCTCCTACTTTCCTGTAGGGTAAGATATGTAGTCATAGCAAATTGAGTGTGCATGTTATTCTCTCCTTAAGCCAAATGCAATGAGAGTAAATAAAGTTCACTCTTTCCCTCTCACCTCCCTCCTCTTCTTCCCCTCTGTTGAAGATATTTCTTGGCTCTTTTATGTGACAGATAATTTACCTCATTCAATTTCTCCCTTTCTCCTCCCAATATATTCTTCTCTCATCCCTTAATGTTATTTTAAAAATATCATCCCTATTCACCTTGTGCCCTCTGTCTACATGTACATAATCCCTCCATCTACCCTAATACTGAGCAAAGTGTCAAGAGTTACAAATATTATCTTTCCATGTAGGAATACAAAGAGTTTGAATTTAGTAAGTCGCTTATGATTCCCTTTCCTGTTTACCTTTCCTTGCTTCTCTTGATTCTTGTATTTGAAAGTCAAATTTTCTATTCAGTTCTGGTCTTTTCATCAAGAATGCTTGAAGTCCTCTATTTCATTGAAAGACTGTTTTCCCTTTTTAGGCCCATACAATCAGGGACCTTGCGGGTTTGCCACCACTGAACAAGTTGATGAGACTGGCACCTAAGGATATTGTGTGTTCTCGTGTTCACCAAAGGAACAGGTTAATTTGCCTTAAAACAATCAATACTATTAATTTCCCACAATGTCATTTTAAGTAAACAAATTCTATCCCTAACAAAAAAAAAGACCATTTTCCCTTGAAGTAATAAACTCAGTTTTGCTGGGTAGGTGATTCTTGGTTTTAATCCTAGCTCCTCTGACCTCTGGATTATTTTATTCCAAACCCTGCAATCCTACAATTAATGTAGATGCTGCTAGATCTTGTGTTACCCCAATAGTACTTTCATGTTACATGAATTGTTTCTTTCTTACTGCTTGTAATATTTTCTCCTTGACCTGGCCGTTCTGGAATTTGGTTACAATATTCCTAGGAGTATTCCTTTTGGGATGACTTTCAGGAGGTGATCAATGGATTCTTTCAATATCTATTTTACCCTCTGTTTCTAGAATATCAGGGAAGTTTTCCCTGATAGTTTCTTAGGAGATGATGTCTTTTTTTGATCATGGCTTTCAGGTAGTCCAATAATTTTTAAATTGTCTCTCCTAAACCTATTTTCCAGTTCAGTTGCTTTTCTAATGAGACATTTCATATTGTGTTTTATTTACCAAAGAATTCTTAAATTGCTCATTACTTTTGGCCCTGCAATATCACTACTAGAAATATATTTACAAAGATGATTAAGGGAAAAGGAAAAGAACCAATATAATCTAAAAGGTTTATAGTAGCTCTCTTTGTAGTAGCAAAGATCTAGAAGTTTCAATGATACTCATCGATTGGGAAATGGCTGAACAATTTGTGGTACATTGTGATTGGATTGTGATGGAATAATACTGTGCCATAAGAAATGATGAGTTCGATGATTTTAGAAAAAGCATGGAAAGGCTTCCACAAAATAATGAAGAAAGAAATGAACAGAGTCAAAAGAACATCATTTAGAGCAACAGCAATATTGTTTTTAAGAATAACTTTGAGTGAATTAGTCACTTTGACTATTATAAATGCCCAAATGAGCTACAAAAGACATATGAAGAAAGGTGCTATATGCATCCACAGAAAGAACTGACAGAGAAATATGGATAGAACAAATTTACATGAACACACACATATATTTTTGTCTAGTGGTAGCCATCTCTAGGTTGGGGGGGAGAAAAAATAAATTTATATGATAACTTTATTAAATATTTAAAAGTAATAGCAAGTTGCACATAACAGATTTATACTATCATGTACAATCATTTTGTTACACTCTGTTATGGAAATGCTTGTTTTATTCCATAAATTTAAAAAATAAAAACAAAATTTTAAAAATGCAAATTAAGATGATTAAGGAGATGATATCTGCAAGGGACTAGAGAAGACAAACAAATATCAGTATTCAGCACATATTTAGCAGATGCCATACATCTGAATTAAAATAAAGAATATTCACTGAATTCCAAGATATAGACTTCCCTGCACCTCTAGTTCAAATGGGGTCTCATAATTATGGCACCTTGATTTCATTATATTTATTTCATTTCAATTCAACCCAAAACTAACCATGAGGAACGATGGAAATATCAAGCTCACATACCACCTCTGACCTATGGACTGAAGTACATTAAAAAAATACCCTGACATTAGCCAGTCCTTTTCTGCTGCAGATAAATAGTAACCGTGTCTCATTATTTGCTGTCAGAGAACTCCCACGGAGTACTCAGTGGCAATGACCCGATGCACTGTCCATTATCAGCAGTATGATCAGCAGTGTCCTGCAGGCTAACCTCAGATCTTTGATCTTTTCTTCTCCTTTTATACTTCCAACCCCACATTTCATTCCTATCTGCTAGAGAAGAGAAGGTGTTGGCCCTGGGATCAGGAAGACTTGTTCTGACTTACTACATAGCCTTTGACTAGTCATTACCATCTTAGTATACATAGAAAACTTTCTAGCAGAATGTTTCAGAGAAAGTGTCAATGTGCATTAGGAGAGGACATCTATCACCAGAAATTCATGCCCTGATGAAATCACACATTTAAGAATGACATAGCACTTACTTGGCACGATCGTAAGAGGGTTTTGTGGTAGGAGAAGCTTTATATGGAGTTAAAGAGTATGCCTTCAAACCCTGCTCTGCCAGTCCCTGCTTGAATATATTTGTGTAAGTCACTGAATGACTCAGGGCCCAGGATTTTGCATTTCAAAAATGAGCTGAGTAATGCTTGCCCCACTCACCTCACAGAATTCTCATGAGAATTAAAGGAAACAACATCTGTAAAGAGCTTGGGAAATCATAAAATGCTTAAAAGAGTCATAGGATCATAAATGCAGAGCTGAATGAGAACTTGGAAGTCACTGAGGCCAATGGCTTCATTTGACAGATGATAAACTGTGACTTGACCACAGTCACATAGGCAGTCACCAACAGAGTTGACATTTGAAACCAGATCTTCTGACTCCAAGTCTAGGTTCCTTCCTTGGGTACCAAGCTACCCCATGAGGTGCACTTCTGGTCTCACAGGAAACTTGTGATGATCAAAGGATCACCTGCATTTTACAAATGATCAACTGCATTTTACACTAAAAATGCTCTAATTATGGCTGTGTGTGAATTTAAAAGCTACATAAAGTCTTGATAATGATGTATGTAGATATTTCCTTTGTTACCTCATAACTGAACCTCAGCAGAGAAAATTGGAATTCCATGTTGTCCAGAGTGCTCTGTAAGGTTTGGGGATTTGATGAATCCAGATGCAAGCACCTGAAAGACCTCACCACCCAAATAGAACCCTTCTGGCTCTCCATCATGACAGTGCTAAAAACTGTCTATGAACATGTGTCTCCCTGAAAATAAGGATCAGAAGGTTGATGCCAAGTGAGCTCCCTCCATAATCCACATCACTCTTTTTTGTCCTTGTGGAACCAATTAGAAGGAGTTAATTCATAGCAGTGTTCAATAAGGCACACAAATAAGTTTTAAACAAGTTTAAAGTGCTCATAATTTCATGCCAAGTTCAAAAGAGTCCATGAGTGGTCACCAGAGTCCATGTCTCCTATAAACAAAGAAATGATCTCATCTCAGTTTGGCTGAGTTCATAGTTCAGGGAGGATCCCAACTCTCTGTGTCACTCATTGGGTGTATGACCTTATGTAAATCCCTTCTGATCACTTCACTAACAATTCCTAATCTTTAAACTGGGTGGGGAGGATTTGATATGCATGCAGGGGAAAATCACAAGATCACAAGGGTTCATTCATTATTTGAAGACTAGGTGTTCTAGCTCAAGGCCCTCAGTAATCAGGGAAGGAAAGTGAGGTCTAGGGGCCAAGATCACAACGATAGCAGGGGACAGAGTCAGTATGGCACTTCTGCTATTATTAAGCCACTTAACCTCCATTGGCCTCACTTTCCTCATTTGTTAAATTGGGATATTAATAGCACCGAGTTACTCGTATTATCATGAGGATTAAGTGAAATAATTCTAAAGATTCTAACACAGTGTCTGGGACACAGAAAGTGTCGTATAAATGTTATTATTATTACATAAATTAAGATTTCTGAGATACAACCAGTGGAGGAACTCCCTCTAACAACCGACATGGTAAGATAGTCATACCTTTTCAGGGTAGATTCTCGTGTCAGTACACCTATGACACGCCACAGAGGCAGGGTGAAGAAGTAGGCTGGTAAATAGCCAGGTTTATAGAAAAAAATTACACTTGTCACACTTTTAAATTTAGTCTTAACTATCAACATTTTCTTCGTTATTGTCTAGAAAAAAAACAATAAATCAAGTCCTGATTTGTGGTATTTGTCGGATGACCAAAGTATAAGTGGTCACGCTTAGATTTTAACAACCAGCTCTCTGGAGATAGAGCATACCCTTGGGCAGGAATCTTAATTCTTTATCTTTATATTTTCTTTTCAAAACTCTCAGTATCCCCTTTGTTCCAACTGAACAAGAGACTTTAGACAAACTTTGCCAGGCAATAGAATTTCTGTGAATGAAAAAGAGAAAGATAAGTGAATGGTGACTAACTGAGACCCTACCTAGAGTCCTTCCTGAAGTACTCTCTGTGTACTGACCATTGAAGGCATATTATATTACCTATGGAACTTTAAAGATCTGCAGGAAAGTGCAATATGGGGCAAGGAATAAATTCTAATGAGATTCTCAGAGTCTTGAACCTGACACAAAACAGAGGTCAGTATGAACAGAGAAATGGGTTCTATATCAATATAAATTGGAAGACCAACAAGAATAAAAGAACTTATGATTACAGTCTCAGTCTGAGATCTATGGTTAGCCTCCAAGCTAGAATGAGGCAGGTAATTGATGGAGGTGGGTAAGAGAGATGAGTTCAGACTGTGTTTAAAGTGGCATTAGTAGATGAAGGCATATAACAAGAATGGTTGGATGGTGAGTATTTTCAGTCACTGATATCAGAAAAGATATCAACCTGAAAGATCAGGGTCAGAAAGACTAAAGCTCCAAAGACATTTAAGGATGTAAAAATTTGGGGAACATCAAAGGGCTAAGCAAGAAGAATGAGAAAGAGAAATACAGTGGAGAGGACCCCTGGGGGGATGGGCTACTACTCAAAGAGTATGGAAAGAAAACAGGACATGTCAATATCTATTTTTTTGCCGTCTTCTCTCTCAAGAGGAATGTTCTTCAAGGTAGAGAAAGAACAAGCATGATTAAGAAGTCAATTAAGCCCAATGTAGTTTAGGAGACAAGAAGATAAGATATCAACTCTTTAATGGGAGGTCAAGCATGCAGGGATCTGACCATGTAAAATTCACCCCCACCTCCTCTCGGGCTGCATTTGGATATTTTCTCCCTTCTTAGGTCAGTATACATTCATAAACCTACAGAAATTTTATTATTGACAGTTTGTGATCTCCCAATAAAAAGAGATGGATATAATCCTTCCTGCCTCCCACTCTCTCCATACAATTTAT
The DNA here is from genome assembly GCA_028658325.1 of Potorous gilbertii. Taxonomy (NCBI): domain Eukaryota; kingdom Metazoa; phylum Chordata; class Mammalia; order Diprotodontia; family Potoroidae; genus Potorous; species Potorous gilbertii. The sequence continues at coordinate 490,203,074 of CM053769.1, forward strand.
TGCCAGATTAAAGTCAATGAACAGATTCCAAAGATCATTAAACTAATCAAAGTTAATGGAAAACTAATCCTGATTTCCTACAAGAACTATCTGTTTATTGGCTGAGCATTCCCTCCCCTTGTTTTCTATAAATGATTATAAAAGTATGTTAACTGATCCAGTACCTCTGAGAGCTATAGGACCATCTCTCAGTGCAATGGATCCTTGGGGGCTCACCACTACTGCCCTTCTGGCTTGTGTCCTTTTCCTGTTTTTTGTGTCCCTATGGAACCAAGAATTCAAAAGGAAGAAGCTCCCACCAGGTCCCACTCCTCTACCCTTTATTGGTAACATTCTGCAATTGAATTTCAAGAATATGACTGCAACATTCTCACAGGTAAAGGGACAGAATTTGGGGTTTGGATCCTAGGTGCTTGGAACATGTCTCTGTATGGCTGGAAGGGAGGTGTGACACAAAGGCTTCAAATAAATAATTGAATTAGGACTCATGGTAATTTAGAGTCCTACTTTACAGACAGTATAATCAAGGGTTGTATGAATGATATCTCCATTATCAATGATGTCAAGCATGCATTGATGGTTTTGTCAAAACTCTGATAGCAGAAGAAATTCAACAATATTATCCAGTTTTCCCAGCAATTTTTGTTGAACAGTAAGTTCTTATCCCAGAAGTTGAGGTCCTTGTGTTTATCAAACTTGATAACAGTGTGGCAGAAACCAGGCATAGACCAATGCCTGACACCTTATACAAGGATAAAGTCTAAATGAGTACATGATCTCGGTATAAAGATTGATACTATAAATAAATTAGTGGAGCAAGGAATAGTGTATTTATCATATTTATGGAGAAGGGAAGATTTTTTGACTAAACAAGAGATAGAAAGCATTATGAAGTGCAAAATGGATAATTTTGATTACATTAAACTGAAAAGTTTTTGCATAAACAAACCCAATGCAACCAAGATTAGGAGGGAAGTAGAAAATTGGGAAAGAATTTTTGCAACTAATGTCTGTGATAAAGGCCTCATTTCTAAAATATATAGACAACTGAGTCAAAAGTACAAGAATACAGGTCATTCCCCAATTGATAAATTGTCAAAGGATATAAACAGGTAGTTTTCAGAGGAAGAAATTAAAAGATATCTATAGTCATATGAAAAAATGCTGTAAATCACTATTGATTAGAGAGATGTATATCAAAACATCTCTGAGATATCACATGACACCTACCACATTGACTAACATGACAAAACAAGATGATAAATGTTGGAGAAGATGTGGGAGAGTTGAAACACTAATTCATTGCTGGTGGAGCTGTGAACTGATCCAACCATTCTGGAGAGCAATTTGAAACTATGTCCAAAGGGCTAGAAAAATGTGCATACCCTTTGACCCAACAATACCACTTCTAGGATTGTATCCCAAAGAGATTATAAAAATGGGAAAGGGTACTATATGTACAAAAATATTTATAGCATTTATATATTTTGTGGTGGCCAAAAATTGTAAATCAAGGGGATGCCCATCAATTTGGGAATAATGGCTGAATAAACTGTGGTATATGAATGTAATAGAATACTACTGTGCTCTAAGAAATGATGAACAGGAAGAGTTCAGAGAGGAAAGGAGAAACTTATATGATCTGATGCTGAGTTAAAGGTGCAGAACCAGAAGAACTTTGTACATAGCAACAACCACAGTTTGCAAGGATTTTTTCTAGTAGACTTAGGACTTCATTGTAAAGGACTTAAAAAATTTCCATTGTTCTTTTAGGGCAAAATACCTCCCATATTAAGAGAAAGAACTATGAAATTCAACTACAGAATGTAACAGATCATCTTCTGTTCTATTATGTTTTGGTTTGTTTTAGGATTTCTCCCATTCATTTTAATAAGAATTAAAATTCTTATTAAAAATAATTTAAATACTATGCAACATGAGTATGGTGAAAGTGTATTTCATAGGAATGCATGTGTAGAATCCATATAAAATTGTATTTCATCTTGGGGAGGGAGGGGGTGGTAGGGGTAAGGAGGGGGAGGGAAGGAAAAAATCTAAGTTGTATGGTAGTGATTGTAGAACACTGAAAATAAAAAAAAAAGAAATTCAATAATAGGATAAAGTATTTGTCTTTTGTAATGCATCACACTAGTTTCTGGGGATGCAAACACAAAAATAAATCAGTCAATTAATAAGAACTTCTTCAGTACCTACTATGTGCCAGGCACAGTGCCAGACAGAGGAGAAAAACATATAGTGAATGAAGCCATCTCACTTTGAAAGAAAATGGTTCCTGTCCTCCTAGTGCTTATGTTCTAATAGAGGGATACGACATATTCATAGATAAATAAGTAGAAGGTAATTAAATCACAGAGAAAACACTTGTAATTGGAAGATCCCAAAAAAAGTTTCAAGTGGAAGAGAACACCTGAACTAGACCCTGAGGAAAATAACATTCTGATTGAGGATAGGGTGAGAATGAATTCCTGGCATGGGAGATAGTCTGGGCAAAGGCAAGGAATTGGGGGATAATATAACTAGCAAGTGGATAGGGCAAGAATGTAAAGTATGAGATGAGGGGTAATGCAAAATAAATCTGGGCAATTAGATAGGAGCCAGGTGTGGAGGTCTTTTAAGTGCCATGTTAGGGAAACAGTAGGGAGCCCCTGAAGACTTTTGAAAAGATGAATGACATGGTCAGAATTCTGCTACAGGAATATTGAGTTATTAATTCTGTGGATTATTCATTGCAAAGGAGAAATATTAGGCCCAGGGTGTTGAAGTTGGAGTCCATTGAAGAGTCTATTAAAGTAGTCTAAGCAAGGTAGAGAGGATGAGGGTCTTAATTAGGTCAGAAACAAGTGAGGACGGAAGACAGAATATATGTGGGAGACATGAAGATAGAATCTACCAGACTTGACCACAATTAATTGTATATAATTAGGAATGAAAAGTCAGACATAAATCCATAGCTTTAATCAGGGTTGATGGAGGTGCCTCCAAGTAAAGTCTACCTCTTGGGTTCCCTCAAGGAAAATGGGTATGTTTGGAGGAAAGTGTAGTTTTAGGGGAAAACAAATGAGTTGTATTGTGGATATATTAAGTTTGTAATACCAATAGGATATCCAGGGTGAGAAATCCACTTCTCAGTAGCTAGATATGTGGAGTTCAAAAGTGATAGCCTAGTCATATGAATGTGGGAAACTTCTGCTTATAAATGATAATTGAAACCATAAATACTGAGGTCTCCTAGTTAGAAAATGTAATGGCATCTCCATGGAATCTCCATGGGAGTGAAAAGAAAAGAGGGGCCAGAAAAGAGCCTTAGTGGGCAGGAGATTTATGATGATCCAGCAATGCAGATTGAGAATAAGTAGCCAGGCATGTAACAGGAGAACCAGAAGAAATGGAGATAGTCTGCAGAAATTCCTTGATTACTCAGTTTCCTATCTATTTTTCTCTCCATTTTGCAGGGAGGGGAAGTTTTACTTTGCTTTATTGTTTCTTGATGCCTAATAGAACCATTAGCCTCAAGTCATCCCAAAGCCAAATTTCAAAAAGAGAAAAACATCCAGAGCCTGTGAAAAAAAAGTCAATTAATTTTGTGTCAATTCCTGGAAAATTTTGAGAGTGGATCACTGAAAAGATATTTGTTGAATATCCAGAAAAGAGCATGATGATTACAAAAAGCTACCATGCTTTCATTAAGAACAGATAATGCCAGGGCAATTTCTTGTCCTTCTTCACAGAAATATGAAAGTGATAGAAGATCTAAAGTCCTGAGTTTAAACTTATTTGAAAAGAAACCTGCAGAAAGAAGGTTGGGTACCAGAGAATGGGCCTAAGCATCTCTCACAATTTGATAAAAATAATGTCATGAACTACAACAAAGAGGGTTGTTTTTTTAAATTTATGTGTGGGAAAAGCAGGATAACTATGGAAAAAGACATTTGCTTGGGGTGCATGGCACAATAATGACAACAGAGAGGGGGCAAAGTCAGGTATTCCTTATCTGACAATGCTTTTCTGTCCAAGAAAAATGAACTATGGATTGGAAATAATGGGAAAAAAGTGACTGAGAGGTGATGTTCAAGAGAAATAAGGAAATAGTAAGAGAACAGTTAATTTTACTTAATTAATTAAATTCACCTTTTTTTTCATGGAAGGATATTCATCTTTTCCCATCCTGCCTGAAGCTTCCACCTTCCAAAGAAAATCAAATCTCTGTAGCTAATATGTGGCCAAGCAAAACAAATTCCTGCATTATCTATGAATGAAAAGTGTCTCCATCTGAACCCTAATCTATCCCGTTTCTTTCAGGATGTATATAGCATGTTTCATTACAAATCCCTTGGCATGGTGGGTTCTTAGTATGCTGATGATAGTCCTCAAGATTTCCAAAGTTATTTGTTTTTATAATGTTCCTTTTAACACATGAGTTCTTGATTTGCTCACTTGATTCTACATTAGTTCACACAAGATTTCTTATATTTCCCTGAGACCGTCCCATTCTTTACTCCTTCGAATGAAATAATATTTCAGCAAAATTATATACAATTATTCCTGCAATATGTTGTATGTTTTCCCCCAAATCACCCCACTATCCAAAATTGTGCAATAAAACCAATAGTTTATGGGGGAAATGGGATTAGGGATTAAATAACTTTGTCAGTGCCCAATAACAAAGGGAGTAATCTAATAAAATGACAGAAGAGTTTTTAAAATTTTAAAATAAGAAATACTTAAATTTTAAAATAAGAAATACTTAAATTTTAAAATAAGAAATACTTAAATACTATGTTGATCTTGGGTAGACTTGTTCTCCACAAACAGATAGCATATAATGAAGACGTTATTGTGACTAGGGCTTCTTTATCTGGGAAGAGTATGCCAGAACTTAATCAATCAACAAAAAAAGTCATCATTGAACATGTACCAGGTGACAGGCATTGCACTAGGACCTAAGGTTACAAAGACAAAAGCAAAATGATCTATGTCCTCAAGGATTTCACATTTGAATGAGACAAAAGGCACATTTGTGTACACACACACACACACACACACACACACACACACATTCATGAAAAAGACCTATGAGAAAAAGAAAAATGACTTACGTACTCTACATATGTAACCTTATCTATGTATATCACTGCAATGGTATAATAATTTTGTGTTCACTCTTGTAGAACTCAGAGAGCTTTAGCATTCATCCATTTGAGGGGCAATAATTCTAGTGTAGATATCGATTAGGGAAATAAGCCAATGGGGAAATGTGAGAATTTGCAAAGTAAACATAAATTCTGAAAATAAATGTAAGGTAATGTTTAGAGGGGAAGGCAGTGCAGAGAGGTATCAGGAAAGACCTCATACAGAAAGTGGCACTTGAGCTAAGTTTTGATGAAAACAAGTAATTCTAAGAATCAGAAGCAATAAAGAAGTGCCTCCAGAACATAGGGCTCCCAAAAGCCTTGCAAAGGCAAGGTTATGGGAGATAGAGTACTGTGTGAGAAACATCAAAAAAAATTTATCTAAACTATGGAATAAGTAAAGAGGAATAATGAAATGGGAAAGGTTTCAGGCAAGTTGCAAAGGTCTTTAAATACCAAGGAAGTTTACATTTGGTCCCAAATATAATAGGGAACCACTGAAGTTTGTTGATCCGGGGAGAGAAATGGTAAGATCTGTGCTTATATAGTGGCATCTTAGTCAAAAATAAGAAAATTTGTAAGAGGATGGATCTTTAGGGTAAGGAGAGTGAATTCTATTTTGTTTTTATTGACTGTGGGATGCATGTGGATATTCAAGAGAGATAGTAGGTCAAAATGAATAGATCTGGGAGTTATCTCCATAGGGATAAAGACGTTACCAAATGCGAGTATGGAAAGAAAAGATGACCCAGGACAGAACTACGGTCTAAATCCACATTTCAATATGAACTATGACTGAGCAAAGGAGGTTAATAAGGTGTGATAATATAAGAGAAAAAAACACAGAGACACACATAGAGAAAGACAGAGAATGATGTAAGAAACCCAAAGAGCAGAACAGTGTCTAATGTCATAAAGAGTTATAAAAGAATGTAGATTGAGATAAGACAATCAGATTTGGCAATGCCAAGAGCATTAATAACTTTGGAATCATTAGTTGGAATTGACCAGCTATAACTAAAGAATTATTGCAAAAAATTAAGAAATTAGAGGAGAAGCAATGAGAGTAGGTAGCTTTTGTTAGGAGATGGCAATCCCCTCTGCAATCTGTGTAACTTTTTCCCATTTCCTCTTATAAAACTGCCATAGGTCACCTACCAAACACTGACCCCATAGACTTTTTACAATCTCTTCACTCTAGATAGGTACCAATGGAGCACAACGGGAGACTCCACCTGAGAAAAATACTATGCCACATAATGACAGAGGTTCCCAAGGAGCAAACTAAAAGGAATGATAATACTACTTTGTTGCCCCACAGCTTATGCCTTTATATACCCAGAATTCATTAATAGCATATGATCTCATGCATATATAGGCACTGGCATGTTACTAAATTTCAACTTTCTAAGACTTCACACTGAATTTCATCCTATTTCTTGGCATTCTTTTCACAGCTGGCTGAAAAATATGGCCCCATCTATACTCTATATTTTGGAACCCAGCGTGTTGTGGTGCTCCATGGATATAATGTTACCAAAGAAGCTCTAATTGATCAAGGAGATGTTTTTACGGATAGAGGAAATGTACCAATATTTGACGATTTTAGCCAAGGAAAAGGTAAGTTCAGTTTATGCAAGAGTCACAGAAAAGCAAAATATATGACAGAGTACCTCCAATAGAATGTATCCCTCTGGAGTATAGTTACTGGTTTCATTTTTATTGTTCTATTTCCAGTACCTAGCACAAAACCTTCATGTGGGAGGTACCCGTTCCTTGCCATGTTACCATTGCATTTGGGGCTGAATTGAATAAAATTAAACTCAGTCAATGAACTAAATCCAGTCACCATGCCTCTCCCTAATCTTTAATGTTAGAGTGATCAACGTCATATTCTTCTCCTTTGTCTAGGAGTTATTTTCAGTCAAGGAGAGAGGTGGAAACAAATCCGCAGATTTTCTCTCATGACCCTAAGGAACTTTGGGATGGGGAAGAGAAGCATTGAAGAGAGAGTTCAAGAAGAAGCCCAATGCCTGGTGGAGGAACTCAGGAAAACAAAGGGTTGGTTTTTCAGTTATTTGCTCCTGGGCATGTGGGGTCCAACTGCTCAGCCATTCCCATTCCTAAATGGCATTGAGAATTATTTTAGAATCTCTGCCTTGGTTGACTGAACAGGTTAGTAACTCTGCTGGGACAGAGAACTCCATTCTTTTTTTCCTGTACTCAAATATTATAAGCATACTTGCCCTCCCAAGAAGCAGTAAAAGAGATTGTGTAGGACAACAATATTTATTAGCCTTAAAGGAACTAAGTATCATATTCAGGTATGACTAGCAGAGATGCACAGACTCTCCCTCATTAGAAACATCCCTACTGAAGTTGCTTTCCCCCACCTTTGGTAAATTTTTCTACATTAGGTCAGCCCACTGATCCCACTTTCATCCTTGGCTGTGCCCCATGCAATGTGATCTGCTCTATCCTTTTTCGGGATCGATTCAAGTACAATGATGAAAAATTTCTACATCTGATGGGCTTGTTAAATGAAAACTTTCAACTTTTTAGCAAACCATGGACACAGGTAAGACTAGAGTTCCTTTCTTATTCTGTGGTTATTTGCTGAGCTTCAGAAACAGGATTAGTAAATCATAGGCTCTCATCCCTTAAAAAGACTTCCATCACCCATGAGAACCCTCACACACACACACACACACACACACACACACACACACACACACTCACTCACTCATTCCCACACAATTCAATAAGGACAATAACATCATGTAGAATCTTTGGTTCTCAGATAAAATGCTGGGGGTAGATATTCTGTTTCTAGTAGGCATTTGTTCTAGGTCATATAAAAATTTAAGATTTAAGGAAATATCTGGTTGGGGCCTGGTATATCCTCAATTGAATAGTGTTCATTGATGTGGCCAAGTAAAATAGCTCTGAACAAAGAACTTTCCCTAGCCATTTCCCAGAGAATAGGGAGGAGAGTTGACTAAAGTTAAATGGGCAAGCCATTCAGGACATTTACTAACTGTGTGAACCTAGACAAGTCACTTAACCCAATTTTTCTCTGTAAAATGAACTGGAGAAGGAAATAACAACCCACTCCAAGATCTTTGCCAAGAACATCCCAGATGCAGTCACAAAGAGTCAGATACAACTTAAATAACTGAGCAGCAACAACAAAGTGAGCAGAATTAATTTACAACAGCAAGGACAAATACCATTCAAGTCTAAGTAACTAACAATGCAAAGACTCATACCAATTTCAAAGGAAGTACAGTCAGCCAAGCTACCCACCTCATGACAGATTGGGGAATGGACTCAAGATGGAAGATGTGACACGCATTTCTAGCTATTGCCATGGTGGGGTTTTGTTTTGCTTGACTATGTATATTTGTTTCAATAGATGTCTTTCTTTCTTTTCCAAATATGCAGTAAAAATGAGAAAGAAAATATATTTTGTTATTGAAAAAATGAGTTAAAATCAGAAAGAAGTGTAATGCCTTTGAATAAAACAAAGTAGCTTATAATTAGAAATTTAAAGTTGATTCTTCATGACAGTAAACTCATTTGTGTTTGTTTGGGTTTGGGGGTGTCTTTGTGTAGCTCTACAACTTTTTACCAGCATTCAGAGCATACCTCCCTGGAACACATAAAACAATTTTTAAAAATGTTGAGGAAATAGAGCGTTTCATTTTGGAAAGAGTAAAGGAGCATCAAAAGATACTGGACCCCAACAACCCACAAGACTACATTGACTGCTTTCTCTCCCAAATGCTGCAGGTAGGACACATCCGGGAAGCACTTTGCTCATTGAACAAGGCTGGTTTTGTAGGAATTTTCAACAAATTTAGCAAATTTTAAAATTTAAAAAATCTCTTCAAAGCGAAGGAAGGGACATGGAGAATCTCAAGGTATCCACATACCCCAAGAAGCCACTGACTTTCTTGTAACTAAGCTTTATTTGGTTTACATCCCTTCTCTGAACTACGTCTGGAAAATGAGATAGGAAAAGATCCACTTTGCTGAATGTTGAGCTGCTGATGTGGGCTTTCCTGTTTGGAGGAGGATATTGCATTGGAGAATGATAATAGGAATCAAGTAGTAAACATTTACCAAGCACCTACTATGTGTCAGGCACTTGGCTAAGTTTTAAAGATACAAAAAAAGGCAAAAGACAGCCCCTACCCTCAAGGAACTTACTATGTGATGGAGGAGATAATATGCAAACAAATAAATACAAAGTAAACTTTAAACAAGAGAAAGGAACTGCAGAGAAGGATTTGGAGTCAAAAAAAAATTGATTTCAAAGTCAAATTCCTGCACTTTCCAGCTTTGTAATCCTGGGCAAGTCTTATTGTCACTGTCTGTCTCAGTTTCCTCATTTGTAAGATGGGGATAATAGTATTTAACTCCCAGGATGATTATGAAGATAAAATAACACTTTCCAATGCAAATTGTTAACCTTAAAATCTTCTATAAATACTGTATATTAATTCAAATGACAATAACGACTAGATCTCATAAAAGCACTCAAAAGTAATTTCAGGAAGCGGCCAGCCTTAATTTTGCCTTACACAAAAATGAAAAACATGCAAAAGTCTCCCCGAAACCCACAAACCAATTCAGCAAACAAATAAAGCATTTATGGTATCCCATACTGTTCCCTGACAAGGAAAATTTCCTCAGAATTGCCATCAGGACATCAGTCCTACATCGCAATTAATCCTTCCAGTCCCACATAGCTACACTCACATTGATAGAGGAAGTAGGTAGTGAGTGATATAGAAAGAGTCCTGATTCTAAAGTCAGAAAGACGTGTTCAGATTTGGAGACAGCTACTTTATAGCAGTGTACCCCTGGACAAGTCACCTAACATCTTTCTGCCTCCATCTTTTCAACTATAAGATGGATATAATAATACTAACATCCACCTCCTATGCTCATTGTAAAGATCAAATGAGATAATATTTTCAAAGTGCTTAGCACATTGCAAATGCTCAATAAATGTTTATTAGTAAATAAGTAAAATAAATATTAGTAAATTATAAACTAAATATTTGCTAGAAGGAAAAATCATTTTGGGAGTGCTAACCAGTATCTGAACTATCCAAATAACTCATGATTATGTGGGGGTGGGGGCAAGGAGGAGAGAGTAATTGTGTTACCTCCCCCAACACCATCTTGGGAGTATCCTTAACCCTTTCTTCTCTGTAGTGACACCAGAACCACCCTACTTCAGGTCACCATCGTCTCTCACCTAGATAATGCCAGTTCTCTCCTACCAGCTCTCCAGGCATCCAGATTCAATCCATTCTTCACATAGTTAATGTGCAAAGTGCAAAGACAGACTGGTTCACTGCTGTGATCAGGAAACTTCAGGGCTCCTAAGACAAAACACAAACTCATCTGTTTGCCAATTAAAGTCCTTCACCATCTGCTGCCAGCCTCTCTTTCTAGGCTGGTTCTGCATTTCCCCCCTCCCAACCTCAAACTGGCCCACTTGTTCTCCCCTTTACGCAATATTCCATCTTTTGCCTCTTTGCCCTTACATAATCTGGCCCCCATGCCTAGAAAGT
>CM053769.1:490214311-490286102 GCA_028658325.1 Potorous gilbertii
CAACTCCGCCTAGGTCCTCCCAGCTAGTGCTTGGGGTCTGAGATTCAAATGCTGCTCCCCAGCCTCAGGGCTTTTGGTGGCTGGTTGGCTGCTATTCAGGGTAAGATTAAATCAGGTTCTCAGGTGGGGGCAGGGCTGCTTCCCAGGCTCAGTTCCCTCAGGGGGTTTATGCAGAGACCTTTTGTAATGGAGCTGCTGGCAAGCTCCTGCCTGCTCCAGGAGCCTCTGCCACTGCCTCCTGAGGGGGCCTGAGTTCCAGAGACACCCTGCTCCCCTCTCAGCCTGTCCAGATGTCTCTCTCACTGACCTGTGCATCTGTGGGTGGAGGGACCTTCACAGCCACTGGAGGTTCTGTCCCTGAAGCCTGATCAGATCTGCTTGCTCCTCTCAGTGCCACATGACCAGGGCAGGGGAGGGCTCCACTCCCATCCGGGGCACGATGGACCTTTGGGATCGGTTTTTCAGGGCTCTCTGGAACGGAAATCTCCTTCACTGTGTTGCTGCGTGGCTTCCACTGTTCCAGAATTTGTTGGAAGTTCTTTTTAGAGGAAATCCATGGGCTGTGGGTCCGGAGCTAGCATATGTGAGTCTTTCTACTCTGCCATCTTTGCTCCGCTCCCCATAGTATCTTTCTATTATCAAGTTGTTGTTTTATTATTCTTATTTACTCATTTTTCCAGCCTATTTCTAGACTTTAACGTTATATTAAATTTGAGATCTGCTTCCAGGGTGGAAGGAGGTACTGTCTGAAACTTAAAGGTTTTCGTCTGTTGTTTTGAGAGTTACTTGTGGGAGTCTGTAAGTTTCAAATTCTTCCAAGGTGTTATGATCTAAGGAAAGGTGTGATCACTGCTCTTCTTACTGTACCTTCATCTAACCAATGAAAGATCACCATTTTTTCTTTGGTATGGAGGATAGCACTTTTCATTTTCATGTTTGATGCCTAAAGTGTCTTTAATTCCTTCTCAAGCAACCACTTTCAGATCACTAATCTTGGTATTAAAAAATCATAGTATTAAAATTATATAAATTGTTGTATTATTCAAACTCTGGCTCCTATTCCCAGGGAGAATTCACTCCCTGTATGTAATTTATTCAAATAATAGGATCACTGCAAGTTTTACATAAATGTAATGTAGAAAAGTTCTCTTAAGGTAACATAAAGCCAAACATTTTGATACCTACCCTTTTCTTTGCTTTGTTTTTCCTCTTTTCTCCCTATCTTCAGTTTAGGGCACACTCAGAGAGGATGAAGGAAGGGAAAGGATTTTCACAGCATTCTTAAGGAACAAATGAGTTAAAAGAACACAAAAAGAGTCTTTGGCTTAACATTCTAATCATTAAATGGCATTCAAAGCAGTTCTTCAAATTGTAAGTAGGTGTGTCTTGGCATGGTATATGAATACATACATGCATACACATGCATACCTGTCCCTCTCTCTTATCTTCCTCAAGGGTTTTGCTTTTCTTTACTTTTTTCTACACAATTTAATATTCATAAATTTCCTCCTCTCTTGGACTGAATGCCCCTATAAAATTTGAGTTCACAGGATATCAGCTATCCTTTCACCAAACTCTTTCAAATCTGTTCTCCCCCTAATCTCAATGCTGTGTTAGTCTACAACCTGTTCTCTTCTTCTGTGTAACAAATTCTAAGATGCCATGGTCAACTCTCAAATGGTTCTTTCATTTCTATCCCAGTAATCAGTATCTCTTTGGTGAGAATATGGTCCAGAATTAACATTTCACTTTTTGAAACATGAAATTTTCATTTAGGTAAGTCAAGACATTATAAGTTATTTTTTTTTGTTTTGAGTAGGTGGAGAGACAGGCAGAGACAGAGTACCAGAGACATAGAGAGAAAAGACACAGAGCCAAGGAGACAGAGATATGAGATAGGGAGATAGAGAAAGAGAGGGAGAGGGAGAGAGAGAGAGAGAGAGAGAGAGAGAGAGAGAGACAAAGACAGAGCAGAGAGATTGAACGAAGAAAGAGACAGAGATAGAATAATAACTAACATATTAATAGATCTTACTGTGTGCCGGGCACCATGCTAAATGCTTTACAATTGTTATTTCATTTGATCCTCATAAAAATAATCCTGGAAGGCAGGGGCTGTTGTTATCATCATTTTATAGACGAGGAAAGTGACTCAATCAGAAATTAAATAAATTGCTCAGGGTCACACAGTTAGTAAGTGTCAGGTGCTAGATTTGAAATAAAGTCTTCCTAACTCCCAGTCTAGCACTGTATTCACTGGGCCACTTAGCTGCATCAAAAGAGTGAAGAGAAAGTGAGACAGATAGACATAGACACAGGGAGACAGGGACAAAGAGAGACAGGGAGAGAGGAGAAAAAAGGGAGGCCGAGAGAAAGAGGATATTTCAGCAGATGTTTAGATTTTGAAGTCTCCAATTACTATTATCTCATACCTCCTCTTCCCAAACTCCTTTTTCTTTCCTCTTTCCATCTAGGTAACTCCAATGACAGTATTACTTCTATTTTCCCCTCTGTTGGTCTCCACGCCAATTGTTCCCCCTTTTCTTTTCCCCTTTCTGCAATTTCAAAGTATGCTGCTGTTCTCCCTACCCTGACCCCTATCTGACCCTTATCTTTTTCCTTTTGAATATTGTATACTCTTATTCCACTTATGGATCTCATCCCATCATGTCTCTATGATACTGAAAAAAGCCAAATTCCCCCCCTTGCAAGAGAATCCAAAGTTCTCCATGTTCGGTTCACATATTTTGTGAACAAGTTTTTAGAGATCTGAGGCCATATGTTTTATGGTAGTATCCTTCCACAGATTTGGCCTCCTGTTCATTTCTAGGCGTTTTTGCTACTATTCTTCCCACACTGTAGTTACTCTCTATAATAAAGATATACAAAAGAATTACATAGGTAGTTTTCTTTCAACCTCTTCCTTTTCAATTTAAAGCCCTTTTAAAAAGATTTCAAAGACTCCAGGCATATACTCTCTTACCAGACTATGCGAGGTTACTGTTATCTTTAAACTAGAAGTTTATCATTCTTCACATTTAAAATATAGTCCAGAAACCCAAAATCTTTCCTTATTTGTACAAAATTTGCTATTTGCCTGCTTTATATGAGATAAAGTCCTCTCAATTGGTCTCCCCTGCTTTTCCCGAGAGTATTTCTGTTTCCATCCTTTTCCTTTCTTCTTTGGTGGTCATCAATATGTAACAAAAACCTTTTCAAGCCCTTTATTTCTTTAATAGTCTCTATGACCCATAAGGACGTTAAAAGTTTGAAGACAAACTTGTCTCATCTTGCCCATTAAGCATGTAAATTTTTGTTCATACATCCTTTTTCAAGAGGACATATGACATCAAAGGATGATGTCTCAACCTGCTCATGAAGTATATTAAAATGAAGACATCAGTTGCATTGTCTGTTCCAGTGTTATCAAAGTCCAAGGGCGAGACAAAAGTCAAAAAGACTGGTGATGGCCCAGGACACATTAGATGGCCTTGGTCAGACATCTTTGATATCTGACTAAGGTCTAGCTTCCTTCATGACTATTGGAGCAAATTGTTCTCATCCACCCATTCTACTGTGGGAAATCTTTTTATATTTTGGGTAGACATCCCCTAAGTCACAAATGTGTTTGAGGCCTGTCAGTTACCCTCAACTTAGCTGGTCTGCCAAGATGGTTTTACCAGAACTTGACCATTTTATATGCTACATTTTCTTAAAACTATATAGGTGAGAGGTATAAATACTGTATCCTTATATGGTCTCACAGTTTTTATCTTTATACCTAGGCAATGCAGTGTATAAAGATCACTGGGCTTTGAATCAGGAAGATTCATTTTTAAGAGTTCAAATCTGGCCTCAGACATTTATTACCTATGTGACCCTGGGAAAGTCATTTAACCCTGTTTGCCTCAGTTCCTCATCCATTAAATGAGCTAGAGAAGGAAAAGGCAGATCACTCCAGTATCTTTGCCAAGAAAAGCCCAAATGGTATCAAGAAAGAGGCCAATGAGTACATAGTTTTTCTAGGAGTTTGACTATAAAAAGGAAAGACAGAGAGAAAGAGAGAGAAGAGACTGAGATAGAGAGAGAGAGAGAGAGAGAGAGAGAGAGAGAGAGAGAGAGAGGAAGGCAATATAATTGGGATGGAACAGAGCATGTAAAGGAATTTGGTGTTTCTGCTTTTTCCTGCAAAATGTTTCTCAGCACTCTTACAACTTTAAGATGAAAAGCCAGTCATGCAAGACTCATATCCCGTGCCTTCCAGAAGTTGAATCAAACCTTCCTTGTCCACTGAGTTGAAAGAACTGTTGTTAACTCAGCAGATACTTGGGAAAGCATACTTTGTCCTTTCAAAGTTACAAAAGTACTGAGTAAAATATAAACAGTAAGAATCAGACAGTGAATCTCTGAGAATGAAATGGGATTTTCTTTGGTTTGGTTTTAAGGATGACAGTGAAGTGCATTTTATTGCAAGCTGTGAGAAAGGAATCAATCTATATAGAGAAATTGAAAATTAGAAAAAAACAAGGGAAGTTAGAGGGTGCAATCTCTCAGAGAAGAGAAGGGCAGCTGAGATCAGGATACCACATAGAAGGACTGGTGGCTGAAAGGAGAAATGCTACTATCTTTGGAGCAAAAGAGAGGAAGTGTGTGATGATGGTGAGTTGATTTAGAAAAAAGGATATTACAAAAGAATATATGAGCAATGCATATTCTCAGCCTTTTTTCAATGATATATTAATTTCAATCTTATGGTGAGAGGGAAAGAGTGAGATAATAGGAGAGGGCTCAGTAAAGAAAAGAGATCTTAGAATACATACTGAAGGGAGGGAGTAGTGAGCAGGAGAAGAGATCTGTGTTCAGTAGCAATGTTATAGTAACAGGGAAGGAAAGTGGAAGGAATAATTCCTTGCTGGAATTCAATAAGGAAATGAATGTCCTCACAGGACAAGGGGGCATGGGATTTAAAAGTGGAGAGCTAGTTAAGATGGAACTGGTTCGCTATTGGGTCAAGAAGCTGAAAGGAGGAAAGTGAAATGACAAAGGGAGAAAGTACCTAAAGCACAAATGGGTGGCCTATCCTCACTGATCAAAATATCATAGATGGAGACTCATTAGGGAATTCTGAGTCCATGTAGTGCAACCTATTCATTATAGAGATGAAGAATGTTATGTGAGAACAAATGGTGAAGCGACTTGCCCAAGGCCACAAAAGTTGTTCTCATTAGAGGCAAGATTGATCCCAGGTCATCTGCTCTCAAAGCCAGGAAACATTCCTTGTAACCAAGCTGCCTTTGAAATCATGAATCCTCAATGTATGTATATACAAGCACATATTTGCACATCAGGAGTTATGAGCAAATACAGTCATGTTCATTGTACCCCAAATTTAAAAACAAATACAATACAAAACAAGATCATGCTTGAGGATATCTGAAAAGTACAAACTAATATGCTTTTTAGGGGAGTACTTTACAGATCTTTCTCCACTCCGCAAGCTAGAATTGAGGATGTGGCTAGAGATATTGATGAGAGGGCTTCACATGAATGTCTATAATGCAACCCCTATTATATAATAACATACAAGACACTCTGCAAGGCTATCTTCTCTCTGAAAATTAAGACTCATTTTAATCAAGTGGTGGGAATTTTTCTTTCCCTCAAGGGAATTCCAGTAAAAACAGTGTTCAGAAGATGGAAATAGTTGCCTAATTTACCAAATCAACTTTGTGTTCTTTCGTAGCGAGGAAGAAAGCATAGTTGGTAATATGGTGGAGCATTGTTGAATCCAACTTGATTGTTCCTGATACTAATTTCATTCAGATCTCCAACTGGTTTGAGAGTGAAGTTCTGTAGAATGGAGGTAAAGAACAAGAACAACTCCATCCTCGCCAGACCCTCTCCAAGACAAGACCGTTTTCCTGGAAAGAAACAAAACTGTACTTAGAAATCTTCACTCAACACAATTTCAACCAAAGTGAAACAGACTCACTGGAACACAACAATAGTGGGGAAAAGAGTAAAAGGGAAGGATCTAGATGGGCAGAAATGATGAGAACTATTATTGTGAGTAATATTTCAGCTATTAGCAGTCACCAGCGGGCAGGAAGGAATTCCCGCTTTATATCATTCTTCCCAGTGGATTTTGCAATGGGGTCAGAATTCCAGTAAAATAAGGGGGCAGGGTGAGCCAGTAAAGAGGCTCAACTGAGAGGTCTGAGAAGAAGCTATGTAATAGAAATACTAAAAAAGGCAATGTTTCACATGCCATAGTTGGGTGATGTGTCCTTCAAAGAATTACCCTAAGGGGGCTCAGCCAGAGAAGGTTGAGAAAAGAATAGGATCTTATATTAGAGTGAAAGGTAGATATGGGGAGGGTTTCTTTTTACCAATGGAAAAAGGCATGAAGTAGTCAGTTTTCTTGAATTTCCCATTCTGATCCAAGAAGTGCTGGGGATCAAACTGGTCAGGGTTTGGAAATTCTTTGCTGTCATACAAGACTGGGGAGAGCAATGGGAAGATTGTTGTGCCCTAAAGAGAAGAAATTCCAGGGGAGAGTCAGTTATCATAATAAATATCTTTCATATGCCAGTCCCAAGAAACTTCAGTGCCTCTCTACTGTCTCCAACACAAAATGCACATTCCTTTGTTATGTATATATATGTTATGTATAGACCAGAATGTCAAGGCATGGAAAATTTGCATAGGCTCCTGTCTAGTTTTCCAGGTTGCTGTCCCTATTTTTGTTTCCATCATGCCCTCCTTGGGATTCCAGTTAAACTGATCCATCTGCTCTTCCCCATCCACAAGGTTCCCTCTCTGATCTTGGTGCCTTTACAATGGCTGTATCCCATGCCTGGAAGGCACTCCTTGTTCACTTCAGCCTTTTGGAATCCCTTACTTTCTTCAAGGATTGGCGTGGGGTACTTGCTCCTTTAGGAAACCTTGGCTAAGGCCCTGAGCAATTTGTGCTCTCTCTCCTCTCAATTCCTGGGTTTGTATTTCATTTATACTCCTGCTGTGTATGTGACTCTAGGCAGAATATGTGAATGACCAATACCCCAGGGAATACTTAAAGCTTCTAGGGGCAGACCAGGTTTCCTCTTGAGGGAGTTTCTACAGCAGGAAGCCATTCTGCCAGTCAAATCACACCTTGAGTCTGAAGGAAAATAATAACACTTTAAGTGAACTTTTCTGTTTCCAAAGTGTGCTCCTTCCAAGAAAAGCCAAGGTCCTCAGTAATCAATAACCTTCTCTTCTTTGTTTGTGTCAACAATACTTGGCTCAGCAATTCTCACATAACAAGTTCTTGCTGAAGCCTTGATGAATTGAATTAACAATGCACTCAATGAGGTATGTTAAATGTGAAATTAGATGGGATGCTCCCTTCTCCTTTCCTTGATAGAGAATAGTCCTACTCAGCCATTGCTAGGAAACCATAATCTAATTCAATTTAATTCATTTAATGTCTATTTAGCACTCCCTCAAAAGCAATATTTTGGAGTCTGAAGACCTAGGTTCTAGTCTCAGCTCATGACCTAAGGCAAGTCATTTGACCTAAGGTTCAGTGTCTCCATCTACATAATGGAACAGATAATAGCATTTATACAATCCATTTCACTGTCTTGTAAGAGAAAATGACACAAAAATATTTCACTTGAGCAATCTCACTGTTATTTTCCCCGTACATTTTCTTTACAGTGTTGCTGTGGTGGAATACGCTTTCCTCTCATTCTTCATTCAGCACCGCATCTAAGTTGACTGTACATAATAACAAAAAACTTCCCTAAGGAAAACTTCTGGTGAGATCATTACAATGGGACTCAACTTTATCTGGTCTAAAATGAGATCACTGGAGCTGGGGAGGATGGGGTCAGAGCCAAGATGGCTGAGTAAAAACAGGGACTTCCCTGAGCTCTCCCCCAAAGCCCTCCAAATACCCACAAAAAATGACTCTAAACCAACTCGAGAGCTACAAAGCCCACAAAATGACAGAGTGAAACAAATGCCAAGACAGTCAGGAAAGTTAGCAGAAAGGATATTTTGCGCCAGGCAGGGAGCAGAGCTCAGTCCAGCTAGGGCTACACCAGTAAACACCTACAGGAATAGGCCTCAGAAAACTGAATCATTGTTGGCTGTGGTGGCTTCCAGACTTCTCAATCCACAAACACCGAAAAGGTGAGTGGGAAAACTCTATGGGACTTGGGTCCCAGAGCAGTGGTGGCAGCAGCAGTAGCAGCAGAAGCTGCTTCCAGAACTCTGGGCCCTCAGACAATGGGGGACCAAGTGGCTGATAGTAAATCCCTGAAACCTGGGACAGTACATCCACACCCACACCCACCCACACTAGAAACAGAGTTTTACCCTAACAAAGAGTTAAAAAGTAAAATGTTTGGCTGGGAAGATGGATAAACATCATAAAAGAACTCAGACTATAGAATCTTACTTTGATGACAAGGAAGATCAGGGGATACAACCAGAGGACGCAGTATTTAAGCTCCTATGTCAAAAGCCTCCAAGAAAAATATGAATTGGTCACAGGCCATAGAGGAGCTCAAACAGGATTTTGAAAATCAAGTAAGAGAAGTAGAGAAAAATTCAGGAAGAGAAATGAGAAAATCATGAAAATTGAATCAACAGCTTGCTAAAGGAGACCCCGAAAATACTGAAGAAAATAGCATCTTAAAAATAAACTAACCCAAATGGCAATAGAAGTCCAGAAAGTCATGAGGAAAAGAATGCCTTAAATAGCAGAATGGGCCAAATGGAAAAGGAGCTTTAAAAGCTCATTGAAAAAAAATAATTCTTTAAAAATTAGAATGAAGCAAATGGAAGCTAATGATTTTATGAGAAATCACAAATTATAAAATGGAATCAAAAGAATGAAAAAATAGAAGGTAATGTGAAATATCTCACTGGAAAAACAACTGACTCGGAAAATGGATCCAGGAGAGATAACTTAAAAATTACTGGACTATCTGAAAGCCATGATCAAAAAAAGATCTAAACATCATTTTTCAAGAAATTATCAAAGAAAGTTACCCTGATATTCTAGAATCAGAGGATAAAACAGAAATGAAAAGAATTCACCAATTACCTCTGGAAACAAATACTAAAAGGAAAACTCCTAGTAATATTGTATTCAAATTCCAAAGGTCAAGGAGTAAATATTGCAAGTAGCCAGAAAGAAACAATTTGAATACTGTGGAAACACTATCAGGATAACACAAGATCTAGTTGCTTCTACATTAAGGGATTGAAGAGCTTGAAATATGATATTCAGGAGATCAGAGGAGCTAGGATTAAAACCAAGAATCACCTACCCAGAAAAACTGACTATACTCCTTCAGAGGGAAAAATTCAGTGAATATTCAGTGAAATAGAGTACTTTCAAGTATTCCTGATGAGAAGACCAGAACTGAATAGAAATTTTGACTTTCAAATACAAGAATCAAGAGAAACATGAAAAGGTGAACAAGAAAGAGAAGTCATAAGAGATTTATTAAAGTTGAACTGTTTACATTCCTACATGGAAAGATGATGTTTGTAACTCATGAGACCTTTCTCAGATTAGGGTAGTTGGAAGAAAGAGAGAGAGAGAGAGAGGGAGGGAGGGAGATGATAGAGGGCACAAGGTGAGTTGAATATGAAGGTATGATATCTAAAAAATAAAATTGAGGGCTGAGAGAAGAATATATTGGGAGTAGGAGAGAGAGACAGAATGAGGCAATTATCTCACATGAAAGAGGCAAGAACAAGGTTTTACAATGGAGGGGAAGAGGGGAAAGGTGAGAAGGAATGAGTGAATGTTACTCTCATTGGATTTGGCTTAAGGAGGGAATAATATACACATTCCATTGGGTATCTTACCATACAGGAAAGCAGGGGGAGGGGATAGGGGGATGACAGAAGGGAGAGAAGATTGGGGAAGGGGGTATTCAAAAGCAAACACTTTAGAAAAGGAACAGGATCAAAGGAGAAAACAGAATAAATGGGGGATGGGATAGGATGGAGGGAAATACAGTCTTTCAAAACATGACTATTAAGGAGGTGTTTTGCATAGCTACACATGTGTAACCTATATTGAATTTCTTGCCTTCTTAGTGGGTGTGGATGGGGAGGAAAAAAGGGAGACAATTTGGAACTCAAAGTTTTAAAAAAAAAAGTTTAGAAAATTTGCTTTTGTATGCAACTGGGAAATAAGATACACAGGCAATGGGATATAGACATCAATCTTGCCATTCAAGCAAGTAAAGGGGAAGGGGATGACAAAAGGGGATGACAAAAGGGAGGACAGATTGGAGGAAAAGGTAATCAGAATGCATGCCATCTGGGGTGTGGGGGAGAGGAAAGATGGGAGAAAATTTGGAACTCAAAATCTTGTGAAAATGAATGTTGAAAAGAAAATAAATAAATAAATTTAAATCTTAAAACAGTGAGATGACTAGACCAGACAATATTTAAGATCTCTTCCAACACTAGATCTCATTCTTCCATGTCTACTGACCTTGGGGAGGACATAATGTTGGAACTGGATGTCCCGGTTCACTACATGTGGCAGGTTAAGAGGTACGAGGTCAATGAATCTTTGCACTTCATGAATGACAGCATCCACATAGGGCATATCTTGTCTGTCCTTTATGGAAGGAACTCGATTATGTCCAATCACTTGATCAATTTCCTCATGAATTTTTGCTGTAGGCACAATAAATATGCATAATCACTGAGCTTCCTGGTCTCCTGGGAATGCTCAATTGAGCCTTTGTGAGTATCTGCCTGATAGTATGACCTAAGATGGGCTTAGTGTTTTCATACTCAGTCAAGGGTACCAAGACTTTTGCAAGAGCAATAGGATAACCTTCCGTGGGTTAATGGATAGGAGTCAGGAAGATCTGTGTTTACATTCCACTTGAGGTGCCATCTGTATAACTTCAGTCAAGTCATCATACCTAAATCCTATCTTCTTCATCTGAAAAAATGGGGATCGTAAGTTATGCATCTTGTAAGATGCATACACATCTAATCTACACATCTAAATCTATTACTCTAAGGTTCATAAAATGGAGATAGTACTAAACCTTCCTCAGAGGTCATCAAATGAAATAATATGACAAGGAATTTGCAAACCTTGCATCAAAAGATGCCAGATATTATTGTCAAAAATAATAGATGCCTTCATTTGAATTGATAGTGCTGGTGTTAACATTATAATGTTGACTTAAACCGTTCACCAGGTATGTATCTCAGCTCCTGTCTCAATATCCAAAGTTTTTGAGGCATAGAATCTCAGCATTAGAAATCACCTGTTTTCACCTAGGGCTATCCATAGTTGAACAGGAATCCAGTTTTTAATAGAATGAACAAAGGGTCACCCAGCCTTTGCTTGAGAACCTCCAATAAGCAATAACTCACTACCTCTATGGCACCTGAATGGACTCTGGGATAATATTAATAGCAGGCAAGTCTTTCCTTACATGAAACTTCCATTTGTCAATTTGTAACTTGTATCCATGATTCCTAGTTCTCCCTCCTTAGATACAGCAGGACCACCCCTGGTAAAATGTAAATTATTTAAGGAAAGGGAGTGTTTCATTTGAATCTTTGTATCTTAAACATAGAGCTAAGTGTGCACAATAGGAGCTTTACATATGTTCGTTAGAATTAATTGAATTCCCAATGACAGACTTTCATATACTTTAATAATCAACAGATCTTTCTCAGGTGTTCTGTTTTATTAAATATTCTGTCTGATCTGTTGTTGATCTGTGGGAGTCATACAAATCCAAAAAGTAAGAAAGTGGGACGAGCTCCTGAGTAGGGTGTAGGACTGGGAAAGCAAACCTGGTCTGTAAGCATGGCAGTTCTTGTACCTTACCTTGGATCTCAGGATGTTTCAGAATGAGCAGCAGGCCATATCTTAGAGTGCTACTGGTTGTCTCTGTTCCTGCAACAAATAAATCTACTGCAGTCATTGTTAGATTCTCCAAGTTAAATGCAGACTGAGGATTATCTTGCTCCTAAAGGAGAGGTACAAAATAGATGAAGTAATGAGAAAAAGCAGGGAAAGCCATTAGAAACCATGTAAAGTACATGGCTTGTCCTAGAAGCCTTCCCTCACCTTCATTTCTCTATCCTAACAAAGTAGAACTTTCCCAATGCCCTCAGGCTTCCACTGACCAACCATAGGCTTCCCCTTCCTAGGCAACCTTCTTTCCAGACAGCAATATGACTTAGTGAATGGAACACTAGATTTTGAATTGGGAAGACTTGGTAAACTTTAGTCTCAGCTAAGGAGTATGTATGTGTCCTTGGATAGTCATATAATTTCTCTGGGCCTCAGTTTCCTCATACATAACAGGAGAGAGCTGGATTCCTTCAAGCTTTCTAGCTATTATCTATGATACATATGGTATGATGAAGAGCTGACAAAGTAATTCACTTAAAACTTTAATAGTTCATAAGTGATCTCTCATGCAGATACTTTCACCACAAAGCAGAACAGCATTTTAGCTTAAAAAGAATAACATATTGGAATTTCAAATTTTTCAGAATGGGGAATTGAAAGAAATGACTCAAGGCTGGACAATACAGAATTTCAAATTTTGTAGAGAAAATGAAATGCAACCACCCAACCTGTGACTGGCCAGAAATTTCCTTTTCAAATCTCCCTTAAGTAGTCATTCAGCCATCGCTTGAAGGCTTCCAGTGATACAGATTACTTAATAATTTCTTTTTTATATATAAGTAATTTGTTTTTAGTTTTCAAAGTTCACTTTCACAAGATTTTGAGTTTTAAATTTTTCCCCCTCCCCAAGATGGCATGCAATCTGTTATAGGTTGTACATATACATTCATATTAAACATTTTCACGTTAGTAGTGATGTAAAGAAAAATTAAAACAGTGGGAGGAACCACAAGAAAGAAGAAACAAAACAAAGCAACAAAATAAAAAGAGAGCAAATAGTATGCTTCTGTCTGCATTCAGACTCCAAAGTTCTTTCTCTGGATGTGGACAGCATTTTCCAACATGAGTCTTAGCTCCTTGAATTTCTAAGAACCAAGTCTATGAAAGACAGTCATTGAACAAAATGTGACTGTTACTGTGTACAATGTTCTCCTGATTCTGCTCCCTTCACTAAGCATCAGCTCATATAAGTCTATAAGGTTTTTCTGAATTTCATTGGCTCATCATTTCTTAAAAAGAAATAATATTCCATTACATTCATATACCACAACCATTCCCCAACTGATAGGCATCCTCTCAATTTCCAATTCTTTTTCACCATATAAAGAACTGATGTAAATATTTTTGTACACATGGATCCTTTTCCCATTTTTATGATCTTTTTGGCATACAGACATAGAAGTGGCATTTCTGTGTCAACGGGTATATACAGTTTTGTAGCACTTTGGGTATAGTTCCAAATTGCTCTCCAAAAAGTTTGGATCAGTTCACAACTCCACCAACAGGTGTTCCAATTTTCCTGCATCTTCTCCAATATTTATCATTTTCCTGTTTTGTCATATTAGCCAATCTGATAGGTGTGAGGTAGTACCTCAGAGTTGTTTTCATTTGCATTTCTCTAATTAGTAGTGATTTAAAGTATTTTTTCATATGACTATATATAGCCTTAAATTCTTCCTCTAAAAACTGTCTGATCATATCCTTTGACCATTTATCACTTGGGGAATGCTTTGTATTCTTATCCCTTCACCTCATTTCTCTATATATTTTAGAGATGAGGACTTTATCATAGACACTGGTTGTAAAAAATTGTTTCCCAACTTTTTGCTTCTCTTACAGAGTCTTAGTTACATTGACTTTGTTCAAAAGCTTTGTAATTCAATGTAATCAAAATCATCCATTTTGCATTTCATAATATTCTCTATCTCTTGCTTGGTAATAAATTCTTTCCTTCTCCATAGATCTGACAGGTAAACTATTCCTTGCTCTCCTAATTTACTTACAGTATCAAACTTTATGGCTAAATTTTGACTTTATCTTGGTATAGAGTGTCAGATGTTGGTCTATGCCTACTTTCTGCCGTGCTATTTTCCAGTTTTCCCAGCAATTTTTTGTTAACTAGTGAGTACTTATCGCAGATGCTGGAGTCTTTGGATTTATCAAATAGTAGATTACAATAGTCACTGACTCCTGTGTCTTGAGCACCTAATCTATTCCTCTGATCCACTGCTCTATTTCTTAGCTAGCACTAAGCAGTTTACATGATTTCTACTTTATAATACAATTTAATATCTGGTATGGCTAGGCCACCTTCCCTTTAATTTCTTTTCATTAACTCCCTTGATATATTTTCTTCCAGGTGAATTTTGTTACTATTTTTTCTAGCCCTATAAAATCATTTTTGGTAATTTTACTAGTATGACACTGACTAAGCAAATTAATTAGGTAGAATTGTCATATTATTGTATTAGTTCAGCCTACCCATTAGCAACTGATATTTTTCCAATTATTTAGATCTGACTTTATGTGAAAAGTATTTTGTAATTGTGTTCATATAGTTCCTGGGTTTGTTTTGGCAGGTGGACTCCCACATATTTTATAATGTTTACAGTAACTCTATATGGAATTTCTCTTCCTATCTCTGGTTGTTGGTCTTTATTGGTATTATATAGAAATGTCAATAATTTACAAGGATTTATTTTATATCTTGCAACTTTGGTAAATTTGTATATTATTTCAAGTAACTTTTTACGTGGTTCTCAAGGATTCTCTAAGTATACTATCGTATCATCTGCAAAGAAGGATAAGTTTGTTTCTTCTTTTTCTATTCTAATTCCTTCCATTTGTTTTTCTTATTACTAAAGCTAACATTTCTAGTACAATATTGAATGAGTGGTAATAAGGGACATCCTTGTTTCACCACCAACCTTATTGGAAATGTATCTAGCTTATCCCCATTACATATAATACTTGCCATTGGGTTTAGATAGATGCTACCTATCATTTTTAAGGAAGATTCCACTTATTCCTATGCTCTCTAGTGCTTTTAATAGGAATCGGTGTTGTATTTTGTCTTATGATTTCTGTTACTTTTGTTGTTGATATGGTCAATTATGCTGATAGCTTTTCTAATATTGAACCAGCCCTGCATTTCTGTTATAAATTCTACCTGGTCATAGTGTATTATCCTCAAGAAAAGATACTGTAATCTCTATACTAATATTTTATTTAAAATTCATCAGGGAAATTTTCTTTCTGTTTTTTTTCTTCCAAGTTTAGGTCTCAGCACCTTATTCATATCATAAAAAGAATTTGGTAGGACTCCTTCTTAGCCTATTTTTCTAAATAGTTTACATGGTATTAGAATTAATTGTTCTTTAAATGTTTGATAGAATTCACTTGTAAATCCATCTGGCCCTGAAAATTTTTTCTTGGTGAATTCGTTGATGGCTTCTTCAATTTCTTTTTCCGAAATGGAGTTAAATATTTTTTTCCTCTTCTGTTAATCTAGGGAATTTATAGTCCTGTAAATATCCATCCATTTCAATAAGATTTCCAAATTTATTGGCAGACAGTTGGGCAAAATAGGTCCTAATTATTGTTTTGATTTTCTATTCATTAGTGATGAATTTACCTTTTTCATTTTTTATGCTAGTAATTTGGTTTACTTCTTTATTTTTTTAATCAAATTAACATGAAGTTTATCTATTTCATTGGAGTTTTTCAGAAAATCAGCTCTTAGTTTTATTAGTTTGATTAATTTTCTTAATTTCAATTTTATTCATCTCTCCTCAGAATTTCTAATTTAGTATTTAATTGGGGATTTTTAGTTTGTTCTTTTTCTAGCTTTTTTAGTTGTATGCCAAATTCATTTACCTCCAAATGTAAGAATTTAGAGATATAAAACTTCCCCTAAGAACCACCTTCACTGCACTCCATAAGTTTTAGTATGTTGTCTCATTACTGTCATTTTCTTGGATAAAGTTATTAATTGTTTCTATGATTTGCGGTTTGACTCACTCATTTTTTAGAATTATATTGTTTAGTTTCCAATTAGTTTTTAGTCTATCTTTCCATAACTCTTTATTACCTTTAATTTTTATTGCATCATGATCCGAAAAAGATGCCTTTCTTCACTGGATTGTGAGGGTTTTGTTCCCTAAAAGATGGTCAATTTTTGTGTAGGTATCATGTGTCCCCAAGAAAAAGGTGTATTCCCAGTCAATTTTTTTCCAGAGGTCAACCATATTTAACTTTCCTAAAATTCTATTCATTTCCTTAATTTTTTTCTTGTTTATTTTGTGGTTAAATTTATCTGATTCTGAGAGGGGAAGTTGATACCCCCCTAGTATAATTTTATCGTCTATTTCTTCCTGTAACTTCCTCAGCTTCTCCTCTAAGAATTTTGATGCTATAGAACTTGATGCATATATGTTTGGTAATGATATTACTTCATTGTCTATGGTATCTTTTGACAGGATGTAGTTTCCTTCCTTATCTCTTTTAATTACATCTATTTTTGCTTTTGTTTTGTCTGAGATCAGGATTACTACCTCTGTTTTTTTTTTACTTCAGCTGAATCATAATATATTCTGCTCCAGCCTTTTACATTTACTCTGTGTGTATCCCTCTAATTCAAATGTGTTTCTTGTTAAAAAAAAAAAAAAAACAACACATATGGTTGGATTATGACTTCTAATGCCCTCATCTACTTCCATTTTATGGGAGAGATTATTCCATTCACATTCAGAGTTATGATTACCATCTGTGTCTTTCTCTCCATACTATTTCCCTCCCCACCATTTATACTTTTCTCTCTCCTTTCTCCCTTTCCCTCCTAACTAGAGTTTTGCTTTTGACCACCACCTTCCTCAGTCTGCTCTCTCTTCTGTCAGTTCCTCTCTTTTCTTCTCCTTTCCCCTCCTAATTCTTATATAGTAAGTTAGGTTTCAAATTCTAACTAATTATGTTATTCCCTCTTTGAGTTAAATCTGATGACAGTAAAGTTCAAACAATGCTCATCTCTCTCCCTTCTTTCCCTCTACTGTAATAGATTTTTGCCCTTTTTTGTGTGATATAATTTACCCTTGTCTGCCTCCTCCTTCCCTCTTCTGCCAGTACAATCCCTTTTCACCACTTAATTAGATTTTTATATCATCACATCAAAGTCAACTTATAACCACACCCTCTATCTATGTCTACTCCTTTTAAATGTAATAATAATGATACAGTTCTCAAGAGTTACAAATGTTACCTTCCCTTGTTGGGATCTAAACATTTTTCTCTTATTTAACAAAATGTTTTATTTTTTCTTGTTTACTTTTTTATTCCTCTCTCAAGTCTAATATTTGAAAATCAAATTTTCTGTTGAGCTCTGGCCTTTTCATCAGGAAGATTTGGAAGTCTCCTATTTCATTCAATGTCAATCTCCTCCCCTGAAAGATTTTGCTGGGTAGTTGATCCTTGGTTGTAATTCAAGTTCCTCTGCCTTATGGAATAACATATTCCACTTCACCTAATATTGTAATTTAGAAACTTCAAGGTTTTGCATAATCCTGACTGTGGCTCCATGATATTTAAATTGTTTCTTTCTGCCTTTTTGCAGTATTTTCTCTTTGATCTGGTAATTTTGGATTTTGGCTACAGTATTCCTTGACATTTTCAATTTGAGATCTCTTTCAGGAGGTGATGTGTGATTCTAGGACTTCAGGGCAGCTTTCCTTGATGATTTCTTGAAAGATGCTGTCAAGGCTCTTTTTTTTATCATGGTTTTCTGGTAAACCAATAATTTTTTAAATTATCTCTCCTGTATCTATTTTCCAGGTGAGTTGTTTTATCAATATGGCATTTTATGTTTTCTTCTGTTTTTCTTCATTTTTTTTCTTTGACTGATTCTTGATATCTCAAAGAGTCAGTAACTTCCATTTGTCCAATTCTAATTTTTAACAAATTATTTTTTTCAATTAGATTTTGTACCTCCTTGTCTATTTGGCCTATTTTACTTTTTAAGGAGTTCTCTTCAGTGAATTTTTGTGCCTCCTTTTCCGTTTGGCCAATTCAACTTTTTTAAGGCATTATTTTCTTCCATGCACTTTTTTCTCCATTTGACCAATTGTATCTTTTTTATATTAATTTTATTTATTTTTAGTGTTCTACAATCACTACCATAAAACTTAGTTTTTTCCCCCCTCCCTACCTCCCACCTCCCTCCCTCCCTGAGATGGCATACAATTCTATATAGGATCTACACATATATTCCTTTTGGATACATTTTCACTATAGTCATGCTGTGTAGAAGAACTAAAATAAATGGGAGATAACAAACCAAAACATTAAACACACACACACACACACACACACACACACACACACACACACACTGATCTACTACATTCTGCAATTGAATTCCATAGTTCTTCCTCTGGATGTGAAAGACATTTTGCCTTAGAAGATCATTGGGAATTTTTTTAAGTCCTTGCATTGCTGTGAAGATCTAAGTCTACCAGAAAAAACTCTCATACACTGCTGTGGTCATTGCTGTGCACAAAGTTCTCCTGGTTCTGCTCCTTTCACTCAGCGTCAGATCATATAAGTCTTTCCAGACCTCTCTAAAATCTTCCTGTTCATCATTTCTTATAGCACAATAGTATTCCATTACCTTCATATACCATAATTTATTCAGCCATCCTCCGATTGATGAGCATTCCCTTGATTCCCAGTTCTTGGCCACTACACAGAGTGTTGCTATAAATGTTTTTGTACATGTGGGACACTTTCCAATTTTTATGATCTCTTGGGGATACAATCCTAGAAGGGATATTGCTGGGTCACAGGGTATACACATTTTTGTAGCCCTTTGGGCATAGTTTCAAACCACTCTCCAGAATGAGCTCACAGCTCCACCAACAATGAATTAGTGTTCCAACTCTCCCATATCCTCTCCAACATTTATTTTCCTGTTCTGTCATGTTTGCCAATCAGATAGGTGTGATGTGGTACCTCAGAGTTGTTTTGATTTGCATCTCTCTAATCCAAAGTGATTTAGAGCATTTTTTCATATGATTATAGATATCTTTAATTTCTTCCTCTGAAAATTGCCTGTTCATATCCTTTGACCATTTATCAATTGGTCTCTCCAAAGTCCTCTTTAAGGACTTGTTTTCTGCAGTCAGTTTTTGTCCTTCCTTTTCCAAGCCACTGACTCTCTCTTTTGCCTACCTCTCATTTTTTTTCCAATTTTTACTCTACCTTTCTTATCTGACTTTTAAAATCCTTCTTGAGTTCTTCTAAGGCTTTTGGAGCTTGAAACCATTTTATATTCCCCTTCAAGGTCTTGGATGTGGGTATGTTGACAATGTTGTCCTCTTCTGAATTTGTTCCTTGATTTTCCCTGTTCCCATAATAAGAGTTGAGGAAAGAAAGTGACAGCATCCTGGCATAGGGGCCATACTGTATAAAGGCAAAGAGGCAAAAGATGTAATATTGTGTGCAAGGAAGTGCCAGTCGGTCAGTTTGGCTGGACCATAGAGGGTGTAAGGGGGGAAATGCATAACCAGCCTAGAAAGAGAGGCTGGTGCCAGATGGTGAGGGGCTTTAAGAGCCAAATAGAAGAGTTTGTGTTTTTTCTTAGGAGTCCTGAGGCTTCCTGATCATGGGAATGACCCAGTAAGTCTTCTACTTTATACATGTTAACTTTGCAGATTTGTGAAGAATGGATTAAGAGTCTTGATGCTTGGAGAGCTGTTAGAAGAGAACTGTTATTGTCTGGGTGACCTGAACTAGGGTGGTTGTGGTATCAATATAGAGAATCAATATCTATTCTCTATCTATCTAATCTATCTAATCAATATGATACTGTCATAAAGTTGTTGGGGGAGAGAACACATTTACTCTCTTCTCACTCCCACACCCACTTATCATCACATTATTTGGACAATTCAGATCCTGTTCAGCACTGTTTGGCACTTCCAACATGTGTTTTTCTTCTAGAGGATGTTTAATCCCTTGGTTTAGACTATAAAGGAAAAAAGGAATTGAGTATTTATCTGGCAATTAAAATGCACTTAACACCTTACAAATATTATCTCATTTGATCTTTACAATAACCATAGGAGGTAGATGGTATTAATTCTACCCATTTTACAGTTGAAGAAATGGAGGCTGACAGAAGTTAACTGATTTGCTCACAGTTTTAGGCCAAACAAAGTCTATAATGTGTCTGATTCCAGATTTGAACACATCTTTCTGACTTCAGGCTCAATACTCTATCCATACCACCAGCTAGCTTCCTTGATCAGTTTGAGGGAAACTGTATGGGACAGTACAATTAAAGACTGACTGGAATGTTGGGCTGATGTCCAGATGGCAACTCTGGGGAAATATGCTACATTGGGGAGAGCATGAGATACTGTACATATTTTTATGTGTTTTCTGAATTGATTAGTGAATTGATTAGAAGACTTTGTATCTTCTTAATTTTTCTGTGGGGCAAAATTAAGACTGTTTTCTTCCTGAAATTAATTAATGTTGAGTGTTTTTATGAAAGCAAATTATAGCTAGCATTTATAGTGATTGCTAGTATTTATATAATGCTTTAAGGTTTACAACTTTCTTTAGTAATATATTATTTTATCTTCAAACCATCATGGGAGATAAATGCTATTAACCCCATTTTACAAATGAATAAACTGAGGCACACAAAGGTGATATGGTGCGCTGGATTACAAAGCTAGGAAGTGTCTGAATTTGGCTTTAAACTCAAGTCATTTTGACTACAAGTCCTACTCTTCTTCCTATTTCTCCTGCTTAGAGCTTACTTTGTATGTATTTGTTTATGTATTATCTCCCCCAATAGATAAGCTCCTCAAGGGCAGGGACTATGTTTTGCCTCTTTTTGTATCTCTGGCACTTAGCAAAGTGCCTGATACATAGTAGGTACTTGGTATATGTTTATTAATTAATTCTTATTATCATTCACAAATACAATATTCTCCTTCAAACAGGAAAGCCCAGATCAACAGTTCATCACACAAAAAAGTAGAACTCTTTCAATCTCATTTCTCTTATAAAGTTCAGATAAGGGACAAGGTCAGGCCAAACAAAGTCTAGTAACTACAACGCCAATGGCATCCTTGGGATACATGAGCACCTTGAGATTCTCTCTAATGTCCCTTCCTGTGCTTTGAAGAGAGCAGCCTTTAAGAATCCTTGGAATATTAGCCTTATTCAACAAGCAAAGTGCTTACTTACCCCAGGCATCTTACCTGCAGCATTTTGGAAAGGAAGCAGTCAATGTAGTCTTGTGGGTTATCGGGGTCCAGTATCTTCTGATGCTCCTTCACTCTTTCCAAAACTAAATGTTTAGTTTCCTCAATAATTTTAAAAATTCGTTTATGTTCTCCAGGGAGGTACGCTCTGAATGCTGGTAAAAAGTTGTAGAGCTACATCCACACACCCCAAACCCAAACAAAAACATGTAAGTTTACCGTCATGGAAGAACAAACAGCTAATTAGAGACCAGAAAAAGGAAAGCTCTGACCATCAAAGAAGCTCAGCACAGCACTTGAAGTGAGAAGAAGAGAAAGATTCTCGTTAGAGCAGAAAGGGCAAAATGAATTATTTTGCATTTTTTTTCAGTTAATAAACATTATCTGTCCATGCCCCTTGAATTTAAAATTTTTAAAAACTGCAGTAACATATATGAATAGTTCAGCAAAGCAAAATTCCTACATTGACTATGTCCATAAATGTATGTCTCATTCTGCATATTCAATATGTCACCTCTCTGTCACAAAAAAAGTAGCGTATTTCATCCTCAGTCCCCTGTAATCAATATTAGTCATTGCATTAGTAAGAATAAGTAAGTCTTTTAAAGTTTTTTATGTTTACAACATTGTTGCCATTGGATAAATAATCATCAGGTTCTGCTCATTTCACTCAGCATTTGTTTATACATTTCTTTCCAGGCTTCTCTGAACTCATTCCTTTCATTATTTCTTCAATAAAATACTATTCCATTAAATTAATATAACATACTTTTTTGACATTCCAAAATTGATGCGTATCCCCCTCAATTTCAAAACATCTACCACAGCAAAATGTAAAATTTTGCAATAAAATTTTTGTAAATATGAATAATTTTTAATTTTCTCTGATATCTGTAGGGGTTAAACTAAAAGAGGAATTAGTGGTTGCAAGAGTATACAGTTTCATCACTTTTGAGGCACACTTCCAAATAACTTCCAGAATGACTTCACCAACATTATATTAATGTGCCAGGTTTTCTGCAGTGCCACCAATATTTACTATTTTATTCTTTTATCATCTTTGCCAAATGAGAGTACTATTTGCTTTAATTTTTACTTCTATTAGTGATTTATAACAATTTTTCACATGGCTGCCTGTTGCTTAGATATCTTCTTTGAGAAATGCTTCTTCATATCTTTTATCCACTTAGTTGGAAAATGGCTACAAGAAATTTGAATCAATTTCTTATAAATCTTGTAAATAGTTTCTTTATCAGAGAAATTGTTGCAAATATTTTCTAGCAAGTAACTGTTTCCCTTCTAATTGTAGTTGCATTGATTTTGTTTGTGCCAATAACTTTCAATTTTACATAACATAATTTCTCCTTTTGTCTTCTCTGATATACTGTTTTGTTATGAACTCTTTTCATATATCTAGAAGATAATTTCTTCCTTGAATCTCTAAGTTGTATGTGATGTGAGCTTGTATTTATGCCATGTATAATTTGAATCTGATCTTCATATGTGAGGGATGAATTGTTGGTCTTAACTACTTTTTGCCCAAATAATTCCTAGTTTATCCAGCACTTTTTTATCAAATAGTGAGTCTTTACCTCAGTAGCTAGTGTTTTATAGTTTATCAAGCATTAGACTGCAGGGCTAGCTTCTTTCTATTTGCAGTATAACTCATAAATTTCTCTGATCTATTTCTCTGTTTTCAAATTAATGAAAAATCATTTTGAATCTGATACTGCTAAGCTCACTTCTTCCTCCATTTTCTTTCATGGTTTTCCTTGAGGTTTTTGACATTTTGTGCTCCACATGAATTTTGTCATGTTTTCCAGTATTATCAAGTAATCCTTTGATTTGTATGGAATTACATAAGCAAATTAATTGATGTGGTATTGGTATTTTTATTATATTGGTTCAAACTACCTATGAATAATTAAGATTTTTGTCATTATTTAGGTCAGTTTTTATTTCTGCATAAGATAATTTTGTTTTTATTGTATTTTGTTGGTAAGAGGATTGGTCCCTGGGATGTTTCCATGTTGGTAAGAAGATTTCCAAGTATTTCTATAGTTTTAAATGGAATTCCTTTTTTATCTCTTCCTGTATGCTTTTATTGATAACATACAGAAATCTTGATGAATTAGGGGAGTTTATTTTACATCTAGTGACTTTGCTGAAGGTACTAACTGAAAAATTAGGTTGGGGTTAAGGTATAAATAATGTTTCCTCCACTAAAGTTCTTGTACTTTGCTTAGTCCTGACGTGGAGGAGATCCTGGGTGGTCAAAGGATCTGAGACTCTTACCACTGTGGAAAGACTTTCTATGACATGCCTTTATGATTTCTGGTATAGTCGAGGGGAGGAGAGTAAGAGGATGTGCTATATAATGAGCTTTCTCAACATGAGTTCAACTAAACGAGTTTGTGCTAATCCATTACTAATACACTGAGGTCAATTCAGTGAATGACTATAAAGTACTTAATGTAGAGCAGAATATTAGGTGTTCAGAAAGATACAACATTTCTAAAAGATATAATATCTGCTTACATGAAGTTCATTTTCTAGAAAATAAATAAGATAAACACATATAGATAAGTCAAATAAATAATACATGATTGGTACATCAGAAGGATGCATATAAAATCCCAGGGGAGATCCAGGAACAAAAGATCATTGATGATTGTGGGGAACAATGTAGGTTTCATGAAACAGGTGGAATGCAAGTTGGATTTTAATGAGTGGGTAGAAATTCAGCAGATTAAAAGGGGACCTGAAGGACACTGAAGGAATAAGGGATAGTGGGAAAAAAAACCACAATGCCAAAAAAAAGGCACAGTCTGACAGCAGGATGGAGAAGAGTCCAGCTTAAATCAGTCATAAAGTACACATAGTTAAGATAATGCAGACTTCAGAGGGTCTGGAATTCCAGACAAACTGAATACTATTTTCTACCTATTTGAGAAAGCCTAGCTTGTTTATCTCTGTAGCCCCAAAACAAGGTATACCTAGCCTCCAGGTAACACTGAGAGTTATTAGATAAAAAGGGAGAGGGTGGTGAGTGAAGAACAGAATAGTTTTTGGCTCCTATAAAATTGAATAAGGATACTGAGGC
This sequence comes from Potorous gilbertii, assembly GCA_028658325.1. Classification (NCBI taxonomy): domain Eukaryota; kingdom Metazoa; phylum Chordata; class Mammalia; order Diprotodontia; family Potoroidae; genus Potorous; species Potorous gilbertii. The sequence goes on from CM053769.1 coordinate 490,238,646, forward strand.
CATCATTCCATGAAATTATCAAGATTCACTATCCTTGCCAAGACTGAGGAAACTTAGTCTGACCATGGTGCTGAAATCCACCATGTCAGTAAAAGGACTTAGAAACCTTCAATATTCATGTTTTTGCTAAAATTACCTTATGTTTGTTTTGTGAAGATGAAGTTGTCTATTCTATAGCAAAGAATTATTAAATGGAAAGACTATTGGATTTGGAGTCTGAAGAGCTGGGTCAGTATGCATGCCCTCTGACAATATAGGATCACCTCGGGTAGATCATGTCACTTCTCTGTAATTCAGTTTCCTCCTCTCTGCATTAATCATAACAGTAATAGCAAGCATTCATGTGGCATTGTATAAGTGTCCAAAGGACTTTACATATGGTACTTCATTTGAGTCTCACAACATTAGTTATAGATAAGGAAACTGAAGGTGAGAGAAGTGAAATGACTTTCCAAGGGCCATACAATTGTTAAGGGCCTGAGGTAGATCACAAACTCATCCTTCCTAACTCTAATAGTTAAATTCTACTAGCCCTCTACTCGTTAAATTCCTTTCTGTCTCTAAATCTTCTGATCTTATGATCTGTCAATCAAGAAGCAGTCAAAGGAATAGCCTTCCTAGGCACTTAGGAGTAGTAAGCTACTCTGGACAAATCCCAAGAGTTTTGTGAATTGTTTCAAATCTAACCCTAAATTGAAAAATATCTCAAAACTAATTTGCTCAGTACTGTGCTACCCACTGAGAGGACCAGAAGGAAGAATGTTATGTCCTCATTCAAAAGAAGCTGATATTTGAATTAAAGGGAAATCTATTTACCTTAGAAAAGCCAACATAAAAAAAGAAGTAAGGCACTAGGCTACATTGATATAGACAACAATGAAGTAGTCCTCATTCTCAAAAAGTTTGCATGCTACCAGAGAAGAGTTTAACTAGAGTGTATATTCCCAACTGTGTGACAGAACATGGAAAAAGGAAAAGAAAGCTTGTTTTTTGACTGGATGAGGATCCCTACTTCTGGTTTAATGAATGAGGCTTTAATCTTATGAAACAGACACATGTCTGTCCATTGGAAAGGCTAGAACAGAGCAGCCCCAGAGTCAGTGTAGGCTATTGATCTAAGGTGGTTTGTCCTCCCTATTCTCTCCTGAATGGCCAGGGCAGGCTCTTTTTTGATAAGTATTTTAGTAGGCCACATCAATGAACATTATCCTACTTGGAATATCCCAGGGTACAACCAGACATTTCTCCCTTTAAGACATGGAACTAGTTGAAATACCTACTGGGGACAGAATATCTATCTAGTATCTCATTTGATTACTAAATGTATTGTAGAATGTTACTGTTCTTGAATGCATGGTGTGTGAAAGTGTGTGTATTTTCATCATTGTTGCTTGAGATGAGAGCTTACAATACACTGATCCTGTTTCTGAAACTCAGCAAACAACCACAGAATAAGAGAGTTCTGGCCTTACCTGTGCCCATGGTTTTTTAAACAGATGAAAGACTTCATTTAACAAGTTCATCAGGTATTGAAATTTCTCATCGTTGTACTTGAATCGATCATGGAGAACAACAGAGCAGATCACATTGCACGGTGCACAGCTAAGGATGAAGGTGGGATCAGTGGGCTGACCTAACATGGAGAAAAGTTACCAAGTGGGGGTGAAAGCAACTTTAGTAGAAATGTTTCCAATCAGGTGGGGTCTGGGCATCTCTTTTGCTCATACCTGGATATTGTGTTTAGTTCCTTTAAGGCTAATGAATATTGTTCTCCTGGACAATTTCTTTACTTATATGGAGGCTAGATAAGCTTATAATACCCCTGAGTACAAGGAAAAAAGAAAAGAATTCTCTGTCCCAGCAGAGTTATTGCCCAGTCAGTAGATCAAGGCTGAGACTGCTTAAATGACTCCCAAAGCAAGCATTTAGGAAAGAAATGGGTGAGCAGTTGAATCCGTCATACCCAGGATGAAAGAACTGAAAACAAACCCTTTGTTTTCCTGATCTCCTCCACCAGGCATTGGGCTTCTTCTTGAACTCTCTCTTCAATGCTTCTCTTCCCCATCCCAAAATTCCTTAGAGTCATGAGAGAAAATCTGCGGATTTGTTTCCATCTCTCTCCATGACTGAAAGCAATTCCTAAATGAAGGAGAAAAAGACATTGGTCATTCTAACATTGGATGGGGAGGGAGGTACCCAATGTATGGTGGTTGTGGACTTTCTGACTTAGTTCATTGATCAAGTTTAATTTTATTCAATTCAACCCAAAATGCAATGGCAGCATGGTAGATATTGCATACATACCACATGAAGGTCTTGTCCTAGGTGCTGGGAATAGAACAATAAAAATGAAACCAGTAACTATATTCCAGAGGGGTACATTCTACTTGATATACTCTGTGATACATTTTGCTTTTCTATGACTCTTTTGAGTAAACTAAACTTACCTAGTCCTTTGGCAAAATCTTCAAATATTGGTATATCTCCTCTCTCCATAAAAGCATCTCCTTGATCAATTAGAGCTTCCTTCATAACATTAAATCCATGTAGCACCACAACACGCTGGGTTCCAATATAAACTGTATAGATGGGGCCATATTTTTCAGCTAGCTGTGAAAAGAATGACAAGAAATAGGACAGAGTTCAATGTGAAACTTAGAAAGTTGTAATTTATTCCCTCAACTGCTTCATAATGTGTCATATGCATGTGTACATGTATGTACCTCTGTATGCATGAGATTGTAATGGCAATCAAATTAGGATCTTTAGGTGTTTTTGTTTTCCTAAAAGTATCTCTGATTGAATAATGTGATTGGGGAGGATATTTCCCACCCATTGATGGGCCTGCCCATTGTGGGAAGCTTGATTAGGGGAGTTGTTTTGAAGGAGAGTCCCAAGTTTTTGTTTTTTCTACTGAGGCACTGGTCAGAGGGTTATACCCTCTGGCTCTAAAAAATATATAAATACTCTGAGGGTAAAGTTTTACTTTGGGGCTTACTGACGGGAGGGTTTTTTTGGCCAGAGAGATTCTGGAAAGCTGTTAAAGTGTCCCCCGGCTCAAACCCAGAAGCTGATGCTTCCCGCTCTGATAGCTGTGTGTGTATGTACTGGTCAGACATTTTGGAAGTGTGTCTGTTGACTTTAGATTTCTCTGTCTTTTCTCTGAAATTTTGATTTTGATTTTCTCTGATACCTGTGCTTGATGAAAGTGATTGTTAACCCCTTGAAAGTTGCCTTTCCTTTTATTAATGCAGATATAAGAACCTGTGGTAGCAGGTCTTCTTGTGTATATTGGGGTGCTTACTGATAGACATCAACTCTTGTTAATGAATTATGGATATATCAAAAGTATAAGCTATGAGACAACAAAGTAGTATTCTCATTCTTGTTAATTTGCTCCTGGGGAATCCCTGTCATCATGTGGCAGTGTTTTTGTTAGGTAGTTTCCCTGTGTGCTACATTGGTACCTTTCTACTGTAAAGACATTATAAAAATAGTCTAGGGTCAATGGTGTGTAGATGGCCCACACAGGAGTACAGAGAGGAATGCTATCTCTTAACAAAACTATCTACCCTCATTGCCTCTCCTCTCATTTCTTAAATTTTTGCATTAATTCTTCAGTCATTCCTGGTTGATTCCAATTGATCACTCCAAGATTACCAAAGAGCTCGCTCTCTCTCTCTCTCTCTCTCTCTCTCTCTCTCTCTCTCTCTCTCTCTCCCTCTGTGTGTGTGTGTGTGTGTGTGTGTGTGTATGTGTCCCCTTGTCTCTCTTTTCTTTTTATCTGCATTATGGCTCCTAATTGGTCTCCTTTGCTCAGTCATAGCCCATATTGAACTGTGGCCTTTCCCCATGGTTCTGTCCTGTGCCATCTTCTCTTTCTGTACTCTCCCTTAGTAACATCATTATCACTATGGAGATAACTCCCAGATCTATACAATTTGCCCTACTATCTCTCTCAAATATCTACAGATAGCATTGGATATTATACACAATAAACATAAAATAGAATTTACTATCCTTGTGCTAAAAAGTCACCCTCTTTCAAATTTCCTTATTCCTGACTAAGATACCGCTATATAAACTCATGTCTGACCATTTCACTCTCCTGATCAGCAAACTTCAGTGGTTGTCTATAACATCTGGGACTAATTGTAAACATCTTCAGCATTTAAAGCCCTTCACAACTGGTGCGGAATCTTTCCAATGTTATTATTCTTCTTCACTTATTCCATGGTTTAGACTAAATGGCTTTCTGACTGTTCCTACTCTACCTCCCACACAATATTCTATCTCCCATCACCTTGATTTTGCAAGGCTTTTGCAAGCCCTATGCCCTGAATGTACTCCTTCCTTTCCTCTCATCTTAGAATTCCTAGTTTCCAACAAAACTTAGCTCAAGTGACACTTTCTACACAAGATCTTTCCTGACCCTTCCCCCAGCTGCTAGTGCCTTCCCCTTCAAATACTACCTTACATTTATTTTCAACATATTTTATATGTTTGCTTCTCAAATTCTCACAATTCCCCATTGACTTACTTCCCCAACCTATATCCGCACTAGAAACTGGGGCCCTCAAAGGGTGACTTTTAAAGCTCTCTGAATTCTTTGAGGAGAAAATGAATACAAAATTATTGCACCATTGCAGTGAAGCACATACGCAGTGTTATGCATCATTAGGATGATTCACAGCTCTAGAGTCATTTGGGGTCTGCCCTCACAAAACTTTACCAATGGAGTTGGAGAGTGCATCTATCAATAAGGTGAGTTGCTCTAAGAAAACTTCACTGGACCATTGCACTGTAAGGCTACCTCATCATCAAGCCAGACTTCTGCCCCACTGAAGGTCAGGTGCATATCTGCTGGACTAGGTTGGATTGCTCTCTGTTACTGGGCCACTCCAATCCTGGGCTGACCCAGGGCAGTGGCAGTGAAGAGGGTCTTTCAGAAAGACCACAGATCCCTACTTGGAAATTTATGGTAGATTCTTCATTTCTTCTGCCATGTCTGAACTCTGAGAATTCTCTGCCTTTAACCAACATATATAACTACAGAGATATACACAGAGTCTCTTTTTTATCAATCAACTCTGTCAAGCACCAGGTGTCAGTATAGAGAGATATAGTCATTCTTCCACTAAGATCTAAGTTCCTTTCTTAGACTAACTTTACCAGTTCAGAAGCAGATCTTTTCATTAATATATCACCTACTGTAGGGTGATTAATGAGCAACTTAGTAAATTTTCACCTCCACGTGTTAAGCAATAACTTTGCAATGTACATTTGTCAAATAATAACAAAACAGTTCTTGTTATCAGGTTTCCCCAGGTGCGTAGATGGCTCACACAGGGGTACAAACTCAAAAGTTCTTCTTTTGGTACAAATGAAACACTGAGTCAGTGGAAAACAAGGCACTGAGACAGACTTTGCCCTGAGTCAGTGAGTTGTCTCGGTAGCCTACTAGCTTAGTGTTTTCTAGATGCATATTTCATATGGGTCTTAGCTGCTTTCAAATAGCAAGATAACCAAAGTGAAAAAGCCTTTTATGAATATATGTGCATTTTACCTGTAGCAGTTGAATGGAAGCTCTTTGAAGACAGAGACTATTTCATTTGTGTGTTTGCATTGTTAGCACCTTGCATAGTACCTGACCTACAGTAGATACCTAATTAATACTTTTTGATTGAAATTTTCAATTAAATATAAAAAGTAACAAAAACTTTGAAAAAGATTTCTTTAGGAATATTTTGGGGGAAGAAGAGCATTTGAATTAGATGGAAATGTATGATCAAGAACCTCATAGTGGAAAATTTCTAAGAGAATCAATGAAACTACTGATATAGTTTGGCTCATTCATAAGTGAGGGATAGGGAAAGGGAAGAGATAATTGATTTTTATATTTTTTATTATTTTACATATGATGATGATGCATGAGAAATTAATCTGAAATGTTGGTCCAAGGAATTGTAGTGGAGTGAACACAGCCAGAAATATGTGACCTTCCTATAATGATCCACTTGGTGTATCAGGCATAGTCATTCCATGGGTGATTTGGCAGCAAAGCATATTTGAAACAAGGCAATTTTTGGAGGAAGTTCAAACTGTTAATAGTCATGAAAAAAATGTTCCAAATCATTAACAATTAGAGAAATGCAAATTAAAATATATCTGAGGTTCTCCATCAAATTGACAAAGTTGACAGAAAAGGACAACGTATATAATGGAGAGGGTGTGGAGGTGGAAATATACATTGATGTATTACCAATGGAGCTATAAGGTTGTCTAGCAATTCTGGAAATTATTCAACTGTTCATGCCATTTATTCAAGCAATAGCACCACTTGGTCTATATTCCAAATAGATCAAAGAAAGAGAAAAACGAAATACATTTATACACGCACACATACATACATAATCACACATATATGTATATGTGTATGTATATATATGTGTATACATATATGTAGGTAAATGTGTATTGTGCATGTACATATACATGTATATGTATATACATAAACACGCATAAATATTTAGAGCAGTTCTTTTTATGGTGGCAAAGGATTAGAAACTAAGGAAGTAACCATCAACTGGGGAATGGTTGAATGAAATATAGTACAGTCAGTTTTGCTGTAATCTGTGTTTTGAAAATCAGAAATTGTTCTAAAGTCATTGATACATTAGGAAACATGCTGAGCATAACTTGAAAGTTCATTTTACTTCTGTATTATCCCTTCCCTGATGAGTAGCAAGGACATTAGAAATGACACCACTTCACAATAACTTAGAAATCACAATCCTTTCCATGATGACTTCCACAAACAAACCTAAGGTCTTTGACAGGGTAAAGTGATGCATTTCTTGTGTATTTTATGGTACAGTTAGGAGCTATGAACAGATAAAGCCTGGGTCTCACCACTTTTACCCCCAACTCTTTTCTTATGGCCTCTATTCCCCAAGGGCCAGAGGTTTGTCCTGCCCTAAGACCTGAAGCCCAGCGTCAGTAGTAGCCCAGGGATGTAGACCCAGCTATTTGTTGTAGAATTTTTTTACAATTTTTTTTTACATTTTATGTTTATATTTATACGTATTATATTTACATTTATAATTTTTACAATTATATAATATTATAAATGTTTTCTCAATTATACTATCTTTTTCAATCACTGCATTTGAAAAAATTATTTCATGCCATGAGGTCTTTTTAATAGGTGTGTGTGCACACATGTGCCTTTTGTCTCACTCACTCAAACGTGAAATCCTTGAGGGCAGGGATCATTTTGTTTTTGTCTCTGTATCCTTAGGACTTAGCACAGGTCCTGGCATATGATATGTGTTCAATGATGTGCACACCCTGAAAGAAATGGGATAGAGTCAGGCAGGAGTGAGGAACCTGAGGCCTCAAGGCTACATATGACCTTTTAGGTCCTTAGGTGTAACCTGTTGACTAAACTCATATTTTACAGAATCAATTCTTTTATTAAGATGATTTGTTTGGTGATATTTGGATTCATTAAAAGGGGCCACACTTGAGGACCCCGAGAGCCACATGTAGCCTTGAGACCACAGGTTCCCCACACATGGACTCAAGATTCAGATGGAGAGAATTTTTCAGACATGTATAATGTGGGAATTTGTTTTCCTTCTTTACATGTTTGCTACAGGGATTTGATTTTTGATGGAATGTGGGAGCTTGAGGTAGGAGGGGAAAAATGGATTCATTTTCATTGAAAATAATGAGAATTTAAATAATTATTTAAAATCAACTGTTCTCTTACTACTCCCTTACTTCTCTTGGGCATCATCTCTCAATTAGTCATTTTTTCCCATCATTTCTAGGGTTTGGATCATTTTCCTTGATAGAGAAAAACATAGTCAAATAAGAAATGCCTGGCTTTGTCCCCTCTCTGTTGTCATGCACCCCAAGCAAGTATCCTTTCCCATAGTCAATCCTGTTTTCCCCCATAAGAAATGTTTATAAAAAACAACACTCTTTATTGTTCTCAATGCCACTCCCCAGCTTCAGATGATTCTGTGCTTAGCACTCATAACATTATTTTTTATACAACTGTGCTATATTCTTAGGCCCATTCTCTGCTATCTGGTCTTCTTTCTAGTGTCTATAGATTTCTTTCTGTCACTTCTCCATCTCTGCCAAAGAAGGACATGAAGTTAACCAGACATTATCTGTTCTTGATGAAGACATGGTGCTCTTTGTAATCACTGTATCCCTTTCCTGATGTTCATCAATATATCTTTTTATTGATCTGTTCTCAAAATTTACTAAAAATTGACATATAACTGATTGGCCTTTATTTTACAGACTCTGTTTCTTTGTCTTCTTGAAATTTGACTTTGGAATGGCTTGAGGCTAATGACTCCTTACAAAGCATCAAGAAAGAAAAATGGAAAAAAAGTAAGAATTCTCCCTTCCCACAAAATGAGAAAAAAAAAATAGGAACTTGAGCAATCAAGGAATCTCTTCTTGGTTACCAAGACACTTGTGTCTTCTGTTTCTCCCACTAGATGTTTGACTGCTTATTCTCAATCTTATTTTGGAGATTATCATACATATCCTGCCAACCAAGGCTCTTTTCTAGGGCTTCTTTTCTTTCAACTCCCTTGGAGATTTCAGGAATTACCATAATACTCTCCAACTAGGTGATCTCAGCACCTATGGCTTCAATGATCATTTCTAAGCAGAAGACCCCTACATTCATAGGACTAGACTTTATCACTTTTAAACTCCACATATCCAACTGCTTAGAAGTGAATTCCTCAACCTGGATATCCTGTTGGCATTGCAGATTTAACATGTCCACAATACAGCTCATTTGTTTTCCCCTGAAACTACCCTTTCCTCCAAACTTACACATTTCCTTTAATGGCACTCAAGAGGTGGACTTCTCTTAGAGGCATCTACATTATCCCTGATTTATGTCCATAGAATTATATTTGACTTTTCGCTCATATATCCAATTAGCTATGGTCAAGTCTGGTAGATTCTGTCTTCATGTCTCTCACATCTATTCCATCTTGCCTCCTCACCTGTCCACTGACCCAGTTAAGACTTGTCATTCCTCCACACCCTTTCTTAGATTACTGTAATAGACTTGTGAGATAGGCACCTAAACTAGTTAACCTAAAGAAAAGATGGAATGTGACATATAAATCAAACTACCAACAAGTTCCCTTGGGAAATGATGGAAATAGCCCAGACCTGTTACTCAAGATTCTTTGGGATTGATCTTTTCATATCAATGACTCCTGTCCACTGACCATTGACTCTATTTCAAACCAGGCCAAACACTCATCCTTTCAATGAGGAGCAATCACTGTAGTGTAGGGACCCACCCTCCTCACCACCACAACTTCCAATTACTAAACAACTCATGCTGGCAGGTACATAAGCCCAAGATTCCTGGGGAGTGAAAACTCAACCCTACAGACCACCATTCTGACTTCTTTTCCAGTCTCCCCCAACATCAGCCTTGGAAGCAGCCTCCTGTCAATTCTTTTGTAGGTGCTGAAGTCACAGATACTGAAGACTAGAAAAGTCCCACCATCAAAGTCCTAGGCACTGTCCAAAGGTTCAGAATCAGATAAGATCTCGTTTTTATCAATGGAAATGACATTAAATGGACGGTATTTGTACCCGTTTTTTTCGTTTATTTTAAGAAGCACAAGGCCTGGAGTGCAGCCCAGCACAGGAGTGAAGAGGAGCATAGCCTAGCACAGGCATGGACCTCAGCACAGAGCGGGCCATGCCACAGCAAGGACAGGACTGGAACAGTCTTCAAAGACCTACCGGCAGCAGCTGTAGCTCCCAGATTCCTCAATTCACAAATGCTAAAAACAGCTTCAGAGGTCAGTGAGAAAGCTCTTTCACTTGACCGAGAAGGGAACACAGGGGTCTAGCCTCGGCACCAGGAAGTGGCAGCTTCCATTGTTGGAGCCCTGGTCTAAAGCCCCTGGGGGAATTGAGCAGCTGATCTGAATCTCAGCACTGAATGGCTTCCCTGGGGGTGAGGAGGAGTGCTGAGGTGGTGGAGCCAGTGGAGGCTCTGGAGAGGGAATCCTGCCCACAGACCAGAGCACAAATCAGAAGAGGAATAATCTCCTCTACCTTGATTGTGCCACCTTGAAGGAACTGAGAACTTACAGGTCCTCAGAGTGTACCTTCCCCTTGACAAAGAACTCAAAAGTCAAGTGACAGGCTGGGAAGATACCCTTAAAAGGGAAAAAGAATAATACAATAGAAAGTTACTTTCCTGATGAGCAGGTATTTTCTTCCATCCTTTCAGATGAGGAAGAGCAATGTATGCCATCAGAGGAAGACCTAGGAGTCAGGGCTTCTGTATCCAAAACTTCCAAAGTGTATTGCAGTGGTCTTAGAAAATGGAATAGCTCAAAAAGAATTTTGAAAATCAAGTAAGAGAGGTAGAGGAAAGGTTGGGAGGAGAAATGAGAGCAACAAAAGAAAATCGTGAAAAGTAGGTCAACAACTTGATAAAAGAGACCCAAAAAAATGCTGAAGAAATTAACCCTTTAAAAATAGACTAACTCAAATGGAAAAAGAGGCCCAAAAAGTCAATGAGAAGAAGGCTTTAAAGAGAAGAATTAGCCAAATGGAAAAGGAGGTTCAAAAGCTCAATTTAAAAAATAGTTCTTTGAAAATTAGAATGGAGCAGATGGAAACTAATGACTTTATGAGAAACCAAGGAATTTCAAAACAAAACCAAAAGAATGAAAAAAATAGAAGAATGTGAAATATCTCATTGGAAAAACAACTGACTTGGAAAATAGATCCAAGAGAGACAAATTAAAAATTATGGGACTACTTGAAAGCCATGATCAAAAAAAGAGCCTAGACATCGTCTTTCATGGAATTATCAAGAACAACTTCCTTGATATTCTAGAACCAGAGAGTGAAATAAATATCAAAAGAATTCACCTATCACCTCCTGAAAGAGATCCAAAAGGAAAACTCCTAGGAGTACTGTAGCCAAATTCCAGAATTTCCAGGTCAAGGAGAAAATATTGCAAGCAGCCAGAAAGAAACAATTCGAGTATTATGGAAATACAATCAGGATAACACAGGATCTGGCAGCTTCTACATTAAGGGATTGAAGGTCTTGTAATAAGATATTCCAGAAGTCAAAGGAACCAGGACTAAAACCAAGAATCACCTACTCAGCAAAACTGAGTATAATATTTCAAGGGGAAAAATGGTTATTCAATGAAATAGAGGACTTTCAAGCATTCTTGATGAAAAGACCAGAGTTGAATAGAAAATTTGACTTTCAAACACAAGAATCAAGAGAAGAATGAAAAGGTAAACAGAAAAGAGAAATTGTAAGAGACTTACTAAAGTTGAATTGTTTACATTCCTACATGGAAAGATAATATTTGTAACTTGAAAATTTTCTCAGTATTTGGGTGGTTGGAGGGATTATATAAAAATATATAGACAGAGGGCAGAGGGTGAGTTGAATAGGAAGGGATGATATCTAAAAAAATAAAATTAAGGCTTGAGAGAGGAATATATTGGGAGGAGAAAGGGAGAAATGGAAAGGGGCAAATTATCTCTCATAAAAAAGGCAAGAAAAAACTTTTTCAGTGGAGGGGAAAAGGGGGAGATGAGAGGGAAAAAGTGAAGCTTACTCTCATCACATTTGGCCTAAGGAGGGAATAATGTGCACACTGAATTTGGTATGAAAATCTATCTTACACCACAGGAAGGCAGAGGAGAAGGGGACAAGTGGGATGTGAGGGAGATGATAGAAGGGAGGATAAATGAGAAGAGGTGGTTAATTAGAAGTAAACACTTCTGAGCAGGGATAAGGTCAAAAGAGAGAATAGAATAAATGGGGGCAGGATAGGATGAAGTGAAATATAGGTAATCTTTCACAAAATGACTATTTTGGAAGTTTTTAGCAAAACTATACATATATAGCCTATGTTGAATTGCTTGCCTTCTTAATGGGGATGAGTGGGGAGGGAAGAAGGGAGAGAAGTTAGAACTCAAAGTTTTAGGAGTAAATGTTGAGAATTGTTTTTGTAAGTAACTGGGAAGTAAGAAATACAAGTAATGGGGTATAGAAATCTATCTTGCCCTACAAGAGAATAGAGAAGATAGGGACAAGGGAAGGGAGGGATGTAATAGAAGGGAGGGTGGATTGGGGGAAGGAGTAATCAGAACACATGGTGTTTTGGGGTGGAGGAGGAGAGAGATGGGGAGAATATTTGAAACTCAAAATCTTGTGGAAATGAATGTTGAAATCTAAAAGTAAATAAATAAATTGAAAAAGAAAAAGAAGCACAAGCCCTTTCCAACAGACAGAGCTGAAATCTCTTACTCTGTATTATCTCCACAATAATGAGAACATAGTAGGTATTTAAATGATATTTTTATCCATTCTTTCAATGGTCTTCAAGTTCAATCCCCTGCTTCTAGCATATCTCTTTTGCAATGAATAATCCACACAACTAACAATTTGATATTCCTATGACACAGTTCTGACCATATCATTCCTCTACTCACAAATCTTCCAGCTAGCCCCAACTGAATGTTCCATTTTTATTCTGTATTACCCCGCACCCCAAACTGTACATTCTTTCCAAACTCTCCTGATGACTACATTGTCTCTCAATGCCTGGCCTTTGCCCAGACTGCCTCCCATGGCAGGAATTCATTTCCACCCTCTCTTCCAATTAGAATCTATTATTTCCTTCAAGGTCCAGCCCAGAGATTCTCTCCCATTTGAAACTTTTTTCAGGTCTCCCGGTTACTAGTGCTTTCTCTGTCCTCTAATTACCTTATACTTGCTTATCTTTGAATTTGTTGTATCCCTCTGGTAGAATGTAAACTCATGGAAGACAGGAACTATTTTCTTTCAAGGAGAAACTGGTGTATTCACCATATGTTTCTCTCCTGTGTCTGGCACAGTGCCTGGCATATATAGTCACTGGCCCTGAAGAAGTTCTCCTTAATTGAATGAGGTTTTTCTGTCTTTGTATTCACACAGCCTAGTGATGCATTGCAAAAGGCAAAGATTTGGTCCTGTTGTGGAATTTCTTCTGCTGCTACCAAAGTTTTGGCAAATCAATCAATGCATACCTGACATCATTGCTAATGGACTTATCACCCACAGAGCCCTTGACTCACACCTTCCATGACCTAGGACTCTAAATCACTATGAATCCTTCCTCAATTATTCATTTGAAGCCTTTGTGTCTTCCCTCCACAACCCAAGTAGCTAGAATCTAAAACCCAAATCCAGCCCCTTTACCTGTGAAAATGATGCAGGGATATTCTTCACATCCAATTGCAAGATGTTGCCAATAAAGGGAAGAGGAATGGGACCTGGTGGGAGCCTCCCCCTTTTGAGTCCTTGTCTCCATAGAGAAAAGAATATCAGTATAAGAACACAAGCCAGGAGGGCAGTTGTGGTGAGTCCCCAAGGATCCATTCCTGACAAATGATCCTTCAGGTCTCAGAGATTGGTACCTCTCAGATGGCAGACTTTTATGATCATTGGTAGAAAACAAGGGGTGAGAATGTCACCAACAAACAGATAGTTGTAGGCAAATAGGTTTAGCTGTCCATTAACTTTGATTAGTTTAGTAACCAAGGGTTTGTTGAGGAAATGTCTACAGATTTGTTGTTTTGGAATTTGTCCCTGACCCTAACCTGGCACTAAATCACATAGAGAGGCTGGGATTAGGAAAGGACTTTGTCCAGCTCATATTGCTGGGGTTCATGGACTGTCAATCAAATTTCTGAGGGTCTATGGGTGTGTGTTGAGCTACATTGAGATCAAATATCCAAAATCAACCTGAGAAGAGGTGGTAGATATGAGATAGTCAGGTCCTGAAGGCTTGACCTCATATTAAAGAAGTCAGATGTTATTTTCTTATCTCCTAAACTACATTGGGCTTAACTAACTTCTTAATCCTGCTTGCTCTTTCTCCACTTTGAAGAACATTCTCCTTGAGAGAGAAGATGCCAGAAAGATAGACATTAGCATGTTTTGCCAATGTGGAGCCAAAATAGTGAAGTAAAGTCAGGGACTCACCTGAGCTCTCCCTTAAACCCCTCTAAATACCTTTTTAGAATGATTCTAAACAAATTCTAGAGGAGCAGAACCCACAAAAAAAAGATGGAATGAAACAAATTCTCAGCCCAAAAAACTTGGAAGATCGTCACAAAATATCTGTTGTCCCAGGATGAGAGAGGAATGAAGTCCAGTGCAAGCCACATAAGCTCAGACCCAGTCCCAGCAAACCAGGAGCAGGTCTTGGAAGTGACTGAATCAATGGAAACAGTGGCAGTGGCATCTTCCAGAGCTCTTCGCACACAGATAGGAGTCAAGGGATGTGACTTGACCAAGGTCATGTAAGGAGTTATCAACAGAGCTTGGATTTGAACCTAGCTCTTCTGACTCCCAGTCCAGGTCCCTTTCCAGGTTAACAAGCTGATTTACTATGTGCACTGTTGACCTCACAAGATACTTGCAATGGTGAAAAGAGATGGTATACCCAAATTATATTATACACCATAAAATACTATCATTATCCTTGTGTGTAAATTTAAAAGCTATGTAATGTTCCGATAGTAATGCAGTTCTTTTTTTCATTATCACCTCCAAACTGAATCTCAGGATACAACAAATTAGAATGAAGCAAAATTGGACCTTATCTAGAATGCTCTGCAAGACTTGGGAGTTTGATGCACCTAGTGCCATTTTATCCCCAAATGGGAACACCTGGGAAGACTTCCCCATCTAAATGGAATCCTTTTAGCTCCTTATCATGACAGTCCCAAAAACTGCTCATGAGCATGTATCTCCCTGTCTGGAGTCTCTTCTGATAATAATTTTCAGAATGGTTCAATGATTCGAAGGGAACTCTTGTCTTTACATGTAATTACAAAAATATGTATATTTTTTTAAAGTGAACTCTTTCAGAATCCAGGTTACTCTTTCTTGTCCTTGCACCATGTATCTTCCATTTCTATGGAACCAATTGGAAGAATTAAATACTATCAGTGCTGGAATGGGCACACAGATAAGTTTCAAAAAAAATTTATTCCTGCTCAGAAGTTCTTGACAAGTTCAAAAGAGTCTATGAGTGATCACCAGGGTTCATGTCTCCTATAATACAAAGAAAGAAGTTTATCTCAGGTTGGGTGAGTCCATAGTTCAGGTAGGATTCCAACTCTGCCTGACATTCATTTGTTGTATGACCCTGAGTAAACTGATCTCTGTCCTCAAATTTCCTAATCTCTAAATTTGGGCAACAAAGGGTGTGATGCAGAGGATGAGCTATCACAAGATCACACTTCTGAAAGTTCTTGTCCCAGGACTGGGTCAGATCTTCTGTGTGTGGTTGGAAGTTTCAGTAAACTGCTGCATGACTTAGCCATTGTTAGCCCATTAGTCAGCTCTGCAGGTTTGAAGTGAACAAGCTGCTGGTTCTGCATCAGTTTAAGACACCTCCTATGGTTATTCCACTCCAGGTTTCAAAGCTGGATTAAAAGATAGAACAAAATCCCTGCTCAGTTTCTGCCCTTGAACGTATTTCTTTCTCAATGCACAGGTAAGGTCACTCCCTCCACTCAGGATCTTTGACCTGGAACTGGTGAGGGTCAGGAAAGATGCAAGATTCTTGCCAAACTAAGTCTGGAATGAATTCACTAGACTCAAGAAATCTTAAGTCAAGTAAGCAAAAAGTTTATAATTACTCTTTTCAGCAGGCAAGAGTTCTAAAGGAACCTGTGATTTAAAGGAGTTATAGGTAAAGTTTATATAGATTATATTATAGTAAAAGCATGTGCCAAGTGTGCTAACTAGATGTTTTGGGGTGGGATTAGGGAATGGTTAAGGAGTGGTTAGTTCTTAAAGTAACGTGCACTTTTAGTATCTATGTGCAGGTATTTTACCCAGAGTTCATTGGGAAATAGCCCAAGGAGGGCCTACATGGAGGTGTGGTTTTAGGTCTGAAATGTCACTAAGTCAACTTATGGTCAGGACTGACAATAATTCCCAGGCTGCTCTCATCAATATCTTGTTAGACAAGATAAATGTAAGGGAGTATGCGTACATCTATGTCTAGGATACATATAATACATTAATGAGTAGTAAGTGTTGTTATGACCCAGGGCACAGCCAGTTCAGTCGGTATGCAGCTGGCTCTAAGTGATAAACTCTATAGGTGCAGCTGGCTACCGAAGCAGGAAAAGAGATAATGGTTCCTCCTGGGCCAGGCTGTCCTTGAACTGGAGGGAAACTGCCTGAGATAGTGTTTTGAGGACAGAAAGAAATGTGCTTTTAAAGAGAAATGTGATTTTAGAATTGGGGTCCAAGCACATGCATCCAAGCACCCCATCAGAACTGGGTAGTGGGTGACAGGGCTGCCAGATGGCATGTGTTCCTGCACCCTGTGCTGAGCCAGGCATCACCTGGAATCTCTGTCTCTCCTAATGCTTCCTGCCCTCAAGCTCTATCTCAGTCTCCTTTCCATACCTGGCTTCTGAGAAACAGATCACAAGCCTGGCACTGAGGCATAATATGACCATGAAAGGGAACTTCCATTTTCCAGACATCTGCTAGAGAACTCTCTGGCAAAAGCAAAACAGTTTGGCTTATTCTAGTGATAATTTCATCTTTTCAGAGGTAGTAGAATCAAATTTTTTTAAAAATTTGTTATTCATATGATTCATCTTAACAAGTAGAAAATGGTTGCTGGGTTAGAGTTGATGGGAAGCCTGAGGAGGAGTGACCAATTCTCTGTTAGAAAGGGCAGGGAAAGCCAGATAGTCTGCTGTACAACCGAGGTTTTGGGAAAACAGATCTCAAAGGATTCAAAGTGAAGAAAGAGTAGATTTCATAGACTAATATTCTATAGGGAACATCAGTCCAGAAGGGATGAGAAATGTTCAAGAATAAAATGGTGAAGAAACAGTGAGAAACTATTCCAGTGAGAGGAAAAAGTGGGACTTGTCTGAAAAGATCAATGTTAATGCACAGGGAACTCATCAGCCACCTTAGATCCTGCTTCTTTTCCTCTCTCTTCCTATTTTTCTTCCTCCTCCTTCTTCTTCTCCTTTTCCTCCTTCTCCTCTTTCTTTTTCTTATTCTCCTTCTTCATCTCCTCTTTCTTCTACTCCTCCTTCTCCTCCTCTTCATCCTCCTCCTCCTTCTTCTTCTTCCTCTTCTTCTCCTTCTCCCCCTTCTCCTTCTTCTTCTGATTTTGGTCACATACAATAAGACAGTAGTCAGGGGAAGTGACTTGACAAAGGTCATATAAGGATTTGTCAGCAGAGCTTGGATTTGAACCTAAGCACCCTGATTATAGTAACATACAATACTCATAACCAGAGCTGAAGAAGCATCTTAGACAAAGGCAAAAATGCCTTTAATTTTTTAAAACTGAATCCATGCTCTGGTAACCAAGAACTAAGCTCACATCCAGTTTTCTATCACAATGTGGAAATGGATTGTGGTTCTTGAGCCTGTCCTGGAAAGGATCAGATATGACCCTTGTGGTGGAAAAGGACATCTGGCCAGATGCTTGCAATCCCAGGTGGTAGGAGGTGAGGGTGTAGAGGGAGGCAGAAGCTAGCAGATCTCTTAAGGCTCA
Organism: Potorous gilbertii; assembly: GCA_028658325.1. Classification (NCBI taxonomy): domain Eukaryota; kingdom Metazoa; phylum Chordata; class Mammalia; order Diprotodontia; family Potoroidae; genus Potorous; species Potorous gilbertii. Next base: position 490,256,285 of record CM053769.1, read on the forward strand.
CAAGTTCCAACTTGCACTGGGTTATGCTGAAAGGGTTTCGACACTAAGTTTAGCATCGAATATGGTAGTGGCGTGCTACTAAATGAAATGAGAAAGGGTTGAACTTGCCTAGGTCAGAAACAGAGCACTTCCAGCCTGAGTGAAAGAGGGAGAACCATTATTTTAGTTTTTTAATTTAATTAATTTAATTGTTCTCAGGTTTTAAATTTTCTCTCCCTCTCTCCACTCTCTCTCCCTGAGATGGTATGAGTTCTACACTTACATTCTTATTAAACACATTTTCACATTAGTTGTGTTGCATAGAAGAGTTAAAACAAATGGGGGAACCATGAGAAAAACCAAACCAAAACATAACACAAGAGAAAATAGTTTGCATAATTCTGTGTTCTGATTCCACAGTTCTTTTTCTGGATGTGAATGACCTTTTGCCTCCAGAGTCCTGTTTTACCTTCTTGCATTGCTGTGAAGGGCTAAGTCTATCAGAAAGAGTCCTCGCACACTATGACTGTTAATGTATATAATGTTCTTCTGGTTCTGCTCATTTCACTCAGCATCAGTTCATATGAGTCTTTCCAGGTTTTTCTGAAGTCTGACTGCTCATCATTTCTCATAGCACAATAGTATTCCATTACATTCATATACCACAACTTGTTCAGCCATTCCCCAATTGATGGGCATTCCCTCAATTTCCAGTTCTTGGCCACCATGAAAAAAGCTGCTATAAATACTTTTGTAAAAGTGCATCCTTTTCCCATTTTTATGACATCTTTGGGATACAGCCCTAGAAGAGATATTACTGGGTCAAAAGGCATGCACCTTTTTGTATCCCTTTGGGCATAGAGAACCATTCTTTTATAAAAAAATGAAAATCAGCATTTCTATTCATACTGAGGCTAAAATACACAGTGTGTTTTGTTAAGCAGAAAAGATGAAGAAAGTTTTACTTGCCTATTTTACATTTGTCTCTTTCATGGTAGAGATGTTGAGACCATGAACATGAAGAAAGAGAAAGAAGGAACGAGGTAAGATTCTTTGTTCTGATGAGTTAGCACCATATGTGTAGTTTGGATTTCCTGCATATTTTCCTCCCATGCACATCTGTTTGTTCTGTGGGCATACAGCTCATTCCTGGAAGACACACAGAAGCATTTATGCTGTGTATGTTCTCCTCTGGGTATTTAATTCCATATAACTATGACTGTATTTGTCAAACTTCCATGAGACCCTCCAGCACTGCCATGCCTATAAGGAAATTGCCTGTGATGAATCGGTGCCCTCCATCTCACTGGAAGCTGTGTTTCTGATGATTGCCTTCTGAGGTCATTTCCACCATTGAAAGGATGTCAGTGTAGTCTAGTTTGTGATGTAGCCCAAAAGGACTGAGCTGGTTGATTCCAAGAGCAAGACTGAAAATAAGTACAAAATCATCCTGAAAAATGGAGAAAGGACTGAGAATAGACTTTGTCTCCTGAAAGTATGTGTGCAGGACCAGGACCAAAGGATAAGACTTCTGAAAATTCTCTATTGTTTCCTCCCCTAACCTCTGTGTATTTTTTCCTGTAGTATATATTAATAAAACCTCTAATGTGCTGGGGAAGAGATAAGCCCAAAAACTTACCTTCAGATTAGATCAGGTACTGGGGAATCCAGGCTTGAAAGGACAGGTGGTGATAGCTAAGACTGAGAAGAAGACACAAGTTGACCAGGGTCTTGAGATCTTCTCAAACTCGTGAAGTTATGGCCTCTCTGTTCCCCATTGTGAGAAATGTCCAAGTGAGGCTTAAGACTATCTGTAGGAGATGCTATAGCAAGTATTTCAATATTGGATAAGAGAACTGACTAGAAGATTCCTAAGGTTCGTTGGAACATTAAGACTTAAGATTCTGTAAAGATGTTCACTTCATTCTCTACAGCATCCATGACAAGGCAGTGTCTGCTGCCATCTAGTGGCCTATAAGAGTAGTGAAAAGTAGCTAAAAGCTAATTCAAAAGCATCGCAAAGCAAGAAAGCTCTAGGGTCAAGAAATGTGGCCCAAAAAAGGCTGAGAGAGTCTACTTTTTGCTTTTAGGAGCAGATAGTCTCCCTTCCATCTGCCTATAGTAGTCCCAAAACCATTTTTTTTTTCAAATATAGTTGGCAGCTTTGTAGTTGGATGTCACGTGAACCTAAATAACTTTGTCCGAGTCAGTATTTCTTAAGCATTTACACTGTACCAGGCACTGTATGATAGCTGTTGTGGACACAAACACAAAAGCTATTCAGTCCTTACCCTCAAGGTGCTTATGTTTGGGGCGGGAGTGAGGGAAAGGTACAAGACATAGTCAGATAATTAAATACAAAATATATGCCAAATGATACCAAGTGGGTGCTAACCACTGGACATCAGATTAGCAAAGTCATTACTAAGAGGAATCCTCTAAGCTATTCCTGGAAATTTGCAAGGGATTCTAAGAGGCATAGATGAGGCACATAGAAGTGCATTCTGTGCCAAGTCAGAGGTGGGATGACAGAACATTGAGACAAGGAGCAGCCAGCACGCCAGCTTAACTGGAAGGAAGAGTTCACAAAAGAGAATATTATGAAATTTCTGGACTTGGGAGCCAACCTCAAGGCAGTATAGGCAACTGGGCCCAAGGCAGAAAATCCAGGGGAAGATGAGGAGATCAATGTTCTCTTATCTGTAACAGTGATAACTCAACACAAGTAAAGATTTCATAATACTAGATATCCAGAAATGGAAAGAATCTCAAAGATCAACCCCTCTTTTTGTGAGTGAGAAAACAAAATCCCACAAAGGGCAAGTGACTTGCTCAGGGTCCTATAAATGGAATGTGATACAGGGAGAATTTGAAAATAAAGAGCTCTCACAATAAGACCAATGTTGCTTCCTTGCTACAAATTTGCAAAATGTGTTCGTCTGCTAAAAGGACTTTATGCTTTCAGTGGACTATCTGAGACTTTAATGAACACAAAATGGGTACCTATGGGACTTGGAAAACGTGATTTCGTGACATTTAAAATAAACATCATTTATTATAAATGTCTTATTGGTTCTTTTTTGACTAGTGGAGGAGGTGACAGGGAGAGAAAATAAATGCTTGTTAAATGAAAAAGTGAGAAACAAAATAAAATAAATGTTTGAGTAAGACTGCATCTGGGGGAGTCACAAATTAGAAAGATACTAAAAATCAGGAGAAGGTCCAAAGGAAGAATAATGAAGGGCCTACTATTCTCTCTTTTGGAGGAGACATTTATTTTTTCTCTTTCAGTTCAATAATTCTTTTCAATCATTCATAAGGTATATCCCTGGAAAACAGAAGTCTGATAAAAAAAATTGTTATCAATTTTAACAGTTCATCTTTAAGACAGCATAGAAGCACCAGGATATGTTGGACCCTGCCAACCTTGGAGGATATGTTGGCTGCTTCCTTAGAAGAATACAGTGTTGGCATTTTGAGCACCATCTCAACAGAAAGTTGATCAGTATGGGCCTCACCTGTTGTGAGTAGCTTGTCACATAAAGCTCATAGGAGCAAAGATCTAGAGATTCCAGAGATCTCAGAGATCATCTGGTTCAACCCCCCTCGTTCTACTGAAGGAACTAAGGTCCAAGGAGGATTTGTGACTTGTTCAAAGTCATGTAGGTTGTTAGCATCAGAAAGAAGACTTGAATCCACATAAGTCCTCCAACCCAAGTCCTCCAACTCCCACTAATTTTTGCAGCCCACATACAGAGGCAGGAAAAGGTAAGGTTAGCAGAAAAGATGGAGAAGAATGTAAAGTGTAGAATAGGCAAAAAATTAAAGAGATCACCCTTCTACCAGAATTGACCAGATTATATAAAGCCTTCATTGACAGGTAGAAGAATTTGAAATTCATCCAGTTGACAACAGGGAGCAATTGAAGAATTTTTGAGCAAAGAATTGGCATGACCAGGTCAAGGTGCATGTAATCCCTTTGGCAATTATACGTTATTTATATTATACGTTAGTTATATTGTATATAACTATATCTATATTATATATAGATATAGTTAATTGTTCCATTCACCCATCAGTGCAGGTGCTCGAGCTACTCTCGCCTTTCTGTAAATAGATCATCAACACAACATGGTGCCTTCCTCTATTTCTTTTCATAAAAACATGTTCTAAACTTAGCAACCAGCAGCACAAACATTCAAATGCACAAACGAATGAAGGGCCAGTCCCTAGAAGCACCCATAGACTTCCGCTAGCTCCAGTTTGTCTTAAGGTTGTGTCTGTTCCCTTTGATAAGATAATGATGTATCCATCCTGTTTGCTCAGCATTCCCCTTAGAACTTTGTCTCTTCTGTGTATTTCCCCACATTTTATTATTATTGTTTTCTTTTTCATGTTTGCAGTTGGTGTGTTTATTGCTCTAATTATGCTTTGTTCATTCTGAATTACTTTGTTTTATGATGACTGGAGACAAGGAATGCACATTTTTAAATTTAATCTGTAGGATTAGCATTTTCTTAATGTTAATGCTTAATCAACAGAACAATAAATCAAACCTTGATCTGCTGTATTTGACAGTTTTCAAGGTGTAAATCCTTACATTAAGCTTTTAACAATCCTCCCTCTCCTGAAGGAGTTGGCTTCTGTACACCCAGGGTGGAGAGGAAGGAACCCTGGATTCCAACACAGGGGGGTGCGACCTGGGTTCTACCCTTACAAACTCTGGAGTTTACTACCTGTACGAGCATAGTCCGAATTAGGGTTAGCCTTTCTGTGCCTTCCATTCCTCCTTTGTAACATTGGGATAGAAACCCTCACATTACTGGCCCACAGCATTGGTATGAGAATTAAAGTAGTTGATAAATGTAAGATAGTATGTTATTGTTATTGACATTTCTCATAGTCTCATAGTATTCCATTAGTTTCACATGCCACACTTTGTTTCATCATTCACCAATTGTTGGATGCATGGATTGCCTCCAGTATTTTTGCTCTCATTCATGATGCTACTGTGGCTATTTTTGTATAGATCTTTTTTTTCCTGTTGATAACATCCTTCATGTATATACAGTTCCAGGAATGGGATCCTGAGTCAAAAAGTCTAAATGGTTATGTAGCCATTATTGTATTATTCAATAATAATAATATTCTGAGAGAGAGAGAGAGAGAGAGCTAAGAGCTCACATTTACGTAGCATCTACAATGTATTAGGTATGGCCATCACATTTGGTCCTCGTAACAGCTCTGAGAGGTAGGTACTATTACAATCCCCATTTTATATTTGAGGAAAGGCATCACAACCCATGTAACTCAGCACAGCTGTGAACTACCAGGGTTCAAAAGAAATTGAGCCTTTACAATTTAACCTGAGCCTAGGAAACTGAAGAAAACTTTTTTTTCCCAACACTTTTTCTTTCCAAAAAGAAAACAATAAAAATCCCACTTAGCTTGCTCTTACAGGAACTCTTGTGGATCCAGAGGAAATGGACACCATCATCATTGCTACTAAAGTTCTCTATTTCTCACCATGGTACAAGCTGAGCTTTCTTCCTTATTAAGGAAGAGGAAGGGAATTTCCACCTGGGATTGAGGCAAACCAACACCCAATAGTTCTCCCCTGAATCCACTTCCATCTTATCTTGGTAAAGAGTACCCTCCTGAGGGCAGAAGCACTGTCTGCCTTTGTGAGTAGACTGCTTAGCACAATAGTAAAATTAGAGGAACCCTGGGCTGTCTAGGGCCATGGATGAGGATGGTTAGGGAAATAGTAGCTTTCTAAGATCTCTGAGACTGACCTGGGTATTAGGGTTTAATAATTCTAGGTTTTGATGTAATAGGAGCACTATATAGCAGGAAATCTCTTCTCAGTCTCCTTTTATTTCTAAATCTATTGTCCTAAGATTCCCCCTTTCTTGATTAGGCAAAGAATTTCACTAGTTTGCTGAGTGATTGAAGAGCAAAGAACCAAAATCACTAAAATTATTGCTTACACTAATAATATAGAAGTGACTTGTGATGTCCTCTGTGTGAACTCCCAGAGTGTGAAGTCCCTCCACCAAAATGGATCACAATGAATAGATAATAATAGCTGACATTCATATGTCACTTTAATTTTGTAAAACGTTTTATGGACAATATCTCCTTTGATATTCGCAGTCTCGTGAGGTAGATTAGAAGCTTACAGATGAGGAAACAGAAACTCAGAGGGTTAAGTAACTGGCCCAGGATCATATAGCTATTATGTGTTGGGGAATGGGGTTATTTGAACCATCATAACTCTAAACCTAGCCTTATAGCTTCCTCTAACACTTATAATAGCTTATATTTCTTTAGCAGCTGGAGTTTGCAATTTAGCTAAATGTATCCAAATCCATCATGGTAACAAAGAAATCTATACACAACAACAATGCAGAGGGCAACACCATCCCCAAGCCTTTCTTCTGTTAGGCTTCCTACAAACCAGTTCCATTAAACAAATTACCAACAGGCTCCCTTAAACAAAATGCCCTTCTCTCTCTCACAACCAGATGCCTGCTTTTCTGTGTCCTTCAGTTCTAACTGTTCTCTTACTAAATTTCCTCTCAGCTCTGCCCTAGCTCTGCCTCTTCCTATTAAACCCTTCTTGTACCACCTGTTCAGAAAGCTTGTCCAACTACATGTGACTTAAGCAGGTCACATGGGCCTATTAATGGGTGGGAAAGATCTTCAAGCTAAGCAAAAAATATATCATAAATACATTATAGAGTCTATGAAGGCCAACAGTAGGAGATGAAATAATCTAAAGTTAAGGGGACTAGATCATAGAGTACCTCAAAAGTTAAGGTAAGGAGTTTATGCTTTAGCCAACAAGGTCTGTAACAAAGACTTGGGGAATAGAATCCGGACATGATCATGGGTCACCATAGCTACTCATCATCTAGAGGACTGGTCTACTGGTGATGAGCCTCCTTACTTGTAGCTAGAAAGCTGGGGGACCACTGGTCAAAGGGATTATCAAGAAGATTCCTGTTCTGGTACTGATTGGAGTAAGAGATCATTTCAATCTTTTCCTCTTGTGAGATTAGATGACCTTATTTAGGACTAGAAGATTCTCAAGATGAGTATAGACAGTCCTTGCTTTAGAGTCAAGAATGTGGGTTCAAATATCATTTTGAATACTGCCTGTGTGACCTTGGGCATGTTGTTGATTCTTCCATTTGTAAAATGTGGGAATGGGACTCAATGAACTCCGATTTCATGTCAGTCTTTGATGCTACATTCAGAACAAAGGTTGCTATATTTGAATTCACTGACTTGTGTGCACCCACAGAGTTTGGGCTAAAGAGCCCATAGCTAACTTCTGTCTTAATCCTTCCTTTGGCAGATGGGGAGCCTGAGTCAGAGAAATCAAGAGTCTTGCCCCAAATCATACACATAATAATAACACTTCACACTTATGCCGTAATTTCCAGTTTAAAAAGCACTTTCCTTACAATTCTATGAAATGGATGTCCAAGGATTAGAAAGACTAGGAGGGGAGAGGAAAGAGTGTTAGACTTGGAGGCAGGAAAGACTGAAGTTCAAATCCCAGATCTGACACTTACTAGCTGGGTAACTATGAGCAAGTCATTGACTTTCTTTGAGATGCTTCTTGTACTTGGAATGAAAAAGATCTGTCTACCACATTGGGAAGAGCAGTGGCTTTGGAGGCAGAGTACCAGCCTCCTCCCTACCCCCAATAAAAGTAGAGATAACAATATTTGTTACCCCTGTACAGCACTGTAATGAGCAGCAAAAGAGCTAATGTGTGAAACATGATTTGAAAATCTTAAGAGACAACATAAATGCAAATGATTCTCACCCTCTATTCTGTCTCTGCCTCTCAGGTCCATCTTCCCCTCCTACACAGCAGCAAAAACTTTGTTAAAGATTAATCTGTGGCCAGGTTAGATGCCAGACTCAGTCTGTGGCCACATTAAGGGTCAGTCTGTTGTCAAGGCTCTAAACCAGTCTGAGAAGAACTAGCCAGAACCAGGTTCCTCATTCACTGCAGGAGCCCCCTTCTCCTTCCCCTGATGCTGTCTGGGAGTACTTGTACTTTGTTCAAAGGGAGGATGATTCAGAGAACCAGCTGGGAAGAATGATTCAAATATAATTTTATTTTGGTATCATTTGTAAATAAATAAATACATAAAGCACACCCAGTATCTATGGAGTCCAATTGAACAGAAGGAAACAAGGATGTAAGGAGTTAGGGAGAGAGGGAGGGAAGAGAGGGAGGGAGCAGCAACAAGGATGTTCAGATTGATGGACAGATGGACTAGGGTGAGACTAGGGAGGCTTAAGCCACAGGTAGTAGAAAGAAGATACCTAGCACAGGGCTACTCAACACATATGCTCCAGAGCCTGATATTCACATGCAGCATGATGTGTTCATCCAGTCAGGGACAGGGGAGGAGAAAGAGAGCTGACTCCAAGAAGGCATTTGCTCCAGGAGAAGGAGATGAGTGGGGGAGGGAGGGAGAAGGTTAGTGTCAGCTACTGGCTCCACAATCTTTGGCCTGGCTCCAGGATGGTTCTCCAACTAGTCTCCACTGCCCTCAACCTCAAAGGAAGAACAAATAAGGCACACAGTAAACACACAGACACACCGTAATAACCTGTCCCATTCTCACTGCCCCCAAACATAATACCAAGCCATATATTTCCTATACAAACATGGCAGGAAGTCAGATCTGCCATTGGTAGGACAATCACTCTGAGTTGTATCTCCAGTGGTGGTGATGAACCCAAAACAGCTCTCTTACTCATTCCCTCTAGTAACTTGGGGCATATGTTGTTTTAGAGTTAGCTGGTAAGATTAAGAGTTGATCTGTGGCTAGCACTAGGTTGCAATCTGAGGCAAGGGTCACAGGTCAGTTTGCAACCAGGTTTAAGGTCAGTCTCCAACCAGGAAAAAGGCTCAGCTTTCAGTCAGTATTAGGGGGTCAGACTATGGCCAGGACGAGGTGTCAGTCTATGACTAATATTAGGGCTCATTCTCTATTATTAAGGCTCATTCTGGGTTTGGGGGTCAAGGGATCAATGGCTGGAGTCTGGGGTCAATCTGTAGTCCATTCCATTTGTTCAAGAGCACTCTACATTAGGTAAGCCATCAACCAGTCCTCATCCAAATTCTAGGCCTAAGGCAGGGAGACCTTAGAAAATAATTAGGGCAGGTAAAGGAGGCAGGGGTAGAAAAGGAGATTAGAAGCACAGTGGATAGAGGGCTGGGCCTGAAGTCATGAAGACTCATCTTCCTGAGTTCAAATATGGCAAGTCGTGTTTTTAAATCTTGCCTCAATTTCTTCATCTATAAAATGAGCTGGAGAAGGAAATGGCAAACCATTCCAATATCTTTGCCAGGAAAACCCCAAATGGGTTCATAGAGAGTCAAACAACTCCTCATAGAGATCATGCAGCAAGAGAATGAACTAAGGGAAGGGCGGTCAAGTAGGGCCCATGGGGAGAAATCTCCCAGCTTCTCTCACTAATGATGTTTTCTCCAAGTCCAAGAGGCTGAAAGTTGGAAAATCCTAGAGAACAGATAGAAAATCTGTAGAGTCCTGAGGAGAGGGGGAGGGACACATCAAAATCCTTTACCTTCTCAGTAACTTCCCCTGGCTGGTCTTCTGGGGCCCCAGGCTCAGGTGGAGCTGGATGCACCAAATCCTCCTAGGGGAAGCAAAAGGTGCAGCTGGTTAGAAAGGTTAGGGCAGGAGCCCAAAGGGGTTCAACAGTAGAGGCAGAGGCACAGTGGACAGGGAATGTGTGTGTAAGCATGACAAAGAATAGGGGAGATTAAGAGTGGGGCAAAGGATGATGGGAAAGGGAAAGAGGAGACAGAAAGGAAGGACTAGAAGGAAGAAGGGAGGCAGGGAGAGACAGAGACAAAAGGAGAGAGGAAGGGAAGGAGAGAAGAAGAAAGGGTGAGACAGAAGCAATAAAAGAGTGAGGGAGGGTACATGGAAAGAGGGAGAAAGGGAAAGAGAGGGAGAGGAGTGCATATACTGTGTCTCTGTGACAGAGATAATCCCCAGTCTCCCACTCCACAGGTATCCACTTATTAAAAGCAAATGGAAATGAATTGAACAGGATGTCCCCAGTTCATTTCTCCTAAGCAGCCATCCCAGTCCAGTGTTTTCTGTACCTATTAGAATTGTAGAACATCAAACAGATTTGAGAGACCAGCTAGTCCAACAGTCCTCATCAGGCATGCCCACTGTACTGTCCCTGACAAATGGGCACCCAACTTATGGAGATGTCCAGTAATGGCCAACCGCTCCCCCACCAATGGAGCCCATACCACTCTGGGAAGCCTCTGGTTTTCAGCAAACTTCCCCAACATCTAAACCCTTGTCCCCAAAGTTGCCACTCAATGCTCCCAGCTCTACAGGAAGGGGTAGGGTGGGGGAAGATTAGGAAAGTTGGCCCCAGACAGTGTTTATCTCTACTGAGGGGTGACCAATAAGATGTGTTAATGAAGGGTAGGAAATAGCCCCTCGGAATTATTGGTTCTATAGAACAATAACTCTTTGTTCTTTCAAGTCTTGGACTTTCTACCTCATACTTGCAGTCTTGAAATTACACATCTAGGATCCTAGGATTGATTGTCCTGGCTTCAGACCCATTTTCCCTCCTTAGGAGGGCTTGGAACAAATACAGAAAATGTAATGCAAATGAACCAGCAATTTGGGCACAGTCAACTAAGCGGCACAATGAATAGTGTTGAATTTGGAGTCGAGAAGACCTGAGTTCCAATTCTGCTTCAAACACTTACTAGCCACAAGACAAGTTATTTCATCTCTCTCAGGTATAGTTTATTTATCTGAAAAATGGGGCTAATAAAAGCACCTGCCTCCCAGGGTTGTTGTATGGATCAATGGAGATAATATTTGTAAAGCGCTTTGCCAACCTTAAAATCATATGTAAGTTTGAGTTATTATAATTCTTATTAACTGGGGTAGATGGCCCCATTGCTGTCCCAAGAGGGTCAAGGGAAGGGGTGTTCCCCTGAACGCTGACCTCCCACCTCCCAGCCCAGGATTATGTCTTTGGGCAAATATTGGTGGTTATTCATTCACTAAAAGGTGTGCTTGATCCCAAACTAGAAGTCTCCTCTGGGAGTTCATTAGTCCTGTCTCTTGCCCAGGAGTCCCCAGTTAAGACTCACTACTAGCCTTCGAGTGTCTCTCATCAAGTGCAGCCCAACCAGGAGGGTTTCCCTTGGGCAGGGCTGTCTGTGTCTGCAACTAGGGCACCAATGCTTGGAATGAGGCATTCTCTCTGTCCCTGGTGGCATCACAATGCCCAGGCACACAGCCGAGGGAGAATGTGCAGAAAGAGCTCTCTCCTGCACCCCAGACTCCCTCACCGGTCCCAGACCCATGCAGCCACAGCTGAATGGTGCCCACCAGAGGGCAAACACCAATCATCAGTATTTACATAACACTTTAAAATTTACAAAGAGCTATTCCTACATTATTTCCTTTGTGCCTCATAGGATCCCAGGAGTGGAGTTAGCCCACTTTTACAGATGAGGACACTGAGTTCAGATTGGTTAGGACTTCCCCAGCCTCCCATAGTCTGTTGAACAACAGTCCAGTGTAATAGGATGGGCATGGATGGGGAGTCACAAGATCTTGGCTCTTGTCAGCCTAATCCTAACCCATGCTGAGCCTCCCTCACCAGGGCATTGGGAAGATAACACTTTGTAAACAGTTCTTGGAGTCAGGACTGCATTTCTGAGTCCCAGAAGAGACTCTCACTAACTGAAGAGACCCCACTCAAATTTCTTAAATCTCTGTGAGTTTCAGGTTACCCATCTGTAAAATGGGGATAAACATAGGCTCACTAGCGATGTCAAGGTGTTGTGTTAAGGAAATTACTTAGGAAATGCTAACAACTTGCAGAAATGTAAGCTCTTATAACTCTGTACTATCTGACTCTAGGTTCCTTTCCAAGGAAAAATTGCATCTAAAATGTCTTATGGGATAGGGTCCCTTGCTAGAACCAAATGTTATCTGTTTGGGTTTTTTTCCCCAAGATATATCAAACAGGTTATTAGATCTAAGAAATGTCATAGACTTCAGCAAAGCATCTGAAAATCTCTCCCTTCTTGGGCAGAGGAAGAAAAAGGGAATATTTATTTATTAAGCATCTACTATTGATGAGACATTGGAGTATCTATAACATAATTTTAGACTTGAAGCTCAGAGAGACTGAGACCATAGATTTAGATTTCAATGTCATTGAGGCCATCCCCATCATTTTACACATGAGGATACTGAGGTACAGAGAGGTTAAGAGATTTTTGTAGAGTTACATAGCTGATAAGTGTCTGGGATGGGATTTGAACCCACATCTCCTGACTCCAAGCCCCCAATAACAAACTCCTCTCTAATGAAATCTTCAGGTGCATTACACAAGCTCAGTATCCTACAGGAGGGAAGAGTATTTTTCCCTGATCAGGCCAGCCCTAGGGAACTGTGTTCAGTCTTGAATCCTGCCTTTTTGAAGGGATGTGGTGAGATAGAGCCTTTCAGAGAAAGATGGCCAGGGTGAGGAGAGGACTCATAGGGACATTGGTTGAATAAAATTGAAATGGCTAGCCTAGAGAAGAATATGTTTGGGGGGTTTCCCCATCACTAGAAGTCTTCAAGTGGGGTAATCATTTGTTGGGGATATTGTAAAAAAATTCCTGCTGAAAAATTTTGATTCCAATTTTCTATGAAAAATTCTTACAAAGTTCTTATTTTTATAGCCTAATGAATATCGTGATCTCTGCTCTTAAGGATTAAGAGTTTTTCACAGGCTACCAATCCAGGCTCTGACACTCACTAATTACGTTACCATTTAATGTCCCTGGGCTTCAAATGTTAAATAAGAAGGTTGGACTCAATGACCTCTGTGATCCCTTCCACCTCCATATTTATGATCCTGTGACTGAGAGTTAATGGACCTGGGTTCTAGTCCTGCCTTTGAATTTGACAAACTGCCTCAGTTTCCCCAGAAGCACAATGAGGATAACAGTCTTTATCCTTGTTACTGTTTAAACAGGTCAGGTGTGAGGCTCAAAGGGATCACAGACTCATAGCCCAGGATCAGAGCCAGGATTGAAACTAATGATTTGGAAAAGGCTTGGGAAAAAAGGCAAATATGGTCCTAGTTCATGTGAAACTCAGTTTACTCCTCTTTAAAATGGGTACGAAGTATCCTTATATTATCATCTACTTGGCAGGGCTGTTGGAAAGAAAAGGACTTTGCTAGCCTGAGAGCACTGGAGAGATGGAGCTTATTTCCCTCATTCTTGAGCTTTATACACCCAGCCTTTGGTCAGAAGCCCTTTGGAGTTTGCTGGGAGCCTCAGGGGCCAACAGTATCCCTGAAATATTGAGCAAGGACAACTCACCTTCCGAACAATGCCCGTGGTCACCACGATGTTTTCAGCTTCCTCCACTGTTTTGTTGGCCACAGTATTTACACTGGCAACCATAGCATCGCTTACCATATTGGCCTGTTCTTTGGTCTTTTCCGCAACTTGTTGGGGGAAAACAGAAAACATTTTTCCTCTGGCTTCAGTTTTTTTCTTTCCTGATCCCTCCCTCCTTTAGGGTAAGGTTGTTTCATGTTCCCAAAGGGTCTCTCCTCACTATACAGTAAGTAGGCCTTGGTATGGTCACTTGGACACTAAATTCTGTCTTCCACCCCACAGGAATGAAGGCAGAGAGGGAGATTCCAAGATGCAGATACCCAAATATAGTTTTTCCACACCCATTTTCACTTCCTTTCCCCTGATCACAGGCTCTAATGGCTCAGGATACACTACCCCACTCAAGGTATTCAGGGGAGTAAGGAAGGAGGTGGGGCCAAGGAGAGAGACAGAGACAGAGAAAAAGAGAAACAGAGACAGATATACAGACAGACAGAGAGAGAAGAAAAGAAGGAAGGAAGGAAGGAAGGAAGGAAGGAAGAAAGAAAGAAAGAAAGAAAGAAAGAAAGAAAGAAAGAAAGAAAGAAAGAAACAGATATTAAGTCTTTCCCACTCCCTTTATGGGGGAAGAGTTCACACAAATGGAGCTGTGCCTCACACAGGGTTGGTTTTTAAGGGGACTGTCTCAGGAGTATTAGCTTTCAAATAAAATAAAATCATGGGGAGTGATCACCTATCTCCCCAAGATGTGAGGTCCTAGTCAGGCCAAAATGATAGTGAATGTGACAGGAAGGAGAGTGTTCCAGAGCAGAAAGGCAAGTTTGAGTGCTTATTCTGGGACCTGATATCTGAAGGATTCTGGGGAATTTGGATTCTAAGGAGGCAGCTTTGTAGAGAGAATCCCAGGAACTCTCTCAATTCCTAGAGTCACAGGCAGTTGCAGCTCCTTACCTGAGGTCACACTCTGTACCACACCCTCTTTAGTTTTTGTCCCTGTGAAGGAAACAAAGCCGACATCAGTTCCTAGAACAACTCAGCCATACCAGGAGTTCTTGGCTTGATCTCTTCCTCTCATTGCCCTAAGGCATCTTCTGGGTTCGAAGGATAGGGGAGAAGAATATAATACAGGTGAATGGAGGGCTTCTGACACAAGGAGTGAACCTCTTTCTCAGGTTTAGGCAGTAAAGAGGAAGAAAGGCCCAAGGAGACAGAGGTGGAAAAATTGGCAAGATGAGCACACATTAGAGGGATGCAGAGTTAGAGGTAGGGATAGGGAAATGGAAGATGGAGATTATGAATGGTGACAGAAGAATGGAAAGGAGCAGAGAGATGGGGGAAGAAGAGGACAGAATTGGTGGAACAGAGGAACAAATACCAGAAAGGTGGGTGATGGACAGAGAATGGAAAAATAAGACAAAAGACAAACATCTAGGGGAACAGGACAAGGAGAAGAGAAACAGAAAACAGAAGTAGAGTGCAGACAAAGGGAGAAACAGGGAGACAGAAGGTGGAGGGGAGAAGGTCAGGAGATGATGAGGTGGTGGTGGGATGGGGTGGGAAACAGTGGGTAGGGTGACAGAGATGGAAAGAAAGGTTTAATGAGAGAAGATGGAGGAGATACAGAGGGAACATTCCTTCTATCCCAAGCCTGGCCCCTCCTCTTTAGCCCTCAGAGGTCATTCAGGGAGGGAATAACCAAGACTAGTTTTCTCTTGGGGTCATGGGAAATGATGTGTTTTAGGGGACAGACACCTGCCTCCTTCAACGCATGTTCTAATTCATTTATTAGAGGAAATCCATACTACATCAAAGAGCTCTTTCCTTCCGTGTCTGGAGGAACCCAAAAGGACAGGATTAGACAAGATGGAAGAGTCTGAACACAGAGGAAGGCAGGATAACCAGTTCAGGGTACAACTTCCTCCTGGTCATCCTCCCCCCACAAGACAAAGTGGATACTAACTCCCCCCAAGAGTCTCATGTCACCCTCCCCTGGATCCCTCCCTTGAAAGGCTCTCAACCCCAGCCCTGGGCTCTTCCTGGACTCTTTCTTGGTTTGGGACCTGTTACAGAGAGCTGAATGGACTGTCACTGTCTAGTCCCCTGAGTTCAAGAGAACCCCTGTCTTCTCCTGCTCCCACCTAGAGCCATCATGGAGTATCACCAAAGTGGCACAGTGGAGAGACCACTAGCCTGGGGGTCAGAAGAACTGGTTTTGGGTCCCACCTCTCTCATTCACAAGCTGGACAGCTTTGGGAAGCTCACTTACCCAATCCTAGTTTCTTGTGGGGGGGCGCGGGGCAGGGAGGTGGTGTTTGACCTAAGATCCCTTACCTGGTTTGATTCTATGAATCTATCTCTGACTGCAGGGTCTTCCAGATCTTGCCTGCTAGCATGACTTGAAGCAGGGGCCTGGACTAAATGAACTCTATATAGTGAGTAAACATGAAGACTTCTGTGCTAAACAGGATTTGAGAATAGAGGAGGAGCTGAGTCATAAAGACAGCTTTCATCTCAGAGCTGCTGTCGGAAGCTGAGATTTCTGTGGCAGGCTGGATGGAGACACCTTGGAGGATAATTAAGGGGGCAAGGAGAGGGAGGAATCAGTGGTGGCACCTCCATCCCCTCCCTCTTCTCAGTCTCCAGCTCTGACCATTCCTGATGACCATTCCCTCCCTCCTCCATCTCCCCCAGACCTTGAAAGCAGCAGATGAGTCCCTAAGTTATCGGAAAGTCAGGCTTGCCATCCCTGGGGAAGCAGCAGGTGCCTGGTGTGAGCCAGGAAGTGGGGGAGGGACACAGGGCAGTCTGCACATGTCTGCATTTGTCGGTCCTTAGAGGCCCCTCACTCACAGGTTGGTCTGTGAGGCCACAGCCATGCTTCATTCCTCCAGACAAAGCCAGGCACAAGGTAAGCAAGTCACTGCCCCCAGGAAACATCTCAAAGGAAAAGACCCAGACACCAGAAGTAGCAATGATCCTAATAACAAGAGGCCAGTAAGGAAGAGAGTGCAAGCATCAATATCTCAATTTTATAGAAGAGGAAACTGAGGTTCTAGGCCCCATAACTGGGATTTGGATCTTTTAACTCTGAGTTCAAGACTCCTACCCATCCAGTTGTGTTCGATCTGTGGCCTCCTTAAACCTGGGCAGCCCCCATTTCCCCCCCCTCACACCACTGAATCTCCAAGCAAGGGGTCCAGACGGCAAAGCTAAGGCCAGGGCAGACATAAAACCCCAGCTGGCAGAGAGAGCAGGAGAGAGCAAGGGCTCTCCATCATTGGGCATAATGTGTATGTCACAATGGTCACCCGCTCCCTAGCACTCCCCAGTCCAGGTGTGGACCACGCAC
The DNA here is from genome assembly GCA_028658325.1 of Potorous gilbertii. NCBI lineage: Eukaryota > Metazoa > Chordata > Mammalia > Diprotodontia > Potoroidae > Potorous > Potorous gilbertii. Next base: position 490,273,063 of record CM053769.1, read on the forward strand.
ACAAGCAGACACATCATCAGTGTTGTGGCTGGTGAGTGCCTTCTGGGGGCTCCAGGCCTCTGAGCAACAGATGACCTGCACATCCATCAGTGTCCATTCAGAGACACTCCAGCAGCCAGGGAGACTGTAGGGTGTGGCCCTGTTGGCAAAAAGCCCAGTTTTCTCCTGAGCTCTCTATAGCCTGAACATGTCCCCCTCCACATGTCCCCCACCCTCTCAAACCTGTCCCAGTTTCTCTGTCCCTTCCCCATGGAATGTCTGCCCTGCAGGGAAATCCACAGGAGCCTTGATTGAGCAAAAGTTAGGTTGGGGGAGAGAGTCGGGAAAATGAGCCCTAATTGTGGTGGCCCAGGAAAGTCATAGGCTTCCAAGTCAGTGAGGTCATAGGTCAGGCAGCATCAGCACCACCTCCCTTATTAATTCCACAGCAACGGGGGTCTTTCATGGACCAGAGATTCCACATAACTGGCATAGAGAGCTGAAGCAGTTATTCAGCCTTATGGGGACAGGACTATGGTAAGAGTGGGGAGGATCCCCAGCAGCTGTGGAATCACCCCCACCCAGCATTATATCTAAGAACCCCCGAGTTATGATGAAAGAATCCAGTGGTCACCACTTTTGGAGCCCATCCTGAACTAAGGAGGGGGCTGCCCAGGCCTTTCACTCCATCTGGGCTCCCCAATACCAAGGCTGAGTGCCCCCCGGACTCCCAACTTACCCACATACATCACCCCCTCCTTGGTCTTTTCAGCTGCCTCGGTGACTCCCTGCTTGGTCTTCTCCACAGCTCCCACCACGCCCTCCTTAGCGATGGAGAAACCTTTCTTAAAGACATCCATGATGACTGAGTGCAGAGGGTTCCCGGGCTGAGGTCTGGTACGATCGGACAGACTTGGATACTCGCGATCCCTCTGCTCGAGGCTGCTTGAGTGAGTGCGATTGCTGCCGCCTCTATGCTTGGTTCCCCTGCGGGTGACCGGTTAGCTCCCTCCCTGCCTGGCTGTCTTATTGACAAAGTGCACTGCGGTGGAGCCAATGCCAGCAGCCAGGCGGTGCTGAAATATTAATGCTCCAGCCCGGCCGGGTGGGGAGCAGAGCCGAGATGAGGAGAAAGGAGAGCGGCTGGCTCCCCGCCAGGCTCTGGCAGCTGCAGTGTTCTCATTATGTCCTCCAAGGGCACACTATCCTGGAAGGAGGATGGGGTCCTGAGATTCCCCGGGAATATCGGTGACACGGCAACTGGGAGCAGTTGGCCTGGTCTCTCTGAGGGCCCTGCCTCAAGTTAGCCTGCTCTTGGCTTCACTTTTCCTGTTTCCTCTATCCCACGCTTTGGTGCCCCCACCCCGCTCTGCCCAACCCTAAGCACTGGAGGATCATGAAAGATGGAGGGGGTGATTTACTGGAATAAGTCCCTGAACACGCTCCTCCACCCCAGATTCCCAAGGATTCAGGTTCGGCTCCCAAGAGAATCCCAGACTCCATCCTTCCTTCATTCCCTCCACTTGGTTCCGTTCTGACCCACCTCAAAAGAGCCTGAATAAAACTGACCTTGTCCTTGAGCATCTGATCTCATAGACTCCTAGGATCTTGGCATGGAAGAGATCTCCCAGATCATTTAGCCCAACCTGTCCAACCGAAATGCTCTCTGAAGGATGCCTGACAAATGATCACCAAGACACTATTTGAAATCCTCCAGTGATACTCTATGCCCAATCTCCCCTTCTCACCCGCGCCCCTCCCAAACACAAGGTACACACACTTTCTCCAATGACCCTCTTGGGCATCAATTGATGATTTGTTATCTGTGGAATTAGATATTCCAGAGGTTTGACAGAATGTGAGTACATGAGGATTACTGGCCTGGAGAATGGGGACCTTAATAAGGGTAGAGGAAAGGGGTTGTCTGGGATCATCACTTTAGAGCTGAAAGGAAACACAGAGGCCATCTGGTCCACTCAATTTACAGAAGGGGAAAGTGAGGCCCAGAGGCATGAAGTGATCAGTGACAGAGACAGGGTTTGAATCTAAACTATCCAGTCATCCTTTCTTCTACCCTCACTGAATCATCTCTAGCCTGGGCTTTTTAGGGATGCATCAATCAGCTCTTGGGTGGCAGGGAGGGGAGAGACATGGCCTCCCTCCCCACCTGTCTATTCATTTCTGATAGTATAGTAAAAAAAAAAAAGGCAGCTAGCTAACTGCACCACATATAGCAAACACAGCTACCAGCAAGGAGTCCCAGACACTGGAGTCCCACAGAGTCTGTCCCATTGAAGGCATGAATTCCCCATCCAGATTCAAATTGGCTCTCTCCTAGAAAATACTGTAAGATAATACAGAGTAGTGGATCAATTCTTCAGTCAAAAGGACCAAGACAAAGTAAGGCTCTTTTCCAAGGCCCTAGAGTAAGTCAGAGGAAGAAGCTTGGACAAAAGCCAGATTGACTCGTCCTTCACCCATTGGATCCACCATGTTGCAGTCAAGCTAGCAAGATTCTGTCTGTCATTTAGTCTTTAGACTGATGTTCAGGGAGTCTCTGAACCAGCAGGCACAGGTGTAGGTGCAAGGCTGATATTGGAAAGGAGAACCCTTTCTCCACCCCAACTGATGGCATCTCCTAATCTTAAATACTAGTTAGGGCTAGAAAAAGAAACCCTTCCCTCTAAGAGTGGATACACCCAGCTTTGAATTGGACCCTCTTTTCCTCTTTCTCTGATCTCACAGGTTCAGTTATCACTGCTAAGCTGATGATTCCCACATCTACATGTCCAAATCCTCTTCTCTCTCCTTAGCTCCAGTTGCCTGTTGGATATCTGCACACAGCTGTCCTGTATACATCTCAAACTCAACATGTTCAATACAGAATGCATTAGTTTTTGCCTGAAATCCACTCCTTTAGAATTTCTCTATCTTTGCTGAGGGTACCGCCATCTTTGAAGGTACCCCTGTTAGCCACCTTTGAGTTCTTTTCTACTCCTCACTCTCCCTCATTCCACATATCCAATCTATTGCTAATTACTAATGATTCTATCAGTTTTGGAGGGTAAAAATTCCCTTCTCTCCACTCACAAAACCTTGGTAGGCTCTCAACCCCTCTCTCCTGGACTGGCAATGGCCCCTAACTGGTGCCCTTGTCTCGTCTCTCTCTATTGTAATTCATCCTCACAGTTACCAAATTGATATTCTTTTTCCTTTTAAATTTTATTTTCATGAAATGAAACAGGCATTTCTACAACATAGTACCATAAAAGAGATAAATGCACATGAAACTGTAATACTACATACAATTTGCTACTCCCTTCTTTTTTTTACCTTTTTTTTTAAAATCAGTGTTAAGTGACTTGCCCATGGTCACATAGCTAGAAGCTCTCTGAGGCCAGATTTGAACTCAGATCTTCCTGACTCCAGGGTCAGTGCTCTATCCATTGCACCACCTAGATGCCCCTGTTTCTTTCAAGTATGCAATAAAATTATCATATAAATTTCTTTTTTCTTCCTTTATCACTCCCCAACCCCCACTAGAGATGACTACTATAGACACAAATAGGTGTGTGTGTATTTATATATGTGTGTGCATATGTAAAATTATTCTATACATACTTGTATTTGCCAGTTCTTTCTCTCTATTTACCAGCATCTTTCTTCATATGTTCTTTATAGGTAATTTGGGTATTCATAATGGTCAAAATAGTTTATTCACTCAAAGTCATTCCTAAAACAATATTGCTGTTACTATATACAATGTTCTCTTATTTCTACTCATTTTGCTCTTCATTATTTCATGTCAGTCTTCCCATGTTTTTCCAAGATCAACAAGTTCATTATTTCTTATAGTAGAGTAGTGCTATAAGTCCATCACAATCATATACCACAACTTGTTCAGTCATTCCCCAATTGATGGACATCCCTCCGATTTCCAGTTCTTTGCCACCACAAAAAGAGCTGCTATAAACATTTCAGAACACATAGGTTCTTTTCCTTTTTCCCTGATTATCTTTGAAAATATATATGGTAATGGTATTGCTGGGTCAGAGGGTATAGGCAGTTTAATAACTCTTTGGGCATAATTCCAAATTGCTCTCCAAAACAAGTTGGATCAGTTCACAATTTCACCAGCAATGAATTAGTGCCCCAATTTTTCTGCATCCCTTCCATTTGTCACTCTCCTTTCTATCATTTTAGCCAATCTGACATTCTTTTTTTTTAAATCAATAAGATTTTTTCCACTTACATGTAAAAACAATTTTTAACAATCTTTTTTAAAAATTTTGAGTTCCAAATTCTCTCCCTCTCCTCCCCTCCTTGAGATGATTGCTATACATGTGCAAAAACTGTTCAAGAGAGTTTCTGCAGTTCCCTCTTGACTCTAAGATCACACACAGACTCTCTGACATTTAAAGTCCTTCCCCATCTGACTTCAGGCTATTTTCCAGGCTGATTTTCCATCCCCTTGTTCACACATTCCAGTTAAACCAGTCTATTTGTCATCTCCATCTGTGACATTCCAGACCCACCCCCCACCTGCCCCAGAACCTTTACCCAGCATGGCTGGGATTCGAACCCAGGTCCTCTCTATGCCTCCAAATCCTCCCAGGCCCAGATTCCCAGTCTGGGAAGTGACAGTTCCAGAGGTGACTCAAGGAGCCACCATAATATTAACATCCTTTTCCTGTGGCCTGGGGAGAAGGGGGCCAGAGCCCCCAGTTCCTGTTGACAGACAAGTTTAACGGGCCCATCCAGGGATTGAGGCAGCCCTGAATAAACTGTGACCCACGTCCAGGGCTGCTCACTTCCTCCTTCTCCCTACAATCCAGCCCCCAGCCTGCCCCTCTGAGCCTCTTCCCAGGAACTCCCCAGGCATTGTTAGGTGGCCTCTGACATTTCCAGGCGGCTGGGCCAGGGACAGCCTCTTCCTCCCTTTGTTGCAAGAATTCAGGTTTTTTATTTTTTTCTTCAGAGGTTTAACTTGAAGGCTCTGGGAACTCAGAGCCTAAAGGCAGGTGCTTCACAGCAAGTCACAAGCCGTAATGGGGCCACTCCTCTTGTGCCTCTGGGGGCTCCTTGGGAGGGGAGCACTAGCAGCTTGGGTTGAAGATCCCAGGCACCATGGGGGCTACCTGCAGGAGGATGATATCACCAACCCCTACCCTCCCAGCAGCCCCAGCCCTCCCAGGACTGGGGAGCAGGAGGCTGGGGTTCCCTTTCCCCTGCCTCTGAATCCCCCCCACCAGGCTGAGGATGGACCCAAGGATCCTTGGAGAAGGTAAGGTGGTTATTTCCTCTCCTCTGCCCTGTGCCAGTCCCATTGGTGCAATTGATGTGGGATTCCTTGGGCATCTGATCATCTGAATCTCAGGCTGGAAACTGGGTTGGGCTAAAAGGCCCCTGAACTCCCATTCAAAATGGAGTTTCTGTGAACCAGGACTTTTTAAAATAGTTTAGAATCTCTACTCTTGTCACTGTGGCTATTGGAAGATCACTTAACCTCCAAATCTCAGTTTCTTCATCTGTGAGATGGGTACAGCTTTTGAGGATAAAATGACTTGTCAAGTAAAAGATTTTTCAGAGAGACAAATCTATGAGAGCCTAGGATCATAGATTTTAAGTTCACAAGAGATCTTGGAGACTATTTAGTCCAACCTCTTCATTTTACAATGAGGAAACTGAGACCCACAGACTTGCCCAAGGTCATTCAGCTAATAAGTGGCAGTCAGGATTTGAACACAGGTCCTCGGACTCTGAATCCAAAATTTTTCCTGCTCTACAATGCTCATCTGTTTTCTGGGAACTTGGCCCCTGTCAGGGAGGAAGAGAATGTGAACTATCCATAGAGAGAGTACTCCCCTGGGTATCTAGGCATAGGTTCGGGAAATCAGCAAACATATTATTCATTGTCTACTGTGTACTGGGCAGCGTGCTAAGTGGCAGAGACACAAAGACAGGCAAAAGACAGCCCTTGATGGGAAAGGTTTAGAAGGCTTCTGAGACCCCTCCCAGCTCCAAATAGCTCTTATAATGCCATAGATGCTCGTGAGTAGGGGGTGTAGGGAAGACGACATTCTCACAAGGGAGGGGAGCCAAGAGAACCCCAGAGTCCTAGGTTACTCATCTGTCCTGACCACTGTTTGGGGCTCAAGTGGGCACGAATGGAAACCTTCTATTAATAATCAAAGAGGAACAGTGGTTGTGACCTAGGTCAGCTCCTGACAGCTTGAGAGTTTTTCCTTGAAGGAAATCAATTCTGAAAAGCGAGCTCAAGCCAAGGAAGGGGGAGGGGGCAGGGAAAGGGGTTTGGCCTGATTGTGAATAGAGAGATCTTTAGCTGCAGCTTTGTAAGACAGGGCAATTCTAGGGCTGAGCTCCCACCTCATCTCATTTCAATCATCCAATTCAGTTCAGCCACCCTTTATTAGATACCTACTATGTGCAAGGCCTTGAGCTGAGTACTAAGAATAAAAGGATTTTTAAAAAATCCACAGTCCCTGTCCTCAAGTAGCTAGAAATCCAATAGAGGAAAGAAGATTTACATGAATAACTATGAAACAGAATGTGATGAGAACCACGGAGGAATCCACTGAAAGTTCTATATGAGATTTGAGGAGGGCTAGAGAAAATTTGATGGAGGAGACCCCTAGGATGGGTTTTTTAAGGCAGGGAAGGCTCTTGACAGCTAGGGAAGGGCAGGAAGAAATCAGAAAACAGTCCACAGGGTACTTTGTCTGGATAGAGGGCGTGAAGGGGAGTGCCAAGGGATCCGGTTAGAAAGGTAGCCTTGAGGATGACTGTGGATGGATTGAAAGGCCAAGCTCAGGGGTTTATGTGTCATCCTGTAGGAAATGGGCGGTCACTCAAGGGAATGGCATAGTCAAAACTAAACCCGTTTCCCTGATGCTTTAAGAAGAGGAAGAAAGAAATAAGCATTTAAGCACCAATTATACACCAAGCACTTTACAAATATTTTCTCATTTAATCTTTAAAACAACCCTGAGGGGTAGATGCTATTACTATTCCCATTTTACAGTCTGAGAAACTGAGGCATACAGAGGTTGGGTGAGTTGCCCGGGTTCGTACTGGTAGTAAGTGTCTGAGGCTGGATTTGAACTCAGATCTTCCTGGCTCTGGATCTAGTCCTTTCTTCATTTGGGCACCTAGCTGCCTCTGGAGGCAGACTGGAAAGGAGGGTGGGGGAGATATATTTGCAAGACTATCCATACATCATTGTGCTTGGGTTCTAAGGGTGAACACCAGGGTGGTGGGGCCAGACATAAGAAGGCAGGGGTAGATGGAAGGGATAACTGTGGGATCTCTAGGACAATGCAGTTAGGGAGCACCTACTTTCCAGCCAGGAAATGGAAAAAGACTCAAGGTGAATTTCCTGAGGCCTGAACCAAAAGCAAATCCGTGGTCAGAGACCAGCGGTTCAGAGCTGTCATGGGCTGATGAGGTAGGGAGTCAGATCAGCCCAAGTGACTGCCGTCAAGAGGCCTGGGCTGCCCTAGAGATATAGTGATTATTCATCAGAGATTTTTTTTTTCTCCAGAGCAGTCCTGATTTCAAGGAAATAAAATGAGTTTTATGAAAATCTTTGGCTTCAGGTTTGGAAACTATAATAGAATCCCAGAATGTCAGATGTGAAAGGGACTTTGGCAGCCTAATCTATTCCATGTCCCCAAAAAAGACCTCCTTACAAAAAACCCAAGCAGTCCTCTAGCCTTGGTTTGAAGGCCTCCAGTAAGAGGAGGCCTGCTCTTCCCAAGGAAGGCCAGTCCACTGTAGAGTGTTCTAATCATTAAAGAAACTTTTCCTGCCAACATTTCTTGAATTAAAATGTAAATCATCACATTTCCACTTAATTACATTTTATCTTAGAGGCAGAATGGCAAAAGGATAGAGAAATGGCCTCAGAACCCAAGAGACCTGGGTTCAAGGTCTGCCTTCCACATAGAATGACTGTGTGACCTTGTACAAGCTGCTAGACCCTGTAGCACTCTGGGTACCTCTCCAAGTGCTAGGGAAGATGAGTGAAAGAAGTTTCCCCATATCTATAAAACCACAAGTCTGGGCCTTCTCCTCATTTTAAAATTTCTTTTTATCCAATCCATTGCTTTCACCTATCAAAAACATTCTGGATCCTGACATCCTATGGGTTAGCTGTCCCTCCAAACTTTGTGTCATCTATAGATTAAATGAGTGTGCTGATTATGCCTTTAGTGAAGTGACTGATTAAAAATGTTAAATTCAGAAAGCCCAGCATGGATCCCTGAGGCACTCTACTAGAAACTTCCTCCAAGCCTTTGATGACCACTCTTTGAATCTAACCATTGAACCACTTCTGAATCTCCATAATTGTATTATCCTCTAGGTGGAATCTTTTCCTTTTTCCCCAAGAATGAGCTATTCTAAGAAATCTTGGTAAACTCTATCCATGGCCTTCCCCTAAGCTCCCAACTTGATAACTTCATCTACAAAAGGAAATGAGATGATTCTGGTATAACTTCTTGATAAGTTCATGCTCACACCTAGGTTTTCTAGGTGGCAGAGTGGGTAGATTGGTAGATTTGGAATCAGGAAGACCTGAGTTCAAATTCTGCCCCAGATACTTACAATAGAAAATCACTTGTTTCTCTCAATTTCTGTTTCATCACCTGTAAAATGGGGATAACAATTGCCCTTACTTCACAGGGTTGTCATGGAGATCAAATAAGATAATTCTACACAAAGTGCTCTGTAAATTTTAAAGTGAACTGCAAATGTTAGGGAATATGATTATATCTTTGGTAATCTCAGACTCATTAGTGTAGAACTTGATGAATTCATTCTCTTCCCTTTTTAGTTTTAAAAATAAGGTAGGACAATATTTACCTTTTTCTGGTCCTGTAGAATCTCTTCTGTTCTCCTTGATCTTTTAAATGTCGCTGACACTGGTTCAGCAATCACTCCTGCCTGCTCTTTCAGAAAAATCATGCAGGTCTAGTAACTTGGACTCATCCAGAGCAGTTAGGCACTCTCTGACCATCTCCTTACTTATCCTGGACCTCAGCTGCCAATCAGTCATTGCTTGTTGAGCTCCTTTCAATATAAAAGTCATTCTCTTTAGCAGAGAAAACAGACTCACGATAAGAACTACGCAATGCAATGAGAAAACTAATCCCATGATAAAAAAGCCCAGTATAGAAAAGAAATTTGGTTGAAACTTGATTGATATCATAGTGTTGCCAAAGGCCAGACATGTTTGATAAACTAGGAGACCAGAGAGTCAGAAGGACAGAGTGAAATGCCCTTGGAAGGGCAGACAGAAAGGATTTGTTTGCTGAGAAGAGGGTGGGAGAATGGTGACAATCCTTGATTGGGTGATGGAACTTGGACTTCCTTTGTGGGGGTAGGAGGAGGAGGAAGAAAAGAAGAAGAACAAGAACAAGAAGAAGAGGGAGAAAAAGGAGGAGAAGAGAAGAAGGAGAAGGAGATGAAACACCTACATACTACTTTAAGATTTGCAAAGCACTTTACAGATGATATCTCATTTGGGTCTTACAACAACCCTGTGAGGTAGGTGCTATATCTTCATTTTACAGATGAGGAAACTGAGACTGAGAGATTCAATGACTTTCCCAGGGTTACATAGCTTGCACATATCTTTGTCAGGAATTGAACTCAGCTTTTCCAGGCCTTGAGTCCCCATACTCCATCCATTATAGCACCTAGCCAAGAGCAGTGTGAGGGTAAAGACCCATGTCCAGTCACCAATCTGGCATTGGTTATTCAGAAAGTTGGCCACTGAAGGTTAAGCTTCATCTTGCTTGGAGGTTAAGACATTGTCCAAATGACTTTTGGATGTTTTACTTCCAAGAAATACCTCATTGAGGGCCCTACTCTCCTATTATGGATAGTCAGTCAACAAGCATTTATTAAGTACTTACTGTACAGCAGTCACTGTGCTAAGTGTTAGGAATACAAAGAAAGGCAGAAATTCCATCCCTGCCCTAAAGAAACTCACATTTTAGTGAGGGAGACAACATATAAATCACCAGGTATGGGTAGGATGTATATAACACAGAAGAGGGTAGTGTAAAAGGGGAAAACATTCAGGAAACCATCTCCCTACTGGAAAGGCAAGGCAGGTCAACTCCTCCAAAGATGACCAAATCCCCCTAGGAACTTTGTAATTAGGTGACGCCTTCATCCTCAGCCTCAAGTCCAAAGGGTCTATGATAGTCTAAGGGCTAGAAAAGGCCAGTAAAGGTCATTCTATCATTGCTTCCATCTCTGGTGGGGCAGCTAGGTAGTGCAGTGGATAAAGTACCAGTGCAGGAGTCAAGAGGACCTGAGTTCAAATCTCACCTCAGACATTTGACACTCACTAGTTGTATGACCTTGGACAAGTCACTTAACTCCAAATACCTCATCCTGGGTCATCTTGATGAATATCTGGTCACTGGATTCAGATGACCCTGGAGGAGAAGTGAGGCTGGTGACCTGCACAGCCCTCCCTCACTCAAAACAAAGTCAAGTGCAAGTCATGTCATCATTTCTCTGATGGGATGGTCTTCTTCGACAACGAAGGATGAACACGTACACACCATCTCTGGTGAAGATGGAGCTAAAACACTAGCAAGTGTCAGAAGAGGCTGGGGTAGAAGATAAGAGGAATTAGCATCATTTCCTTCTTCATAATTTAGCCCCTAGGGATCAGAAGGAGTTTTTTCCTGGGCTATCCTCCACTCCAAGGAAAGGCCCTCAAGTTGAGGATAAATTGTGCTGAGCGATGAATTACTCCAAAAATTCAGCTTAGTTATGGTTGTTCACAGAGTGACTAACTGCCCTCAAGTTTGCCCACAGTCCCACAAGGGACTTTGTTGAGCCTGTCCAGGGATTGTCCTTGGACACATCACTAACTTAACTGGAATTTCCTCTCCCACTCCCTTTGGGTGGAGGGAGAGGAAGCGTTCCTTTACTTAAGTGATTGCGTAAAACTTGGGAAAAGGAATGAAGCCCACAAACTTTCAGGAGACTCTCATTGACTTACAGTGAGCCTGGGGTCATAGAACAGATGAGTAAACTTAATCTGGTGTGCCCACAAGTTCAAAATCAGCCCTAGGATGGCAGTCAACATTCTATTGAAGGCATGAAAACTGGCTGTTCTGGTCTCAATCTACATCTTTCTGGTATAACAGAAAGAAAAAGGGATGTGGAACTATTTAACTACCTGGGCTCTCACTACCTCAAGCAGGTCACTTAATATCTGGGCCTCAGTTTCCTCATCTGTAAAATGAGGAAGTTGGACTAGCTGGTCTCAGAAGTTTCTTCCAGCTCTAGACCTTTGATCCTATGGGATCATAGACCAAGTTAGACCTTGGGAGCCATAGTTAGATAGAATACCTTCAAGGTGTTAGTTACCACCTCTACCCTCCCCACCCCAAACATACACACTTACAATCTGGGACTAGGTAATGTTCTTTTATGCAGACTTTCATGACCTTACCCCAGTAGCATTTTGAAATATCTCTGGAGCAAGGATGCTCTGACTCTACAATTCCAGAGCCAGGTCAGCTACATCTGCCCCCTTAGGACTCTAGGGATGCCCTGAGGAGCACTGGAAATTTATTCTCTCATGCCACATAATCAAGCTCACATCAGATGGGTCCCCACACATACACTTTTAAAGGTCAATGAAGAACCTCTCAATTTCATTTAACTTCTTAATATCAAGAAGCTTTTTCAAAAGTACATTTACTTCAAAGCTATAACAAAAACAAAAGAACAAAGGTTTTCCCCCAACCTCTCTGGGACACACTCTCTTCTCCCAACTCAACCTCAAACATAGTTCAGTTTCTACATATCATTAGTGCCACCAAGTTCATGTCCAAATTCAGTGTCAATACTAGATGAGTCCTGGTCTTAACTATTTCAGGGCTGGGAGCTGATGATTTCTCCCTAATGCTAAGCAGGCTATAAAAGGCAGATGGTAGGTTGTTGGGATACTGATTTTCCTTCACCTAAAATGAAACAAGTGATGAGATGGGAAAGACCCCAGGCCTATATTCACAGGGTCACAGAATAGAAGACCCAAAGCAGGACAGATTTGTCTCCCAACAGACTTCATGAGTGAAGTAATCAAGAAACCATACAGGATGCTGAAGAGTAAGAGACTGACTTAGGCCTTCTGGCTGTCTCTGTAGCGGGTCCACAGGCACCCCCTTCTTCACATGGTTAGCCAACCTGAACCAGTTAGAGAATAGGTATGAATGCTCAGAAGCCTCTCCACTGTCCCAGAAGCAGGTGCACTGGAGAAGTGGCATCAGCCAAACACACCAACACATTCTAAGGATTCACCAGTCCTGATATTTCCATATTCCTTGTAAATCCTTCAACACCTCAGCTCTTCAAGGGTCTATGAACTCCTTGATGTGGATACCCAATCCCCTGATGCAGGTTGCAACCCTTCTAATCACTGGCTATGGTTTTCAAGAATATCACCCCCCAGCTCATCGATGGCTCAGGAAGTAGATTCCCAAGCTTTTCGGGCTTAGTGGCATCTTCCAGAACTTGGGCCCTGCTGGAAAGCCTTGAGGAACCTCATGCCCTCCAGAGTAAAAAGACTGAGTTTGAGTTGTTTGGAACCGCTCCTTCCTTTGTGTTTTTTCATGTGGAATAGATATTGGAAAGGGCAGGTGAAGAGAAAAGATGTAATGTGCAACCTGTTAATGTACGATTTTTTGGAAACGATTTTAACTTGGGTGGAAAACTAGAAACATGGAATCAACAGGCCACTATCTCACCCTTTCTCTCTGTTTCAATACCTATTATTTCTTATTTCAAAATATGTGATTATATTAGCTCTTTCCACTCAAAACAAAGTCAAGTGCAATTCATGTCATTATTTCTCTGATGGCCTGGTCTTCTTCGGCAATAAAGGATGAACACACAACCCAACAAAAATCTTCTCTAGTTCACAGGGAATAGAGAATTGGACCTGAAATTAGTAAGGTGCAATTAAAATCTGATCTCAGACACTTATTAGCTGGGTGATCTGAGGCAAGTCA
>CM053769.1:490286602-490368259 GCA_028658325.1 Potorous gilbertii
TTGAGTTCAGAGACCTCCAGCAAGGAGGTACACACCAGCTACTAAGGAAGCCCAGTCCACTTTTGTACAGCTCTAATTATTACTAAGTTCCCCCTAAAATCAAGCCCCATTTTGCTCTTCTCTAAGGCTCCTAGTTCTGAACTCTAGGATCAATCAGAGGGGGGTTAATCCATATCCTGAACACTTTGCAGCTTGTTCATTTTCTGCTTCCATTGTGGTCAGGTCCCCTCCCCTAAATGGACACCACACCCTTCAAGGAAGCCTATTTAGATCAGCTGGCTTCTGGTTGCTTTACCCAATGCTGGGGTTGTAATCCTCTGTGTCAATTCTGTGGCATAAGAAATAAACAAAAGCGTTTTAAAGGAAAAGGATTAAACTCATCCAGTCCATCCCTAGAGAGGAAAACTGGGGAGCAGTTGGGGGAGGGTGTAAGGAAGCGTATTTCAGCTCAGTATTGGGGAAACCTTCATAGGATCACAGAGTTTGAATTGGACAGGACCTTCAAGGTCATCCACTTCAGGCCTGTTATTTTGAAGAAACTGAGACTTTGAGAAGTCCAGTCACTTGCCCAAGGTCACATGGGTGGTAAGTAACATAGTCATGACTGTTGAGGGCCTCCTCATGCTCCTAGTCCCAAGCTTGAACCTCTCACACCCCATAATCCAACCATTTTTGCTTTTGGAACCTGTCTTGAATGCACCCCCTTCTTTGCTGTGACACAGTCCCTCACCCTGGTGCAGGCCCTCATCATTCCAGGTGTGCACTACTGCAGTAGCTGCTGGGGGGTCTGCTGGCCCCAAATCCCACCCTCCCACTCCAAACCAGCCTCCATTCAGCTATTAAAATAATTAATCTTCCTAAAAGAGGGCTCTGACCCGATGACTCTCCTGATTTGATTGACTTCCTGTCACCTCCTATACAAAAGATAAAATCATCTTTGCCATTCAATGCCCTTCACAACCTGGCCCCCTGCTGCCTTCCCAGTCTTCTTACACCCTGCTCCCTCTACACGGACACACACACAGACAGACACACAGACACATGCGCACATACACACACACACAGACACACACTCACACACGTGCACACACACACACACACAGACACACACGCGCACACACACACACACACACACACACACACACACACACTGCAGTCTAGTGATGATGGCTAGATTTTCATCTGTCCAGGCTCAGATATTGTGTCTGTGTGTCCCTCCTTGCTCATCTCTGTCTCTGGCACCCCATCAAGACCCAGATAAAATCTCCTCTCCTAGGAAAAGCCTTTCCCAATCTCCCTTAATTCTAGCACTTTCCCTCTACTCATTCTCTCCAATTTGTCCTGAAGGAATCTTATTTGTACACGGTTGTTTGCACGTTATTCCCCCTCCCCCCATTAACTTGTGAGTTTCTCGGGAGCAGGAACTTTGTCTTATTTCCAGGGCTTAGCACATAGTAGGTGCTTAATAAATGCTTGTTGAGTGACTAAACCAAGTGCCTCTGCTCACTGCACCACACTGCCTAACAAACAGATGGTCCAAAAGTGGATGGGCTGGCTTTATAGGTAGTGATCTTCCTTCTCCAGTGGTCTTCAATCGGCACTAGATGACCACTTGTCAGACTGGACCAGCTGGCCTATGGGGTCACTTGCAGTTCTCACATTCTCCAGTTCTATAATATTCCTTACTGTGCATATCAAGGGTTTTATTTAATTTTGTGTTATTCATTCTAAAGTCAAGGTCATCCCCCTATCTCTCACAGAATAGGTAGGGGGCATCTGAGGATGACTCAACAGTCTGCACACAGGGAGGTGGGAGGAGCAAGGAGCTAAGCCCAGAAAAACTGGTTACTGTCTATTGGCCTCTGTGAGTGTGGTGCTATCTCAGCTCTGCCAATGAGCTGGGAACCACGGAGTCCTGGAAACAGGAATCCATCTGGGACGTTGGCTTGAACAAGGAGGAGCAGCTCAGTCAGGTGTAAGATGAGCTGGGGGCAGGACACAGCTTCAGATCACAGGGTCTTGGAGGCCTGTGGACCATTGAGTCCCAAAGCCATAGGAGCTCCAGACTCAAGGATGCCTCAAGGTTGCCAAGGTCACCAGTAAAACCAGGACTAGTCACAACTTAGGATCACAGGATTTAGGGCTAAGCTAAATAGAACTTCATAGTTTATCCAGTCCAATCCTTTCATATGAGAGAGAAGAAAACGGAGACCAGAGAGCACAAGTGAATTTTGGACAGTCCCAGGGCTAGTTAGCAGCAGAGATGGGGCTAGTCATCAGGAGGTAAAATACAATGGAAAGAGACCCAGATTCTGTGTATTTTCATGGCTTTACTCACTCTCTACTTTCTCCTTAACTGCCTTCCCACCCTGGAGAGGACTCCATCCAGGGACCTACTTCCCTGATTAGTGAGTCCTTAGCCCCAACCACCCCAGCCAAGCTTCTTTCATTTCTAGCTGTACTGTCAAGATTTCTTCACCTCCTCAGCAGCATCCCAGGCCCCAGGCTGGTCCCCTGCTCCCTCATTTCCTTTCATGTTGTCCTTCCCAATGAGAATATCTGCTTGTATTGGTATCCCCAGGGCTCAGCCCAGTGCCTGACACAGTAAGAGCTTAATAAATGCTCTATATCTACCTATCATCTGCTTACCTATCTATCATCTCTCTATCCATTAATCCATCCAACTATCCATTCATCTATCTATTATCTATCATAGGACGTAGATCAGAAAGAGACCCTAGAGATTATCTAGCCAATCCCTTTTATAGATGAGAAAAGTGAGTCCAGAGAAGGGACATGACTCAAGCTGGTAAATTTCCTTTAGGAAAATTGACCAGGCCAGAGAGGACAGGTCAAAAGCAAGAGAGTCAGAGCCAAGAACCCTCTCAGGAAGGTATAGTGTGTAACTGCCAACATTAGGACAGGAAGCCAAACCATTTTGTGGGCTCAAGGCCAAAGCATCTTCAGTGAGGGAGGTGACTTTAATTCTTTGCAAGCAGGAAGACAAAGAAAAGGACATGGGGGAAACAGTGAGAAAGGACTTAAAAGGGGGGTACTTGTTGCACAGGGGCAGCTAGGTGACCCCATAATGCATAGAGCCAAGAAGATTCATCTTCCTGAGTTCAAATCTAACCTCAGACCCAAACTAACTGTGTGACCCTGGGCAAATCACTTAACCCTTCTTGCCTTAGTTTCCTCATTTGTAAAATGAACTGGAGAAGAAAATAGTAAACCGCTCCAGGATGTCTGCCAAGAAAACTCCAAATGGGGTCACAGAGAGTCAGACACAACTGAAGAATGGAACACAACCACACCTGCTGTGCTGCTGCAGACCTGAGGATCCCACACCCAGAGTTTACACATCCAACCTTAGTCTCTCTCCTGAGTGGCAGGCCCACATCACCATCTGTCTGCTCAGCATCTCCACCTAATGTTCCATTGGAATTGCAAATGAAACTTATTTCTGTCATTATCTTCCTTCTGAAATCTGCCCTTCTTTCTACTCTGTCTGGATCTCTTAAAGGTCTCACCACCCTTCCAATCACCTGAGTGACCCTGAAGAGTTCAGACTCCTACCTCACTGACCCAGACAGAGGAGACCAACCAACCAACCCCAGCCAAAGGAACAAGAACTCAGGAGGTCTCTACTCCAAGCCAGGAACTGTGCAAGGGGATGAGATATAAAGACAAGATGAAAAACAATTCCTCCCCTAAGATCACAGACCTCGGCCTAGGAGGGACCTCATTTTACAGATGAAGAAACTGACGTCAGGAGAGGTTATATGAGAGCCCAAGGGCGCACAAGGAATAAGTACCAGAGACAGGAGTTATTATTAATAATAGCCACTAGCACTACTGTATCACTTTAAGGTTTGCAAAGGGCTTTATGAATATTGTAGCATTTCATCCTCAGAACAAACTTTGGAGGTAGTTGCTACTATTATCAAGATTTTTTACATGAGGAAACTGAGGTTAAGTGACTTACCCAGGGTCATACAGCTAGTAAGTGTGTAAGGCCAAATAGGAGAGAGAGGGAGGGAGGGAGAGACAGACAGACAGAGAGGACGGTGGGGAGAGAGACAGAGAGAGGGAAAGAGAGAGGAAGACAGAGAGAGAGAGAGAGAGAAGAGAGAGAGAGATCACATTTATTAAGCTCTTACTATATTCCAGGCGATCTGCTAAGTGCTAGAGGCACAAATACTAACAAGCAGTTTACTCTAGTAAGGCTGTCTGTACCCTTAAGTAATTTATACTCTAACAGGGTCAGATAATTCAAAAAGGGGGAACTAGAAACCTGGGCATGGCACATAGTGAACAATCAGTGTGGAAATGAGGTGGAGGTCTGTGCCCTAGCCAGATAAGGAGAAAGCTCAGCCATCATAGTTGGGGGGGGAAGGTGGAGCAGGGGAAGCCTGAGTTTCTGGTAGGCGAAGAGATAGAAGGTCTCTGACACTGGGCAGTCACTTGAGAGACACCCCTTCCTCCCCCTCCCCTCAAATACGCCATTCACATTTCTCAATATTCACTTGTCTTGAAACAAACATCCAATTTCAGATTCAGGGAGGCTAGGGATAACACTCTCCCTGTAGGATATGAGAGCCTGTAAAATCAAGTTAAAAAAAAAGGTTTTTTTCTTTTTTTTCTTTTTCCAATTGGAGTGGAGGATGGAAAGGAGAGAAAATTTATTCCTGTCCATTTTTTTAAATACAGAGGTAAGGGGTGCCCCTGTAGAATAACCTTTCTGGGAAGTTCAGGCATTATCAGTTTTCCCTAAATGTCTTACTTTGTTACAAGAGATCTTTCACAGAGTGGGAATAATCTGTAAGTGTTTGTAATGTAAAAACAAACCAGACAATGAAACCAAAAGCAAGTGATGCTGAAAGCCTCTATTTAGCCAACCTAGAAAGGATTTTCGACTTTGATGATGGTGTCATTGGCATTCGAAGGATGCACTCAGGAGAATAATCACACAGAGTGCCAATCAGAAAGATTAAGAATTCATCAGACCTTCCTTTGGCCTTCCCTCCTTCCCCCAGGAGCCCTGAAACTCATTCAAACAAGATCCTGAATGTTCTTTGGGGAAGGAGTCGGACGCCTCCATTTCACAGGCATTGAAAGAAAGAGGTGAGATGATTTTCCCAAGGTCACCCAGAGTCAGGCATTGGGAAAAGAATCCAAGTCTCCCGCTCAGGCCTCCTTAGTGAGGTCTGCCCTCCATGATCAGATTATAGGGGATGGGGGGAGGGGAAGACAAAGACTCTAGAAAGGGAATTCAAAGTCATTCCTGGCCTCCCCAATTCAGAACCAAGTACAACACACCCAACATCCAGCTTGTATCCCTGCTCTGATCATTAATTAACAAGTATTTATTAAGCCCCTACTATGTTCCAGGAGAAAAAAACACAAAAACTGAAACAGCTCCTGCCCTCAAGAAGGCACCCTGGGATCTATGGAGGGTTGACAAAGTGCATACTACTCACACACACATTCAATACATGCATATATGTGTATGTCCATAGCTGCCTTATCTTGGGGAGATATATGTGTGGGGGAGGAGGGGGAAGGTATGTGTGCATATATGTGTATGAATGTATGTGTGTATACAGATATTCAAGGTAAGGACTTCTCTCAGTCAGTCCTACTTTCTCCATCTAGAAAATGGGAACAAAAATATTTTCACTACCAATCTTACAGAATTGTTGCGAAATGAAGTGTCTGCAAACCTTAGTGCAAAGAAACTAAGGAAATCTAGAGGAGGGAGCTAGCCTGTGATAGGGAGATACAGACCCAATCCTGCCTCAGATGCTTGCTGGTTTGGTCGTGTGACCCTGGCCAGTTCATTTAAACCTCTCAGTTTTTATTTCTTTGTTGTTTCTTTCCCTGTAAGAGAAGGGGCGTAGAGTCAGAAAGAGCTGTTCAAATTGAGCCTCAGATACTTCCTAGCTGTATGACCCTAGCTGGATAAGTCATGTAACCTCTCCCTCCCTCAATTTCTCATCTGTGAAACAGAGAAAACAATGACACTCACCTTAGAGAGTTACTGTGACACTCAAAGGAAATCATGTTTGTAAAGCTTTTTGCAAACCCTAAAGCAATATAGAATTGCTATTGTTTAAAAAAAAGAAAAACCTGTCACCATTAGCCATGCATTTATTCATTCAATAAGACCACATGATGGAACAAGTCAGACAACTTCTCTGACTGCTACTCACCCTTTTCTTTTTTAATTTTTGATATGTCTTGTTTTTATGTCCCCACATCCCCTTGTAGCAGACAACCACCCCTTAAAATAAAGCATAGAAAAAGGGGAAGGACAGGTGTCTCAGCAAAGTCAACAATGAAACATAACAACCACGTGGACCTGACAGTATATATTGTTGTCATGTCTGACTCTTCATGGGCTTATCTGGGGTCTTCTTGGCAGAGATATTGGAGTGGTTTGTCATTTCCTTCTCCAGCTCATTTTACAAATGAGGAAACTGAAGCAAATAGGGTTAAGTGATCTACCCAGGGTCATCCAGCTACTGTCTGAAGCCACATTTGAACTCAGGTCTTCCTGATTCCAGGTCCAGTGCTCTCTCCACAACATCTCTTAGCTGCCCCCCTGTTGAGAGTACATACAATATTCTAGATCCATAGGCCTTCAGCTTGGCAAAATAACTGAGAAATCCATTTTCTCACCATTTCTTCATGGGGTCTCAGCTCTAGAACTGGAAGGGTAAGGTCATTTAGTCTAATCTCTTCATTTCACAGATAAGGAAACTTACAAGGATATGAATTAATTCGCCCAAGATTAGAGGAAGGATTGGTACCCAGGTCTTCTCCCCACCAGAGCCGGCAGGTTTGCACTATGCCCTGCCTGCCCCTTTTTAAACAGAGAAAACAATTCCCAGGCATCTGGGAGGGAGTCCTATGAGTCACAGGCAGGATGCCCATGAATGCCTGGATGCCTGGGTCCATTTGGGAGTGAGCCTGTCCCAGCCCATCTATAGGATGGATGGCTGCCTACATCCACCCCCATCCATGCCCTCCACCCTCCATCCACTGCCCCCAGGCTGCTGCCAACGAAGTCACCCGGGCCATGTTCCCTCCGTGCTCCACTGAACTCATACTCGTGACAAGCAGGGCAGTGGGTGGTGTTCTTCTAGGAAGAGAAGGGCACGCCCATCTGCTTACCAGTGTTTGAAGCAGATAAAAATTGGGAAGGGGAGGGAGGTGGTGCTTCCAGGAGAGGGAAAATCCTACCAGCCTTGGCCTGGGAGAAAGCTGGGGCCCCACAGGGAAACAAGAACAATGGGGTGCCCCCCCCTCCAGGACTGGCCTTTGCCACTTCTCCAGGAAAGGGGCTGCTCAGACCAGCCTAGAACAAGGACTGTTGATGAGGCTGGAGCTACAGCCAAGAACAAGACGGAAAAAGAAATAAAAGGGAACAAGCACGTTCTCAAGACCCCACTGACCTTTGCTGCCACCCCACATTCAATCAAACATGGACTAAGTTTCCACTAGACAAGATCTAAGCTCTCAAATCAGAAGGTCAAAGAGGTAGCAAGCCTGGTCAGGAAGACCCAAGTTCAAATCCAGTCTCCTGAAATTCACTTAACTACTGCCTGCTTCAGTTTCCCCAACTGTAAAACAGGAGGACTGTTGAAAAGATCAAATGAGATAGAATTCCTAAATCACCTGGCACACAGTAGGCACTTAATAAATACTTGTTTCCTTCCTTCCAAAATCTAAACGCCCTGCTGCTCTCTGTCTCCCTGAACCTGTTTCCTCATCTAGTCCACTCTCATACTTGAGGACTGGACTGGATGACCCTGAGTTCTCTTCTATCTCTTGATTCATGATCCAGTGAAGAAGACATGAGAAAGTAGACTTTTTCCCCTTCTTTTGCAGACACGGTGCAGGGTGGGGAGCAGCTATAAGACTGAAGCACTCCTGCTTGCTCTCCCTTTTTCCAGCCTTGTCCCCCTCCATTCCACCCTGCATAGGACTGCCAAAATAACCTTCTCAAACACAGCTGACCCTGCTGCTACCTTGCTCAAAAGTCTTCAATGTCTCCCTCTTACCTCTTAGTTAAGTTTGAAAAGTCCTCAGTCCAACAGTTAAAACCTTCCCTAAGCTAACTCCTGGCTCTCTTCCCTTTCTAGTCTTTTTTTTTCATATTATTCCCTTTCATAGGCTATTTGTCCAATCAAACTGGACTTCCTATGATTCTTCCATCTTGACTTCCATCTCCAGCTTCTGTGCACTTCTCCGACCCACCTCCCAAGCCTGGAAAGTGCCCCCTCCACATCTCCAGCTGCCTGTATCACCACCTCCCTTTGAAGCTTTCCTGCATCTCCTCTTCCCTACTGCTACCCTCTCCTCTTGCCGGTACTCTTACCAAAGACCATAGGGTCCTAGATTCAAGTCTGGAATGGACCTTAAAGGTCATTGAATCTGCCTGTCCATTTGAGGAATGTGAGTCTCAGAGGGATGTAAGTGACTTGCCCAGGGTCACACAGCAAGAATGTCTGAAACAGGACTCAAATCCAGGTCCTCTGATTCCCAGCTATAGCACTCTGTCCACTGAGTCACACTGCCTTCTCCCTTCTGGAATGACTTTCTATTTACTAATCTATGTCCTTGTCATATCTCCAACCCCATCCCTTTTCTTTTGCCATGTTCCAGCAGAACAAAAGTTCTCTGTGGGCAGGATCTACTTTGGTTTTTGCCTTTGTATCTCCATTACTTAGCACAGTGCCTTGCACACAGCAGATACTTGATACATGCTTATTGATTGATAGATGTGTCCTTCCAGTCTAGTGTATAGAACCTTGCACACAGTAAATGTCTTTTGATTGATGGGTGTGTAATCTCAGTCTAGAATATAGAATCTTGCATGTAGTAGATGCTTAATAAATGCTCGTTGCTTGTTTTATATCTCTAGCCTAGCAAAGTGCCAGACACATAACAGTCACTTAACTGATACCTTTGAGTGTAATTGAGGCTGTTGGGAAGGATGACACCTTAGTTGGCTGGCCTCTAGGTCTAGATCTATGCTTCCCTCTCTGGGGTGGACAGAAAAGGAGGGGTAGGCCCTGGGCCCCAACATGGGGTTGGATTTGGTTTTCTTTGGACTAGATCTGTGATTTCATATATACAGGGAACTCTTAGATGAGGAAATTCCCTCACCTGGTACAGGTTGACACCTTCTCAGTAACTTAGAGCCTTGCAGACTTTCCTAGAGCACTTAGTAGTGACATGATTTGTCCAAGCGTCACACATCCCCTGTGCATCAGAGGCAGGATTTTAACTCAAGTGTTCCTGGCTCCAAGGCCAGCTCTCTACCCACTGGACCACCCTGCTTCTACCTGCCCCAGGTCAGAGATATCTAATCTCCCAGGTCTATTGTCACCCTCCTTTGCATGGACTAAGGAAATAGAGGAGTCCTCTTCCTGATGTCAGGGCAGAGCTCTGAGGAGCAAAGTGGGAGAAGTTGATGCCCAACAATTCTGGGCTCAGAGAGGGCTGGCAGAGGACCAACAGGGATGGAGCCAATCCAATATGGTGGCTCTTATTTTCCACTCAAGATCATTGCAGAGATGGAATAACCATTAGATACACTCACTGCAGAGCTTTCAAAACCCACCAGGCAATAATCATCCCATTCCACCCAAGCCAAAAGGGAGGGGAAAATTGAAATGGAGCAGATTTTCATTCTCATTGAACCTCATTATGGCTCCTGGGATTCAGAAATGGAAGGACCTTGGAGGCTATCAAACCCAACCCCCTTATTTTACTGAGGAGGAAATAAAGCCCAGAAAAGGGACGTGACTTACAGATACAAGATCTCACCGGGAGTAAGAGGTAAGGCAGGGGTCAAATTCAGGCCTTTGGACATGGTACCACACTGCTCCCTTTTCTGTTGGTGTTGGCCCATGACACTGGCCCTTCCACTAGGTCAGTGGCCTTAAACTGGGGTCCATGAACTTGTTTGAAAACATATTTTGATGACTACATTTCAATATAATTGGTTTCCTTTGTAATCCCATGTGTTTTATTTTATACCTCATTCTGTAGAGTGGTGCATAGGTTTCACCAGACTTCCCAATGGGCCTGGACGCATAAATAATTAAGAACCCCTGCACTTGAGTGTGCAGGGAAGTCCAAGGATTTGGGCTCCTGGAACATGTCATTAAGTTGTTTTAGTGATGTCTGAATCTCCCTGATTCCATTTTGAGTTTTCTAAGCGGAGGTGCTGCTGGAGTGGTATGCTATTTCCTTCCCCAGCTCATTTTACAGATGAGGAAACAGGGTTAAGAGACTTGCCCAGGGTCACCCAGCTAGTAAGTGTCTGAGGTCACATTTGAGCTTCAGTCTTCCTGATTCCAGTCCTGCTGTCCTATCCACCACACTACCTACCTGCCCCTTTCCTGGCACATAGTAAGAGCTTAATAACAGCTTACAGACTCTCTGCCTTGGCCTGACACAAGATGGTGAATGGGAGTAGTGTGAATTAAAGCCTAGAGACAATTGGGTTTGGGAGCTTGGTGCCATCAGATAATGGTCCAGCTGAATTTCCCACTCTTTGTGTGGCAGAGGGGCACACCTCTTGGAAAGAGTCAAAGAAGCTAAGTTTGAGTCCTAATTTTTCTATTTGCCACCTCTTTGGCCTTGGGAAAGGCATTTTACATTCTAGACTTTGGTTTACTGATTTGTAAAATGAGATGGTTAAACCCAACAACTTCTGTAGTCCTTTCCAGATCTCAATCCTACACTCCTTTCCCATCGCCTGACCCAGCCTGGAGGATAAATGTTTATCCCAAGCCATAACCACTGAAACACACAGAATGCTGAACAAGACATCTTTTCCCACTTCCTTTTTGGAAGTGGGTAAACCATCACTCCAGTGTCTAAGACTTTCGATGCTCCCAAACCAATGGGTCCCCTGAGAGGCTGCCTCCCCAACCCTTGCCCTTCAGGGTGACGCAAGACAGGAAGGTAAGCAGATTGGAGACCAGCCTCTGCTTCCACCTACACCACCAGCTGGCTTAACTGTCTATCAATTAAGTCACCTTCCCATTGAATTTTAGGACCAGCTCTGTGCCCAAGGACCAGGAAAAAAGGAAGGGTAAAAGTAAACACTCCTGTACCCCTTTCTCTTTCCCCATCCTCCTCCCTCCTCACACCACAAGCATCATAACAAAGCAAGGAATACTTCAACTATGGCATTCCACCCAAACTCTTCTCATGCCTGGTTCTCAGTTTCCAACTTGGCAGGTCATGTGCCAACCTACTCAACATCTACACTAAACACCAGCCTCCTTGAATCCCCTCATCTACCCAGAGTCACAATCATATAAAAACCCCAAGCTCAGAGGTTCCAGACACACACACACACACACACACACACACACACACACACACACACACACACACACCCTTTCTTTCAAAGCTCCATCTTGTATTATATACACATAGGGAATCACTGGAATTGTATTGTCTACAAGGCCACCACTTGGATTTTAATTCTCCTTGTTCTAGATTATGCCTGCCACACCAGACAAGTTCTTTACTTCTCTGGACCCCCATTTCATGGGGTCACAGATTAAGTGCCACCTAGTCCAAACCTATCATTTTACAGATGAGAAAACAGACACAAAGAGATGAACTGACTTGTTGAAGGTCCCACATATATAGCAAGTGGCAGCCAGGATTTGAAAGAAGGTGCACTACTACCAAATTCTTCACTTTTTCCGTAGTACTTTGATTTTTCCCCCTCTTCCTTTATCAAATGAGGGAGAGGGGGTGGGTGGTCTCTTAGGGCCCTTTTTGCTCCCAATCTCTGATGCCCAGTCCTCGCTATCGCTAGAGAGTAAACATTTCCAGTCTGCAGCATTCATCAGAGCAGGGTTAACCAAAGAAGGAGAAAGAATGGGCAGGGTTTGACTTCATTTCCAAGCAGCAAACCTAGAGTAGGTGACAAATTCAGTGCAGAGGTCCTGCCCAGGGAGGAACCAAGACCCCCACCTGAAGACTCTCTGTGACTGCCAGCTATCCAAACTGGGTTGGGCTTCACACATTCCCTGATGCCCCATCCCTTGTTCCCTCTGAATTTCTTCCCCCTGACTAGTAGCCATGTGAATTATATGGCACAATATTGTCATGTCAACATCTTGATGCCATGGTCCTCTTTGAGAATGAAGGACAAACACAACAACACTTGTAGTAGTAGGAAAAAGGACAATTTATTGCTTAAAACAGAAATGCAGGAAAAAACCAGGTGACTACTAATAAGAGCTCCTGCCCCCAGAGTCGTTGTGAGCATCAAATGAGTTAATAACTGTGGGGTGCTCATAGTCCTACAGGCACATAGAAAGAGCTTTATAAATGTTGTTGCTACTATTAGGAACACATTCACTATCACCATTCTCAGCTTCAAGCCCCCCCTCCAGCCCCCAGACCTCCAGGTCAATCTCCCCTTGCTCCTTCACTCAACAAGAGAGGGGCCTGGGGGCAGCGGGCCTTGCTGCAGTTCTTGGGGTCTTGGGACAGAATGGATATCTTGGCCCCAGGAGCACTGAGACCTGCAAACACAGCTTCTCCAGATAGGAACCACAGGCCAAGGGGAACATGCCCATGAATGGAAAATCCAACCCTGGAGCTTAACACCCCATTGCCAGAGCTCGTCCTGGTCACGATCCGTTTTTCCGCACTGCCTGGCCTCCTGGACTCCCTATGCTCCCTTCAAAAGGACCACACTTCTTCCTGGAGGTTGATGACAGCATTGTCACAGGAAGGTCACCATGCTGTGGGACTGCTACACAGCAAAGAAAAAGGGAGGGGAGGGAGAGAACAGTGTTCATATGACACCTACAATGTGCCAGGCATTGTAAGTGCCTGACAAATACCTCATTTGATCCTCTCAACATCCATGGGAGATAGGTGTTATTATTTTCCCAATTTTACAGGTGAGGAAACTGAGGCAGGCAGTGGTTAGGTGACCTGTCCAGGATTGTACAACTAAGAAGTGTCTGATACTGGATTTGAACTCCTGACCCCAAGCCCAGTGCTCTATCCACTACATCACCTAGCTGCCAACCAGGAGGACATCCCCACATGGGCACACATACAGGTATAATTTAAGGAAGACCAAGGCAAAGGAGGGCTTCTAGACAAAGGGCTTAAAGAAAGATGAGGCAATCAGGAGGCTTCATGGAACAGCTGGCACCTGATGGAGCCTTAAAGGAAGAGAAAGGTTTTAATAAGCAGAGATGAGAAGGGTATGACTTCTGATTCAAGCTGGGAAAGAGGTTGAGGTAAGAGACCATAGGATGACTTGGGAGAAAAGAGCTCAATTTGTCTTGAAGGAGCACTGTAGTACACGAAGAGCACGACCAGGAAACAAGGTGTTAAAGGTCAATGGGAACCAAATTGTGGAACCCCAAAAGCCAAACTAAGCAGTGTCAGCAATGGGAGCTATAGAATGTTTCTGAGCAAGAGAGTTATGTAGTCAGGCCTGAGTATTAGAATGATAAATTTATCTTGGAAAGGGGTAAAGATAGAGACCAGTCTGGAGGCTATTATAACTAGGGTGGGAAAGAAAAGCATGGGTGGGAAAGGTATGGAGAAGTACAGACCAGCAGGGCTTGGGAACTGAACAGATGTAGGTGAGACTGAGGAAGAAGAGTCCCAGACATCTTTGAGGTTTAGAATCTGTGTGACTGGGAGGAAAGGGGTGCTCTCCCTGACCTGTAGCAGGCACAATAATCAGAACCAATGTTACCTAACCATGTCAGCCCCGACTGCGGCAACCAGTGGGGAGGAGGATTCTCTGTGTGGCTCTGGGAACCAGGTACCAGAGGGCCATTTCTGAAGCACCACAGCATCCTGCTAACCCTGCCACACTCGTGAGCTCTGATCCAGTCTTCTGACCTTCCACTGAAGAGATCAGGTCCTGAAGCATTGTCAGTGATTTCTGCTCCCACTGGATTTGGGAAATCTCCCTTGCCTGAATGCCATGATGCCTGTCAATGTAGCTGATTGACACCCACCCATTCACAACTGGACCCTTCTCAGAATCGGAGAATCTCAGATAGCCTCCAAGACATCTACTCCAACCTACTTCTGCCACTCACTGCCTTGGTGATCATAGGGGCCTTTCTCAACCCATCTCTGGATCTATAACAGAAGATGATCTCCTGAGGATCCTTCCAGCTCTGGAACCATGAATCTCAGAACCCACCCTGAACAAGAATCCCTTCTCCTACATACTGGGACAAGCAGTCCACCAGGCAGGTTTTGCTTGAGGCCCCCATCGAGCGGGAGCCCTCCCACTCCCAAGGCAGCCCTGTTGACTCTTGGGTGGTTCAGGTTGTTCCGTACTTACTTCCCTTATTGTGTACCCAAATGCTACTTAATTGTAGCCCCCACTCATCCCTCCTTTCTTGGCCGTCTAAAACTACACGGAATAATCATGATCCATTTTCCACTGTGATGGCCCTTGGAATTTTTTGTCTGCCCCCACCCTCTGTGATTTATGACGCTGACCATTGTTCCTAAGGCCAGATTTGGTGTGGGTGTTTTCTTTCAAAATAGAAATTATCAGTATCTTGGTTCCTGTGTTTCCACGTGATCATACATGTGCGCATGCACACACACACACACACACTCACACACACAATTCAAAGAGGCTTTATCAGAGAGAGGCCTCTTGTCCCTCACCCCTTTCTTACAACAATGAGGCATTTCATATCAAGGACCACTGCATAATTGTGCCCTGACATTTCCAAATTCCCTTCCCTTGACTCAGTCTGGTATTTAGAAAACATATTTGATCTCCTTCCCAATTTCCACCCGCCCACCCACCCTATTGAAATTGTTTTTTGTAACTTTGTATTGGCCAGACAGTTTGGCACATAGAGTGTGGGAACTGGAGCCAGAAGATCTGGGTTTGAATCCTGCTCAGATCCTTACCAGTGGTGTGACCAGGGCAAGTCTTTTAATCATCATCATGGCCTCAGTTTTCCCATCTGTAAAATAAGGATAAAATTAGATACTAATTTTCTCAATGACCTTTCTCAAAGGTCATTGTACAGAGCGCTTTGCCAACCTTAAAGTTCAATAAGAACAACCACGATAATTACTCATCATTACACAATATCAGTTACTAACAATAATTAATATTAATATAATGTGATCAATTTAAGAAAATTAATATTAATTATTGACGATAAGAGAGGAGTCAGGATCAGACCTGTAATAGGACTGGTGTAGGGAATCCCCAAGTGTGGAAACTCCCTTTCCCAGAGCAGATCAGAATAGTTCTTCAACTTCTAGTTTTGGAAAGGTGCCAAATAGCCGGTAGGCATCCAAGGCAGAACTTGAACCCAGATCCTCCCAGCTCCAAGGTCAACTCTTTATCCATTCTGCCACATCCTAACTTGGTATATCCTTTTTCATTGAGCTGTTCTATCCCCCTATAAATTCCTTAAGTGCTAAGTGTTTCATTTTTGTCTCTGTATCTCTAGTCCTGCACGTCTCTTGCTGTGGTTGTTTTAGTTAGATCTCACTCTTCATGACCCCATTGTGGGGTTTTCTTGGCAGAGATACTGGAATGGCTTCCCTTTTCCTTGTCCAGCTCATTTTTTACACATGAGGAAAATGAGATAAGCAGTGGGAAGTGACTTGCCCAGGGTCATGCAGTTAGTGTCTGAGACTGGATTTGATCTCAGGAAAATGAGTCTTCCTGATTCCAAACTCAGTGCTCTGTGCACTATGGTGCCCTCTCACTGCCCCGGTCTTGCATATAGGATCCACTTAATGACTGTTAAAGGGACTAGTCAATTGCTCAAGCATTTATTAACTGTCCACGGTACTATGTGCCCAGCCACTTCCTAGCCTCCTAACTCAGGCAGAGTGGAAAGAATGCTGATCACCAGCAGGCTCAAGAGACAGGGCTCAAATCCTGACTCCAGCTCTGGCTAGTGGCAGAACTCATGGGTGCCTCTGTTTCTTCATCCCCTGCAGCTGTCCCAAGGAAGGGGGCTTTCAGATCTGAATGACAGAGAATGTGAGCTGTGGTGACTCCCAACAGGGAGAAGATGCATGAACTGGGAGACAAAAGTGCTAGTGTACCCCATTCATTGTACAGATAAGGAAACTGAGACCCAGACAAGGGGCATGACTTACTGAATGTCACCCTGGTGGTGACATGAAAGAACTAGAATGGGGTTCTAGGTTCTTTGTCTGCACTGCACCAAGGTGATGGGGATTTTAAAAGGAATTCTGGAGAGAAAGAGGGGGAGAGAGAAAGAGCGGGGAAGAGGGAGAGGGAGAGAAGAAGGAGGAGGAAGAGAAGAGACAATAATTTATTGAGGAGTTTTTTCTTTTTCATTGATTGGGGGAGGTGAAAGGAGGGAAATAGATTTTTTATTAATAGCAAAATTTTAAGTTAAAAATTAAAGTCAAAATTAAATTAATTCATTCAAATTAAATTTAAAAGTTCTAAGTTCTAATCCTGGTTCTGCTGTGAGACTGGGTACCCAACTTGGCCTCTCAGTCTTTGTTGACATGTATCCTCCACCCCCAGAACGATGCAAAAGTTGAGAGGAGAAATGTTTCTTGTTCATTCCTCTCCAGATGATTACTGTCCTTCTTCCTCTGAAAACTTAGCCCTCAAGTGCTCCAGTATCTCAGTTGATGAGGTTGAGGATAACAAATCCCAAGAAGTCTCCAAAATGGTAGAGCAAGGATTCTTGAACTGTCACCTGTAAATTTGTTTTTAAAATTTTTTGATAACTATATTTCAGTATAAATGATTTCCTTTCTAATCTTATGATTTAATTTTTATGAATTTAAAACTTCATTCTGAGAAAGAGTCCTTCAGCTACTCCAAACACTGCCCATAAGGTCCAGGACACAAGAAACAAGGTTAAGATCCCTGCATTGGGAGTAAGGAGAGAGGGAAGCAGTCAGGACTTCCAAACCAGCCTCCTGTCAGAACATTTATTCGAATGGGGGTGGGTAGGGGAACAGGAATTAATAATGCAGGTTCTCCATCTGAAGAGGGAACGTTATGTTCAGTGCTAATGGATCCCCAGAAAGCCACTCTAGCCTAAGCATTTTGTGGAGGGATGGGGCTGAGGATATGGGAAGGGGCTTCCAGTCCATCTGAATAAGAAATACGAGCGTCAGTTGAATGAAGGGGATAGGAGGGAATTGAAGACTGTATTCAAGTGTCTGATGACTAGTTATGTGGAAAGGGGCCCAGATTTCTACAACCTGACTTGCAAGGTCAAAACTAAGATTAATGAATGGACATTGCAGATTTCAGTTCAACAATAGTGTAACCTAACGATCAGAACTGGCCCTAAGTGGAATGAGCTGCCATTGGAAGAAATGGGTCCCCATCATTGGAGGTCCTTAATGGAGAGGCTGGATGATCAGTGGTTGGAAACATTGTAGAGGGGATTCCCCTTCGTGTATGGGTCAAAGAAGATGACCTCCAAGGTCTCCTCCAATGCTGAGATACTGAGAGTCTATGAAAAGAGCATTAAACAAAAATTCTTTTTTCTCCCTCTTTCTTTCTAGTAATTGGTGCCCCTACCGGCAGTCCAGGCTGGTCACCTTTGTAGCCTCCTGCAAAACTGAGAAGTTCCTTGTCCATTCTCAGCAGCCCTGTCCTCCTGAGACTCCTGACTGTCAGAAGGTCAAAGTCATGTGAGTGGGATCCAGGGGATATAAGGGACACAAGGGGAAGAACCTCACTGAAGGTCTCTCCGTCTTTCCTGTCTGCCTGCTTGTCTCTCTCTCTCTCTCTCTCTCTCTCTCTCTCTCTCTCTCTCTCTCTCTCTCTCTCTCTCTCTCTCCCCCTCCCCGCTAAGGGAAAAGGGAAACCGTCAGGATATCTGATCCTGGCTTGGAAGGAGGAACAAGAAAGTTCCAGGAAGAGGGAAGCAGCAGGAAAGAGTAGGCTGCTAAGATGGAGCAAGGTGAAAAGAACAGAGGGAAGACTGACTCTCCAAACCTGCAGGTCTTCCTCAGCGCAGAAGCATGTGTCAGCTGAATCGGCAATGGTTCCCCAAAGTCTCCTCCTCTTCCAGGTCCCGGATCTCCCTGAAGCCAATCTACCAGGTGAAACAGAAAGTGCTCATCTCTGTGGCCTGGAAGTGCTGTCCTGGTTACAGTGGGGCTGACTGCCAACATTATGGTAAGGCTGGTCCCCAGATTCTAAGGGATGGGGAGGTAAGGGTGAGGGTAAGTTTTGATCATGGAGTTCCCAGGGAAGAATCTCTAGATGATTAAGTGGAATGCCCCACCTCCATGTGACTCTTCCTGCCTATCACAGCCTACTTCAAATTCAGGGAAGAGGGGAAGAGGAACAAAAGAATCATTTATATATTGCCTACTAGGAGCCAAGCACTGGGCTATGTGCTTGTTATGAATGTTATCTCATTTGATCCTTGTAATAACACTTAGAAGTAGGTGCTATTAGTATCAACATCCCCATTTTACAGATGAGGAAATTGAGGAAAACAGAGTTTAAGTGACTTGCCCAGGGTCACACAGCTAGTAAGTATCTGAGGCCATATTTGAACTCAGATCTTTCCAACTTCAAGCCCAGCACTTTATCCACTGCCTCACTTAGCACCCTGAGTCTCCTTCCTCAGTTTCTCCCTTCTCACATACCCTACATCCCAACTCTGCTATGTAAAGCCATCTCTGAAGCACCTTATACATGTCAGCCATCGCTGTTTGCACTCAGATTGGCATGACTGACTAGTGTTTTACATGAGTTCCTTCTCTATGCCTCGGTTTCCTCATCTGTAAAATGATGAGGAGTCAGAAAAGATGATTGCATGGATGCCATCCAGTCTTAAAGTCTATGACCCCCTTCCCTCATTCCTTCTTCTCCCATCAAATGCTTTGGACAATAGTTGGCTCTTCCACTCACCTCTTCTCCCTTTTCTTGGCCATGGGAGAAATTCGGATAGTCTAGTGGATAGAAAGGTGCACTTGGAGACATGTGGCCAAAAGCCATCCCCTGACCTGCTCAAAGGACTTGAACATCTCTCTGACCCCCCTCTGCCATCTCTCTTGGGCAGACCCTGCACTGATCTCGGAATTGGACAATCACGGGAAAGGGAAGGAGGACCCTTGGGAAGAGACCCCGGAACACAAAACTGGTTTGGTGCTTTCCTGTTTGGGGAAATTTGGGTTGCAATATGCCCCAGGGAGAAAATCAGCGATCAGACCCTGTCTTTTCTAGCAGCTTTTGGGGCACTTCAGCCAGTCAACAAGTATTTATTAGGCACTTAATGTGTCAGGTGCTGGGGATACAAAGAGAGGTAAAAATAGTCCCTGCCTTCAAGGCATATTGTCCAATGGGGTAGACAACGTATTAAAATTGTTTGCATTAAAGATATATATGTATGTATATGCATATACACATACATACATATACACACATTCATACGGCTATGCATACACATGTGTGTGCACATACATGCATGTGTGTATACATACATGTGTGTGTACGTGTGTATAGTATCTTCATGAGAGGTTTCCATTCCACTTCCTCTCATCTCAAGACCTATTCCAAATCATCCCTTGGCTGTGTGACATTTCAAAGGTTTGAGAGACCTAATTTCTGAATATTAATAATTTTATTAATAATGTCAGCAGTTTAATAAAAGGAGGCCTATGACATTCAAGCTTATATGCCCTTGGAAGAGTGGATGCTCCTGAGGGTGACATTCAGTTCTTATTGGTTAGCAATTAATGAGAGAATGAATATTATGGTGAGGGGCTGAGGGTGACATCTTACCACAGAGAGCCAATTCCCTACAGCCTTGGACAATCTGGTCAAAGAATTTCTCCCCACACAAACCTGAGTGAAGCTCAATGGCTTCCCCACCTGAATGGGCTCTGCAAAAGACTGTAAAGAAAGTTAATCCAATCTCATTATCAGCAATGTCCTCCAGAGACTAAACATTTGAAAGGAGGACTTTAGAAAAAGTGTGGAATTCTGTATCTCCCCAAATCATGGGCTATTAAAAATCATTTCTCTCAACTTCCTATTGGCTATTTCCAATCATTGAGAGCAGAGGCCATATTTCAGAAACAATACATTCTACTTCTCCTTGTGGTCCCCATTTCTTATCAAATACAAGATGGCTAGATGTGCCACTACCCCAGGAACATTCTTATAGAGTGGAAGAATTTGGTTCCATTTGGAAAAGTGGCCAAAGCCTGGTAGGGGCCAAGAGAGTATTTCTTGGTACCCCCTCAGAGTTGAGTTTAAATGCTAGTCAATGACCCTGGATTAGCAGAATGTGGCTCACAGTCTCTGGAATATCTGCAGCCTCCATTCTAATGATAATTCATAAAATAAGCTCTGGGTAAGAGTGAGGGATAATGTTCTCCCACCCTGAGCTCCACTATTTGGGTTGCATTATAATGAATCTCTATCTTGTAATCAGCTCCTTTTTCTAGAGAGACCATGGAGTTCCGGAGAGCAACTGAACAACATGAGAGCCTCTTGGAAGACCTTCAGAATGACATCCATCAGGCAACCAACAATCTTCTGGATTTGCAAAAGTCCTTGGAAAGTAACCATACAGCCAAAGAGATGGAAGCAAATCTAATCAGATTTGGTGAGTAAGGTTTAATCTGGAGTCAAAGTATAGTAACTGGAAGAAGTTTAGCATAGTTTCTGCTAGTTAGCACAGTGCCTGTCAAATAGTAAGCTCTTAATCAGTGTTTATTAATTATTAATTAACTGATAAGGGAGATACTCAAATGCCTTGACAGGAAAAAAAAGAAGTGCTGGATCATCTCTGAGGAAGTATTTGGGTAAGAAGTCTTGGGAAAGGTTATGGAATCACCACATTGTAGAGCTGAAAGACCGTTTGGTATGAAACACATCTGACCTCCAACCCACTTTCCCATATCCTCTCAGGTCATCACACAAACCACTATTGAAGAGAAAGCCACCCCCTTCCTGAGGCAACCCTCTGTGGACGGATGTCATTGTTAGAGAATTCGTTCCTGCTCAAAACTAAATTTTTCATTGAGTCCTTGCTCTCAGTTCCATTCTCTTTCTTATGAGAGCCCTTCAGACCCCTGAAGGCAGCTCTCACATGCCCTCTGAGTCTTCATTCCTCAATCCTTTGACCAGCTTTCATACAGGAGGGTCTTTAGACCCCTTGCCTCCTTTTGAATCTCCCCAGCTTGTAAATGACATTCCCAAAAACATGGCCCTAAAGACTGAATCCTGCACTCCAGCTATGCCCTGACCAGGACAGATTGCCATGGTCTTCTCCCTTCTCATGTTCTGGATGCCTTGCTTCTTATGGCAAAGACATGGGAGATGATCATTGCCATCCATACATCTCTCAGTCCTAATGACCTACCCTTCAGCTAGTGAGTTGGGGTGGGAGGAGAGAGGGAAGTTTCTTCTCTCTTTAGGCTCCAACACTACCTGAAGCCTAATCATGCCAGAAGGCCAATCTTTGGATGTCAGGGACAGGGGAGTCATCTACCCTGGCTCAATGTGAAAGTTTCCATCTGTTGCTTACAGGGTCTTCAGATCAATCCCTTCAGCAGATCCTCTTACTGCATGTGGAGAGCTTCCTGAAAAATCATTTCAGCCCCATCTGGAGAAGCTTCAATGAAAGCCTCCACAACCTCTCTCATGTGGTGAGGAACCTATCACATGACGTGGAAGCCAATCGCCAAAACATTGAGAGATTCCAAGAGATTTCTGTGCCCAAGGAAGAATTCCAGGAGCTAGGCACCAAGTTCGAATCCAAAGTTCAGGAAAACATTCTAAAAGTCAACCAGCTTCGGCAAGACATTGACAGCCAGTTGCGTGATCAGCAGCTTGTCTTGAACCACAACCTGTCTGCAGTCAGAGCAGACACAGATTTGAAGGTGAAAAAGATCCAGAAGGCCCAGGAGGTCCACTTACTACTGACTAATCCCAGCACTGCAGAGACCAAGGAAGAACAGGATGATCTACAGGTCAAGCTGGGACAGTTGCAGAGCAACCTCTCTGAGCTGTCCTTTGCCTCTGCAAGGAGAGAAGATGAAGTCCTGAGTACCCTCAGAAAACTCAACGAGACTCTCACCAAGCATGAGGAAGATATCAAAGAACTCTTCATGGATTCTGATGAGAACTTTGAGCTTGGCACCAGGTTAGAAGGGCAGGTGAGCACCATGCTAAGCAACAAGGCCATGATCGAGGAGCTCAGGGTCATCTTAATGGAGAAGTCTCTCATCATGGAGGAGATCAAAGAAGACTTTGAGAGGCAGATCCTAGATCTGAACTACACCCTGCACCACTTACAAGGCAGCCATTCAGATCTGATGAAATATGTGAAGGACTGCAACTGTCAAAAGCTGTACTTTGACCTGAGCCTCCTCCGGGAGGACCAGAGAAATGCCACTCGTTTTCTTGAAGAAACCCATTTGACTCTGGAGGACCAGAAGATGCTAGAGAGCTCTTCCATCAAGGCTCTGCGCAATGCTGTGGAGGACATTGCCTTGTCTGTGGATGCCCAGAAAGAGGAGATCACCCGGGCCAAGGTGAGTGAAGCCTTGTTCAAGGGCCAGCTGCAGGCACTGATCGGGGAGGTGGAGGGGCTAAAGCGAGTGGACAGGCACGTCTTCAGGGAAATTCGCCACCTCAACCATTCCTTTGGCTCCCTCCTGGAAGATGCCTTGAGGCACCAGATTGTGCTGGCCACCCTATTTGGAGAAGAGATGTTGGAAGAGATAACTGAAGAGGAGAATGCCAGGTTGCCCTTGACCTACCTTCAAATTGAAGACGCCCTAGATTATACATCAAATAGACTGAAAGAGCATGCCATAGATTTGATGGCACTCAGGGAGAGGGTAGATTTGCTGGAGAGTGTTGGTGAAGGAAGACAACTAGGTTTCAGAAGGACCAAAGCAGGTCCTCTGAGCAGAGTGGAACACCTAGAACCCAACCATGAAGCCTCAGATGGGAGCAGCCCCCAAGATAACGATCTGGCCAGCCTGAAGATCGAGATCACACAACTGGGCACTCAAGTGGAGAAATTGGAGGCCCAGATAAGCCATAGCCAAGGGTGCTGCCATCCTGCTGATCTACTGCCCCTTAACTCATCTGTGGAGGGCCTCCAGAGTGATGTCAGGGCCATGAAACAGGACCTGGGCCATCATCTTCAGCTGTTCCACAACCTGTTTGGCAACTACCAAGAGCTGCTGGCCACCAACATCAGCCTGGACCTGAGGAAGCTTCAGTCTATCCTCAGCAAAAAGGGAAAAAAACAAAAGAGAGAACAGGAGTCAGAGAAATGGAGAGAGCTTCTATTCCCTGGGAGTGGGAGGAGCGACCAGGACCCCAGGCTTCTCCGGGAAGGTCAGTATTTGAGTGTTTTCCATGCTAGGTCCATTGTGGGAGGGGGGAAACCTCCACAAAGTAAGAGTAGATTTCAAGCTGGAAGAATCCTTAGAGGGCAAACAGTGTATTCTCCTCATTTTCAGATGAGGAAATGAGGCCAAAGTTAAGGAACATGCCTCAAGTCATAGAGGCAGCAAATCCATCCATCAGTTAATACTAACTAAGCACCTGCTATGTGCCAGGCACTGTACCAACCTCTGAGGATACAAAGAGAAACAAAACACAATCAAGGAGCTCCTCATCTAGCAGGGAAGACAACATGCAAGCAAATAAGTACATACAAAGCAGGCTAAATACGGGATCAATAGGAAATCATCAGCTAAGGGATTTGTTGTTCAGTTGCTTTTAGTCATGTAGACTTTTTGTGCCCCTATTAGGGGCTTTCTTCACGAAGATCCTGGAGGGGCTTGCCATTTCCTTCTCCAGCTCATTTTACAGATTAGGAAATTGAGGTAGACAGGGTGAAGTGACTTGTCCAGGGTTGTATAGCTAGTAAGTATTTGAGGTCTGATTTGAACTCAGGTCTCCCTGACTCCAAGCCCAGTGCTCCGTGCACTATGGCGTCACCTAAAGTCCGAAGGCACTGTAATTAAGGGGGTTGAGGAAAGCTCCCTATAGAAGGTGGGAGTTTAGTTTCAACTTAAAGGATGCCAAGGGAGGGCAACGGTCAGAGGCAAAGCTAACCCAAATCCAGCCACACCCTTCTTGCCACAACCATAGGACCTTATAGAAAGCCAGCCTCAAAACTTGAAGACCTGGGTTCAAGTCCCGTTACTGACACTTACTGGCCCATGTGACCTAAGGCTTAAGGTTTAATTTCTCAGTCCCCCAGGCAACATACTATACCTATAAATGCAGAACATTAGCTAAACTGCATCACTGGAGGAAAGAATTCCTAGATGAACTAAACTGCAGATGAGATTAAAATAAACAAATGATGATGCTAACAGTTATAATAATGCTTTTTAATTCACCTCATCACCCTACATTTACACAGTGTCTACACTTTCCAGAATACTCTCATATTCATATTGAACTGAGGTCTCCTGGCACACAGTAGGCCCTTTGTAAATCTTTATTAATTGAATCCAAACCTAGTGTTATTTCTACTATAGCACACATTATTTTGAGGATGGGTGACTAAGCCCCAGACAGTCATTAATGAACTTACCTATGGTATTGCACCAGCTGCTTCACCTCCCACTCACGGTTTAGCCCCCAAATCAGTCAACTTTCGAGAATTGCTGATCAGCTACAAATGGAGGTGACCTATCATTTTCTTTAGTTCAGTAGCCCACTAACAGAAATATCTCCAGTTCAATGGTTAATACCAAGCACACCACTTGAGGCAGGAGAAGGAAGTTAAACTCATTAGCATTTTTCAGTTCCAAAGGATGTCTGACAGGTTTACTTTTAACCACAGTCTTTGTGCTGCCCAACACTTCCAAACACACTTCAAAATCCACTCACAGTGAAGGGGATTTGGCCTGCCGTTATCCAATCAAGTGATACACTTCCCAAGAGTAAATACCATTTCTCTAGGAGGTTTGAGTAACTTTGGGTAGATGAATATGAGCAGTCACATGAAAGGCATAGGGGCTAAGCAGAAATACACTCACCAGAAACTAAAGAAAGCAATGGCCCAGCTACTGGGCTGAAATTCATGATTCCCTCCTGAATATTCTCTTCTCACTGGATTTTTCCTCTCTCTCCTGATTTTTCTTACTACTGCTAATACTACTAGCTAACATTTATATAGATGTTACTATGGACTAGGCACTGTGCTAAGTACTGTCTGAATATTATCTCATTTGGTCTTCACAATAACTCTAGGAGAAAGGGACTCTAATTATCCCCATTTTACAAATGAGAAAACTAAGGCAAACAAGGGTTAAGTGACTTGTCCAGGGTCACACAGCTAGGAAGCATCTGAGGCTGATTTGAACCCAGGTCTTTCTGACTCCAGGCCAGCACTCTGCCCACTGCACCACTGGGCTGTCCTTCACCTGTCAGGCCTTTCCTTTTGAGTCTCCATTGCTGATTCATCCATCTTCCATGGTCCGTCCTCCATATATAAATGTCATCCATCTCTCTGTGCCAGGCCCCTTCTCTGTTCAATTTCCAATGAGTTCAATTACCATCTCTATGTAGGTGAATCTCAGATTGATTTGTCCAGGTCTAGTCACATCTGAGCTCCAGACATCTACTACCATCTGCCAGGCATCTCAAATACAGTATGTCCAAAATGGAAATCACCTTTTCCCCTAAATCTGTCCCTCTTTGCAATTTCCCTGTTTTGCCAAGGACATCACCATCCTTCCAGTCATCCAGGTTTCAGCCCTCAGAGTTGTCCCATATGGGCATCATTCATTCATTCATTCATTCACTCATTCAATAAGCCTTTATTTAATGCCTATTGTCTGCCAGGTACTTGGGATACAAATACAAAATTGAAACCTCCCCTGCAGCACTCAAAGAATTTATCTTCTAAATAGGGAGAGAAGAGAGAAGCAAATTCACAGGATACAGAGGGTCTTGGGGATAGACCTCATCTAGGGGATATTACCTGGGCTTAGCCTTGATGGAAATTGGGGATTTTAAGAGCCAAAAGAGAAGCAGGAGTGCTTTTGAGACCCAGCGAAGAACAACCTCAACAAATACACAGAGATGGAATGTCTGTCATATTCTGAGAACTATAGACCAATCTGGCCAACAGATAGAGTTAATGAGGGTGATATAATCATCCTGGAAAGATCAGCTAAAGACAGATATGAAGGTCCTTCAATGCCAAACTGAGGAATTTGCATTTTATCCTAGAGGTTAAAGGGAATCTTTGGAGTTTGAGGGTTTTTTGGAGGGAGAGTTGAGAGGGGAGGTCAGATCTATGTTTGAGAAATATCAGTATGGCAGCTATGGAGAGGATGGGTTGGAGAGCAGAGAGATAAAAGGGAAACCAATTAGAGACTGTTGTGACTGGACCAGGGCAGTGGCTGTTTGAGCAGAGAGAAGTGGAATAGATATTGTAGATGCAGAAGCAACAAGACTTGGTCATCGATTGGAAATGGAAGCTGAGGGAAACGAAAGAATGGAGAATGACTGATGGTGACAACCTGAGTGACTGGAAAAATGGCCATGACTTTGACAGAGAGAGGAAAATCAAGAAGAAAGGATGACTAAGGATGGAGAAGGGGGAGGTGCAAGGTCATCGCGAATTCCATTTTGGATAAAGTGAGCTTGAAATGGCAGTGGGACACCAGGTTGGAAATGTCCAAAAGGCAGTCAGTAAATGTGGGGTTGGAGGTCAGGAGAGAGACTGTGCTGGATATGTTGGCCTGGAAGCTGTCTATATTGGAATGATAGTTGAACCCATGGGAATGGATAAGAAAGGTCACTGACAGACATAGAAAAGAGGGCCCAGCACAGAGCCTTAGGCTACTCATTTGTATGCATGTGCAGATATACACACATGAGCTCACTCTGGATCCATCTAGATGATGGATATCATCCTCTATTTCTTCTCCCTCTTGTGGCTAAATTCCCTGAGAAGGCCATCTACAAAAGGTGCTTCCATTTCCTCTGAACTCACTTTTTTCTTCACTCTATTATCTAACCTACAATCTTATTATTTGACTGAAACTTCTCTCTCCAAAGTCACCAATGATTTTTGAATGGCCAAATCAAACAGTCTTTCTTCAGTCTTTAGTTTTTGTGATCTCTCTCCATCCTTTAGCACTGTTGATCATTCTTTGTCCTCGACACTTTCTTTGGCCTGGTTTCCGTGGCATTGCTATCTCCTGGTTCTCCTCCTGACTGATGTTTCTGTCTCCTCTGGTTGGTCTTTCCCCAAGCCACACTCACAAATAGTGGGGGGGGGGGTTCCCTAAGGCTCTGTCTTGGACGCTCTTTTCTTCTTCTTATTATTTCACTTGGTGATCTCATCAGCTCCTGTGGTTTCAACTATCTAATGTCTCTGTGCAGGGGACTCTTGCTCCCAGTCTCCAACTGCCTTTTAGTTCCAAAACATGATATCTTGTAGACATCTAAAACTCAACACATCCAACACTGAGCATCATCTTTCCCCTCACAACCTTTCTTCTTCCCTAACTTCCCTATTATTGTGGAGGGGGCCTTCATCGTCCTAATTACTCAGAATGTCAATCTTGGAGTCATCCTCAATGAAGTTTTTATGAAGTAGCTAGATGGTGCAGGGGATAGATAGAGTGTTGGGCTTTGAGTCTGGAAAACGAGTTCAAATCTGACCTCAGATACTTTCTAGTTATGTAATCCTGGACAAGTCACTTAGCCCCTGTTTGCCTCAACTTCCCCATCTCTAAAATGGGGGTCCTAATAGCTTCTACCTAACAGGGTTGTTGTAAAGATCAAAAAAAAGCACTTAGCATGGTGCTTGGCATATCCTAGTAGGTGCAATATAAACATCAGCTATTAATATTACTGATCATGACTTTTCATTCTCTCTCATCCCTCATAGCCAATCTGTTACCAAAATCATTCGAGTTTACCTTGGTAACATCTCTCTAATATACACCTCTCTACTCTAGCACTGTCTCCACCCTGGTACAGGCCCTCATCACCTCATGCCTAGATTATTGTAATAGTTGCTGGTGGGTCTGCCTGCCCCAAGTCTCCCCCATTCCATTCTACTATCATGTGTTAAAGTGATCTTCATCAAACACAGTGCTGACTATACTGCATCTCCTTCCCATTCAGTAATCTGCAGTGGCCCCCTATCACCCCCAGGATTACATATAAAATGCTCTGTTTGGCTTCCAATGTCTTTCATGACCAGGTCCCCTCCTACCTTTCCAGTCTTCTTACACCTCACTGCTTTCCCTTTGCTCCATGGTCCAGAAATGCCGGTCTCCTGCCTGCTCCTTGCACATGACAGCCTAGACTCTGTACCTTTTCTCTGACTGTCCCCCATGCCTGGAACACTCTCCCTCTTCATTGTCATCTCCTGGCTTCCTTCAAGTTTCCACTAAAAATTCCACCTTCTGCAAGAAGTCTTTCCTCATATCTTCTAAGCTTAGTACCTTTTCTCTGAGCTGGATTTTGTCTGTACATGGCTGTTTACTTGTTTTCTCACCCATTTGATTGTGAGCCCCTTGAGGGCAGGAATTGTCTTTTGCTTTTCTTTGTATCCCAACCTCTTAGCTCAGGGCCTAGCATGCAGTAGGTATTTGATAAATGCTTTTTTACTGACTTCACACACACACACACACACACACACACACACACACACACACACTCACACTAGAATGTGAATAATAGTCCAACAAAGGAGTCCAAAAAGGACTTGTCAGACAGCGAAAAGAGTCAGGAGAGGGTAGTGTCATGAGCTATGGGAGGAAAGAACGGTCAGACAAATTGACCTTCCCCCTCTAAAGTGGTTAATTAATAATAAAAATATATAACCTTTCAAAGTTGGAAGAGCACTTCATGAACATTACACCATTTGATCCTCACAACAACCCTGGAAAGAAAGTGTTATTATTTCTCTCTATTTGGTAGTAGAGGAAATTGAGGCAGACGGAAGTGACTTACCCAGAGTCACACTGCTACTAAGGTCACATTTAAACTCGTGTCCTACGACTCCAGGGGTCGGGTGCTCTATCCACCCTGCCACCTGGTTGGCCTTAGTGATATGAGAGAAGGTCCACCCTTTCATCAGAGATTAAAGAAAAGGCACAGACAATGAGGAGGAGGTCAAGGGATTTTGGAGAAGTAGAAGAGGGAGAAGAGGGAGCGTCTATGAGATGACCATTATTTCTTCAGCAAAGGAGGAGGCAGATTTTGGAGAGGAAGGGGTTAAGGCTGGAAGAGAGAAGAAAAAGCCCAGAACAGTTACTCTGGGCAGTCTGCTATGGTACTTCCCTAAAGTCCTGATAGCCCCAGAAAGGGAAATAACCATGGAAGGGCTAACCAGGCAACTCCCTTCCTAGGAGACTCCTGATGAGTACCACAGGCATCAGGGTGGGCTTGACCTCCTCCCCACCACTGCTCGGGCCTGGGGAGTCAGAGGCTGGTGCTATGTAACAACAGCAGTGAGAGCTGGCTTTTAGAGAGCATGTCAAGATTTGCTGTTATTACCCCATTTTACAGATGACAATAGGCTAAATCAGAGTCATAGGGAATATATGTATCTGCCTGGCCTGACAGCAGTGAATGTCTGTTAGCTCAAAGACCTCCTGATCCCAGGCCAATTCATTTTCAACTGGAACACTGGGATAGCCTTCCTTTTTGCCAATGGAGGAGGTGAGCACTCTGCTGCTATCCCCTCTTCCCCAGAGGACTGGGGCCAACAGATCTGGGGCTCTCCTTTCTACACTGGCAGGGCTGCCATGATTCAGAAGGAATCAAAGCCTGATGCCCAGATTGGTTATGTTACACCCCCATCTCCTGGCAACAAGGAGAATGACATCGTGGTCAAAGCCAAGATGCTGGGTACTCCTACTCAAGACTCATAACATCTCAGAGCAGAAAAGGAATATGAAGGGAGCCTATCAAAATCAAACAAGGATCCCCCTCCACCATATGCCTGGCAAATGGCCCATGGTTCTCTGCTTAGAGAAGCCGCTAGGTGGTGCCACAGTGCACAGAGGGCTGGATCTGGAGTCAGGAAAGACCAAGTTCAGACACAGCTTGAGCACTAGCTGTGTGATCCTGAGTGGGTCATTTCAACGCTGTGTGCCTTAGTTTCCTCATCTGTAAGGTAGGGAAGATAATTAGAGCACCTCTCTCCCAGGCTTGTTGTGAGGGTTGAATGAGCTGACATTTGTACTGCTTTGCGAACCTTAGCTGTATAAATGGTGGTTATTTCTGTTGACAGTCGTCAATGAGGGGGGGTCACTTAGGCTCAAAAAGCCTTGAATGAATGAGGGAAAGTCATTTTGATTTAGTGAGAAGTGACTGTTATTTTGTTTTTAAAGGAATATAACAGAGAAGTCATTTTCCTAGGATTCTGAGCAGGATTTCAACTTTTTACACAATCTAGGACAATTCTTTTATTTTATGGATGAAATCACAGAGCCTAAGAGAGGTTAATGATTTGCCCAGGGTCACACTGCTGAGCTGGGATTCAGACCCAATTTTTCTGATGCAAGATGGAGGATTCTTTTCTCTTTGCCACACTTACAGGCATTTATTAGAGGAATGAGCATTTATTAAGCACTTAATTGTGTGGGGGGCACTGTGCTGATCACTGCATATAAAAAATAAAGCAAAGACCTAGCCCAGGCGTGGAGAACCTGTCGCACTTGAGGCAAGTTCCCCATCCTTGCCCCAGATCTTGCCTTCAAGGAGCTCTCTTTCTGATTGGGTTGATGACATGCAAACAGTTCCATATGTTTGTACAATTACACTGTGACAAATTGAACTGGGAATCCAGAGACCTGGGATCTCCTTCCAGTTCTGCCATTAACCCATATGTGCTTTCCCTTTCTGGTCCTCAGTTTCCTTTCCTGAAAGGTGCAGGGGATGATAATGTCACCCTGCTTACTCCACAGGGTCATACAAGGATCAAATGGGGCAGGAGGAGTTGGTGGAAAGAGCAAAGTAGAAACTTTAACTGTAGAAAGCCTAGAGACAAGTCCCAGATCACCTAGAGCACAGGGTGCTGAGTCTAGAGTCAGAAAGACTTATATTTCTGAGTTCAAATCCAGCCTCAGACTAGCTGTATGACCCTGGACAAGTCACTTAATCCCTATTTGCCTCAGTTTCCTCATTTGTAAAATGAACTGGAAGAGGAAATGCAAACTTCTCCAGTGTCTTTACCAAGAATATTCCAAATAGGAT
Organism: Potorous gilbertii; assembly: GCA_028658325.1. Lineage (NCBI taxonomy): Eukaryota > Metazoa > Chordata > Mammalia > Diprotodontia > Potoroidae > Potorous > Potorous gilbertii. The sequence goes on from CM053769.1 coordinate 490,317,846, forward strand.
CATAAAGAGTCGGACACAACTGAACACACATACACACACACACACACACACACACACACACACACACCAGTTTCCTTATCCATAAAATGAAGGGACTGGACTATATGATCTAGAAATTCACTTCCAGCTCTATCTTCATACGATGCTGACGGAGACCAGGAGAGAGGAAGCGAAATGAATAGTAATTGCTAGCATTTATACAGCACTGACATGTTATTTCATTGGAACCCCACAACAGTTCTATGAGGGAGGTGCTATGATTAGCTCCATTTTACAGAGAAGGAACTTGAGCTGAGAGAAGCCAGGGTCACATAGCTGGCAAGTGTCTGAGGTGGAAGATAAACTCCAGTTCTCCTGTGTCCAGGTCCATTGAGTGATTCATCCACGGTGCACTCAGCTGCCTCTTGAGCTATATGCCTTGTCTAGCAGGTATCACATTTTTTATCCATTAGAGCCTTCTGGGAAGCAAAGAACAGTGGGTATCACCTGCTCAACTGTCCCTACTTTGTATATATCTATGCTTCTCATAAAAGCATAGATTTAGAGCTGGACCAGACCTAGCCCAAATTCCTCATTTTACAGATGAAAAAACCGAGGTTCAAGTGACTTACCCAAGGTCACACATATAGGAAGTGGCAGAGAGGAGATGTAAAGCCAAGTCCTTTGGCCTTGGACTCACAGCTCTTTCCAGTGCACTGGAATTAGGGGGAGAGGGGCAGTTTTTCATTAGATCAGAACATCAATGAGGAGTATAATGAGGAAAATATTAACTCGGACAGGAATCAAAGTAAAACTTCTCTTAGGCTTTGTGAGCCTAGACAAGTTCTCCAGCCTCTCTGAGACTTAGTTTTTTTCATCTGTGAAATCAGGATAGTGATATAGATCACACTTACCTACCAGGGCTGTCAGGGAAAGCACTTGATAAACTCTAAAATCTAGAGATGTGTAAATTATTGCAGTAGTTAATCTCAGAAGTGTTCTGCTTCCTTCTGCCACAAAATTGTAAAATTAGATAAGAAAGGAGATCAAAGGGGGACTTGGAAGTGAACAGAACATTTTTGTTAAAGTTTAACAGGTGGAATGAGGGGGGATGAGCAAGGGGACCCATCAGGTGAGCCAGCTAGATGAATTTCAAAGAGCCCAGATAACCTCTTCAGTGTGAAGAAATGATCCCAGAAACTGCAGGGAGGTGAGAAATTTGAGGTGCTCACATACACCCTCTCTCCCTCTCTAGTAGGTACCCTAGATAGGAGCAAGAACAATAATTTTAGATTTTATTTTCACAACACTACAGCGAGATCTCAGAACCACTCAAATCGTCTGATCACCATATTAAAATAATGTGGCGCAGAACATCCATTCTGGAGGGGAGGGGCTGGATTCAAATATCAGCTGCGCTCTTTGTTGTCTTTGGGGCCTTGTTGGTTAGTATTTGGAAAATGAGGAGGTTGGATTAGATGACTTCTGAGGCTCCATCCCATTCTAAGTCTACGATCAATCTTCTGTACACCCCAGAGCACCCCGATAAATGCAGGGCATGTGTTGTTCAGTCATTTCAGTCATATTTAACTCTGAGATTTTATCTGGGGTTTTCTTGGCAAAGATACAGGAGGGGCTTGCCGTGTCCTTCTCCAACCCATTTTCGAGCTAAGGAAACTAGAGATGAGAAAATGGCAGCTCTTTTTGTGGTGGCTAAGAATTGGACATCAAAGGGATGCCTACCATTTGAGGGGTAACTAAAGAGAGTAAAGTAACTTGCCCTGGGTCACACAGCTAATAAGTATCTGAGGCTGGATTTGAACCCATGCCTTCCTGACTCCAGGCCCAGAGCTCTGTCCACTGTGCTACCTAACTGCCTTGTCTGTCCCTAACTGGGGTGTATAGTAGGTGCTAAATAAGGTCATGTTTATTGATAGTTGTTTATTCTGAATGATAAAGTCTAAATTATTTTTGATAATGGAAAGGAAGCAAACCAAAGCCTAAAGTATCTTCTCTCCATAGAAAAACAATAGTTACAATGATTACAACTCAACTGGACAGAACAACACAGTCACTCCCACCCCAATTCTGTGCTACTTGGTGCAGGCCTATGGGAGAAAATGACCTACTTAATTTCTATCATGCTATTGCTTAAGTGTTTGCCAAATTTGAGGGAGATGAAATAGAGACACTTGTTTAGGCCAGTGAAGTGCAGTAGAGAGGTACTGGAATCCAATATCTCACTCTGGATAATTGAGGTAGCCCACATATTGAAAGGGACAAAATAATTCTGGGTAGGTGACGCAGAGCTGGGCCTACAGTCAGGCAGACCAGGATTCAGATCTGGCCTTACCAGCTATGTCTCTGGGCTAGTCCCTTAACCTGTCTGCCTCAGTTTCCTCATCTGTAAAACCGGAATGACCCTTGCTGTTCTCTCCCTGTCTCAGGGGGCTGCCATGAGGAAAGCGCTGACAAACATGCCATGCTCACCTAAGACACAGGCTCACAGACCCATAGCAGGCCGGGTGGTTCCTCTCCCCATTTAAAAATAAGAATTTTTCAGGTGAGGAAATAGGCTCAGGCAAGTGAGGTGACTTGCCCAAAGTCACAGAGACAGTGTCAGATTTCGAACTCAGCTCCTTCCCATCCTCTCATGCATCCCTGGGTGACCTCCGTCCTTCCTGTCTGCTTTCCAGGACCCTCGGTGGCCTTCTATGCTGGATTTCCCCAAGGGACCCACGGTCTTCGGCGGCCCGTGAAGTTCAATGCCACTTACCTGAACATCGGGGACGGCTACTCCCCTGAGCACGGCTTCTTCCGAGCCCCACAGCGCGGAGTCTACCTGATCGCTGCGAGCGCCGAGTTCGGCCCAGGGCTAGGCGAGGGCCAGCTCGTGCTGGGGGGTCGCCTCAGGACGTCGGTGTCCAGCCGCTCCGAGGAGCCCACGGCCGCCGGAGGCAGGACCGCGGCCACCTTCGCGTTGACGGAGCTGCAGAAGGGCGAGAGGGTGTGGTTCGAGCTCACGAAGGGCTCCCTGGCAAGGAGGGATCCCAGCGGGACTGCCCTGGGAGGCTTCCTGGTGTTTAAGACTTGAACCCAGAGCCTCCTCCTCGTTTCTTCTTCCCAAAGAGGCCGTAAATGCCTGGACTGTGATTTCTCCAGCACCGCTGCGTTATCCCTACACGCTCCCTGGAAAGCCTTTAGCCAAAGCACTTTGGTGCTCAAGTCTCATGCTTTGGGTGCTTTTTCCTGAAGATGAGAGAAAACTCCTAGAACTGGAGTAATTTCCTCTCTCTGCCTTGGGACTGAGGTCCGCTATTGTTGAAAGACTCGCCTTGCGGACTGGGCCCGTCGGAACCTGAGGTTTAGCCGAAGCCTAAGGCGAGATTTGAAGCACCTCGACGGGGGTGGGGGGGGGTTGGAGGGGAAGCTTCCCTTCACCCCCTCCGGGGTCACCCAGTACTTTGAGGGGGCTCTCCACCTTTTCTGAGTCCTGTAGTTTTTCTAGAACTCTTCAAACCTCTTCCTCCCCTTGGTTTCTTTTCCATTCCTTATCCACCTTTCTTGAGGTTCACCCAGTGGAGAAAGACCTCAGCGGTCCAGTCAAGTCAACCCACTCTTATTAAACAGGGTGCTAAGTGATGAGGGGGCAAAGAAAGGCAAAAACAATGCCTCTGACCCTGAGGAGGTCATGTTCTTGTGTTGGAAACACCAAGGTAAGCTAGGAGACTTGGCTTGCTTGAGAAAATGTCGCTCTTTTTGCGGTGGCTAAGAATTGGATATCAAGGGGATGCCCATCAATTAAGGAATAGCTGAAGAGGCTGTACAGATGATTGTAATGGAATATTATTGTACTATAAGAAATGTCGAGCAGGTTGATTTCAGGAGAAAACTGAAAAGACTTACATGAACTGACTCACAGTGAAGTGAACAGAACCAGGAGAATCTTGTCTACGGTAACAGCGGTATTGTTCGATGAAGATCTGTGAACTGGTGACTTTGACAGCCCTCTCTCATTTAAATCCAATTCACTTGGAGGTCATGGCATCACCTGTATGATGTCATGGTCCTCTTTCAGATTGAAGGACAAACAAAAATCCCGTGAATGCCTTAGCTGGTCTCAGCAATACAAAGACCCAAGACAGTTCCAAAAGACTGAAGATGAAGCATCCTATCTGCCTCCAGAGAAAGAACTAATATTAACTGAATACAGACTGAAGCAGGCTATTTTTTAATTTCCTTTCTTTCATTTTTTCTTTTGAGTCTTCTTGTACAAAATGATTAATATGGGAATGTTTTACATAATTGCACATGTATATCTGATTGCTTCCTGTCTCAGGGAGGGGGAGGAGAGAGAGGGTTAGAATTTGAAACTCAAAACTACAAATAAAAATTGGAAAAAAAAAAAAGAACAAAAAGAAAATGGCAGCTCCTCAGAATGGATATGTTTTCCAACAAGAAAGCTCCATTCTGGGCAGTGTTAGTACTTAATACTCATGGAAGATAAAGGGAAAACCATTTGAGAATAACCAAGGCCCATAGAGTACATCTATTTCAATCCTTTTGCTTTAGAAATGAGGACAGTGATAAGAAATTTCTATTCCTGGGCATGAAGAAAACCAGGGTCCTTCCTTTGCCATCTGAAACCCACTGGGTTCACCCATAGCTTCCCATTTATTGCTAAATATTTCCCATCCCACCCCTTTCCCCTTCAGTTTAAGAATCCTTAAAGAAAAACTTAAAAACTCTGGGGCAAATGGTTTTTGTTTTTAATTTTAAAATGGAAACGATTTCCTTATTTTCTCACAGATTCATAGACTGTTAAAACAATAACTAGGATGTGGTGACCAAGGTTTTGCCTTTAGACAGAGAAATTTACAGAGGTATTGAAATCACTTTCTACCTTTAGCTGTACAGCAATACTAACTACTGCCTGCTTAGGAAGAATTCATTACATAGGAAGCTACCAGACCACTGCTTCCTTTCCCTGATGGGTTCACCTTAGGTAAACTCCACTCTAACCAGGTCCTGCCTGATTTCTCTGCCTTCTCCCATTCCACTGCAGAAGTCCCTCCAGCGTTGACCCTATTGATGTAGCAGGATCTACTGCTTTCCTTCAATAATTCTAGGACAACTTGTCCTAAATTAAAAAAAAAAATCATAGTTACAGCTCTCCTGTTAAAGATCCAGGGAACTTCTGAGAGCATTTTGGTTGACAGAGGAATAAATTGAGGGTCAGAGCAGTAAAAGAGCATGCCCAAGGTCATTCAGCTTACTAGCAAGAACCTGACTTTGAACTAATGTCTCCTGACTCTTAAGGTCATTTCCCTACTACCCTCCACACCCAGCTTCCAATGACTTTGGTATTCATTAGCATCTCTATCTACAATAAAAGATAAGAAAGGAAAAAGAATCCAAGCTCAAAAATAAAGGTCTCTTTCAGTTATGATCATTTGGAATAAAATTCTGTCCTTCAATTTCTTGTCACTTTTATTTGTGTTGACAAAAATGACCAGCTAAAGAAGGAGGAGGTTGAAGCTAAAATGCTAAAAATGGAACTATTTAGGCTGTGGAAGGTTGATCATTTTGGTTATATTGGTCTCCTCCATTAAGGAATTCATCATCCATTAAAAAAACAAAACAAACAGAAAATCTATGTACCAGACTACCAGGGCAGGTAAAGACAGAACTGAAACAAAAATCTGCTTCTCTCTCAAGTACGGCTTAACTTTAAAGAAGATCAGACATTCATAGCAAAGTTTATAAATCGTCTAAGGCAATAAACTATCACATTGAAGAATTTTTATAAAATCCCCAAACATAGACTTTGTATTCAGACAAAAGGAGATTCTTAAAAGTAGTTATTCAATAAATAATTTTGGATGTTTAAATAATAAAATTTAAAACACTTTTTTTCTGTACCTAAAGACACACTCCCTCTTGGTGGATGAGAAATTTCTAGAGACCCAGTAATAATTGATTCACAGTCATTAATATTAATGAGACCTTTTGGTTCCTGTATTATGATTTTATAACTTCATCCTCTTAGAGGAAAATATTCCTCGACACACCAAGAACCACACTTGAAAGTCATTTCTTTGTGAGGTGGTAATTGTAGGCAAGCATATGTGTGTGTGCTGGGTATACACAACTAAACCCAAATAAAATGTTTCCTAAAAGAAACTACTAAGGGCATCTCAAACATAATGATGTACTTGATGGGGTCTTGATTCATCACTTCAAGAATCTGTGATTTCTTTCATTGGCATTGCTACTCCCACCACTGAAACAGATCAAAATCCTCATGGCTCAGTGAAGAACCTTCATGAGTTGCCATGACTATAAAAAAAAAATATCTCAATGGTGGTTAGCCCTCTGGTGATGAGCCTCTGGGAACTCAGCTATACATTACACAGGAGAGTTCCATTTAGCTATTCAAAAATCTTCCTTCTGAATGTACTGAAAATTATAAAGAAAAGAAGATCTCATCTATTAATCATGTGAAATTGAATGTGCCTTTTCACAATCTGCTCTTCAGAGTGTTGGGGATGACATCACAAAACAACATGGAAGAGTGAGAATAGGAATGCACAAGGCATAAAGAAGTCATGGAGAGGTAGGTCAAGGATTGAGGGGCCAAGGTGGGAAGGATGCAAATGCCTATTTCATAGGCACATCTAGACTAATGGCAAATTGCCAACATTAAAGGCAAGCAGCCTCTGTCATGGTAAACTTAGGATCTCATTGGTCATCCAATCCAACCCAATCTTGACAACAAAGACATTAACACCTGTCTCCTAGACATTTCCAACTGGACATTCCACAGACACTTCCCAAACCCATTCTTCTTTCAAATCCCCACATCTTCTGAGGGAATTGACATCCTTCTATTCATCCTCAATCTCTCCCTCTCCCTCAAACCACTAACTCAATCAGTTGCCCAGGCTTGTTGATTCTACATCCAAAGCATTTCTTGCATCCACTCCCTTTTCTCCACTAGCGGGGAGGGCTACAATCATAGTGTGGGGAGCTTTATTATCTTCCACCTGGACTAGTTGTAATAGGCTCCAAGATGGTCACTCAGTCTCATCTCTCCCCTCTCTGATCTGTCCTCCACACAGTCACCAAGATGAGAGTTTTAAAGTACAAATCTGACCACCCCACTCCCCCTACAAATAAAAGCTATGGGGTACCTATTTTACCTTTAGTGGCAAATTTAAACTCTTTAGTTTGGCATTTAAAGCTTGGTATTGTGTTTGGCACACATCACCCTCTTTCCCATACTCTACAATCCATCTATGCTTACTTGGCTGTTACACACAACATTCCATCTATCATTTCTGGTTTTGCTCAACCTATCTCTCATGCCTGCTGCTAGTGCCTTCTAGTGGCCAATATTGCCTTATCATATATATGTATATGTACATGCATGTGTATGTATATGCATATATATGAGTTCTCTCAGTCAGAAACTTATAAGAAATATCCAGGAAGGTACCAACATCTACTCAGATTTAAGTTTTATAAGAAAAACAAATTTTCTAACAATCAGAGCAGTCCAAAAGTAGACTGGTCTGTCTCGAAGGATCATCAAGAGGAGGCTCTAGTGATTTCATTCAAGACACATTTTTAAGGGCCTCATGAAAGATACTGGGAACATGAAGATCAAAATGCTTCCCTTGGGGAGCTTATGGCACCATTCAATTAACTGAAGATTTATTTATGGCCTGCTGTGTGCCATTCACTGCAATACACAAATAGACCCTGCTCTCAAGGATTTACATTCTATCTGGGGAAACAGCAGCCATACCTATACAGATACTTGTGTGTATACACACACACACACACACACACACACACACACACATATATATATATATATATATATATACACACACACATGCACAATATGCATATATACATATACATACTTATGCATACATACATATGTATATATACAATAAGGCAATTTTGGCCACTAGAAGGCACTAGCAGCAGGCTATCCAGAATGTCTTCTGTGATGGCTTTAATGCTAGAGAAAATATCTTCCTTTCTTCATTCTTCCTTGTTCATCTTGCTTTGTCTTGGATACTTCCCAATGGCTCTCCCCATAGAGCCCTAGATTGTGACAAAGAAGCACAATTGAGTAAGATCGGTCAACACATTGTCTCTCTCTCTGAAAATGAACGCCCCGTTCGACCCCAGAAGGCGACCACCTTTTCTGGATGTCAGTTCTCTGAAGTCATGAATGGTCACTGCATCGACCAGAATTCTGAAATCTATCATTATTACTTTATTTTATATTGCTTTGTTACATTATGACATTATTGAATGTAAGTTATTCTAGTCTTAGTGGATAACAATTACCATTGGGAGGAGCATGGAGTAGTGGGTGTTGAAGTTGGGGTCAGGTAACTTTGGTTCAGATCAGGATTTTGCTACTTGTGTGGGCACATTATGGAGCTTCCCTGGGCCTCAGTTTCTCCATCTAGAGGTGAGGAAGGAGTGTACTCCAGGTATGGGAGATAACCAAGGCAAAGACATGGAGATGGGAGATGCTGTACACATATGTGAGGAACAGAGAGAAGGCAAGTTTGCCTGGACCTCAAAGTGCAGGATGGGAAGGAATGTATGATGAGACAGGAAAGATAAGAGTGAGGACGGTTGTGAAGAGGTTTAAAACATATGTTTTCTCTTCTCATAGAGTATAAGTTCTTTGAGGGATTACATATTTATTGGTCCTTGTATCTCTGGTGCCTCACACCTGACACAGTAGACAATTCACTGAAATGTTTGTTAATCAACTGATTGCTATTGTTAGACAGTTCATGTGCTATGTTTCTGCACATGATCTATGTGTTCTATTACTGCACACAACTCTTTCATACGTCCTACGTGTCATTTATTACAAGAGGCGTTGGCTTTATATGCGCAGCATTGTCATTGACACTATGATTGTGTGCAGTGAATCAGAGCTGTTTTGTGTACCATAGTTAGCTACATGAAGTTCTAATGTAGAAGAGGTAGATTAATGCATACATGTGGCTGAATTGTGCTATCTATATTGACTGTGTTCTCTATGAATTTCCTCAATTATTTGATATGCTAAGTTCTGTGTGTTGCGTTACATATGCATCGATGTGTTGGTGGGTCCCAGTATGATTTTCAGAGACTGCAAATTCTTCATGAGGGGAGGATGTAGAGCAGCACTTAGCAGAGCCTGGCTTCCAGGTACATGTTTAATAAATGCTTGACTTGACTTGATATAATTTGTCCCGTTATTATGGCAAAAATTTTTCTGAGTCCAGAGACGTATCAGCATAAATGCGTAAAACATTTGAGATGCAAGCATGTTTCTTTTTTAAAGGAATTACTATGTCATCCACTGCCTCCCAGGCCAACTCCAATTGTCTTGACTTTTGTCTTGCCATTGGACTTTGTTGTCTCAGGGAGAGTGAGGTTGACCACTTTGTACATCTCTGTCTCACATCCAATTCATGAGCAAGTGAAGACATAACCTACAATATCACTGATCTTCTTTGAAAATGAAGGATGAAAAATAATGGCTATCAGTGAGTTATTTAACCTCCATGAGTTTTAGCGATCTCTTCCCAGGGTAGCTGTGGGAATAAATTAGGAGGTCTGGAAAGTGCCACGTAAGTAAATGTCACCTGTCATTATGATTCATCCTGAAAAAGGATACCAGAATTCGAGGTTTGCCTTGAGAAAGATTGGATGACAAATCATAAGGGAGAGGCAGCATGGAGCACTGGAATGATACCAGATTCAGTCAGAAGGTCCAAGCTCAATCTGACTTTCCTTTATGAAGCATCTACTCTGTGTTCTTGATGCTGTGCTAAGTGCTGGTTGAAATCTGGGCCCTGCTACTTAGTCCTTTGTTAGTCATTAGAACTTTCTGAGCTTTGGTTTCCTTCTCTGCCCAATGAGGGGGTTGCACTAGATTCTAAGAGCCTTTCCAATTCAAGATTCTGTGCATCTAATTTCATTTTGTCACACATATAACAGAAAAGGACATAAGGCAGCTAGGTGCAGTGGATAAAGCGCTGGCTCTGGAGTCGGGAAGACCTGAGTTCAAATCCAACCTTAACCATTTACTAGTTCTCTGCCTTTCCCATTTCAAAAGAAAAACAAATAAAAACAAAAAAACTCAATAATTCTGAAATCCATGAGATGGATCTGACAACTTGTCACCAAGTGCTTTCTCCATTTTTTTCCCAAACCCCTCCCCTCTATCTTTCCCTCCTCTCCCACCACATACATAAGAATATGAGCTGAGAATGGGCACAAGGGGGAAGTTCAAATATAAAAGTACTCCTCAATTATCATCACTTGAAATAAAACCACACTTTAGCTATCTTACTTCCCTTGTCGTTGGCAAGAGAGTAGAGAGAGAGAAAGGGAGGGGCAGGGCAGAGCATTAACAGGTTGAAGAGCTCCCAAGTTTGTCATCTGCAGCCATATTGATCAATCTAACCATTATTATAGCAGTAACCCAAATTTTCATGGGTGGAGGCATTCCCCTTTAGCCATGCAGAACACACACCTTTCACATTTCCAGAGATGGTCTTCATGAGTTCTTGAGGCAAATAAAAATTATCTAGCAGTCAACTTTCTAGTGCTGAACCTCAACAAGCCTGGTTAGACTTAGGGTGGTCCTTAGAAACAGGGCTACAGACTGGGACTCGTGATGATTTCATTGGTATAAGCAGCTTGTGGATGAGCACATTCCTCCTAGCAATGAGGGAACAGCATCATCTCTGCAACTTAGTCTTAGACACTGAAAAGAAGTGATTCTCTCCCTCAGACACACACACACACACACACACACACACACACACACACACACACGCCTTTCTAGGTAGTGGGGCTGGCCAAAGCCTGTATTCTGCTGGCATTGTTTTAGAGAATCAGTGTCTCTAAAATCAGAAGCCTTCTTAGGATTTCAGGAAATTGTACACAGTTCCTTTTCTATTTAATGGGGAAATGAAATGTCAACCTTCCACTCTGTGCTCCTGACTAGACTACTGATGGTGAAAGGGAAGTCTACAGAAACAAACATGTTCATGGTGAAATCCCTCTGGACTTGCCTGAAAGGAAACTAACCCTGGAGGTCCAACACAAGAAAAGTACAGCAGCACAAAACACATTACTAATATGTACTAAAATAAGATTATTTACTTAAAAATGATACATTGGACATAATCTGTGTACAGAACAAAGCAATTCATGGTAAACTTAATAAGGCACCTTTTAAACCAGATGCTGTACAAAATACATTTAGTGTATTATCATTTAAAAGAGTAATCTACACTTCTGGTATCTAAGCGAGAATTTAATCAAACTGTTTATCCTATTTCATTTTCTATTTACACTTTCGCTAAGTAAGGTATAATGCTATTTTCCTTTTGTACAATATACTACAATTTAGTTTTAAAATGGGCATTTCAAGGGCAGTCACTTGGATGGGCTTTTAAAAGGTAGTATATAGCAGTGGCGTCAAACAAATAGAAACAGATCCCTACAGGCCAAATGTTGACTTAGAAAACCACCAATTAATATTATGTTGTATTGTATTTTTATTTAATTTGTTAAACATTTCCCAATGGCATTTTAATCTAGTTAGGCAGTATGGGAGTTCTGCTGGAAACTGAGACCAGTCATGAGTTTGACACCTCTGGTGTAGGAGAAGGAGCTTAAAGTAACCATGAGATGATATTGTATACTTTACTCAACTGATAAGAACCACACCTTCCTTATAGGCCTCCCTGGGCAAGGTGCCCGATGTTGACTCTGCACCACCCTGTCATACAATAATTCTACTAGAAGTACAAAACATGCCACTTCTCTCTTTCTGATTTCTTGTAACAATATAGTGAGGCAAGAGGGAGAGCTGAAAGATTGCCCTGTCAATATCTGATCAAAATAAAGAATAACTACAGCTCTTTCTTTTAAAGGGAATTCCAAATGGACATTTTAAAATTATATGGCATTTTTCCTATCCAAAATTCTTTACTTAGAAAAAACTCAACTTCAAAAGTATTAGGAAAAAACTCAGTGATCTAAATAGGGAACCAATCCTAGAGGGAAAAAATATATAAATTCTTTATGGGCAAAGATCTCCTGAGCTGAACTTTGTATCTCTTGCAGAGTTCTGAGATACAGTAGATGTTGGATAAAAGTTTGATGAATGAATACTTCTAAACAAGACTTTCTGTTTGATTTTAGGGAAACCGTGAAAGCAAATATTTGAAATTTTTGCTGCTCTCACTTTCCAAAGGTGAAGTTAGCATAAGGAAAAAAAAATTAAATATAGCTATAGTAAACTAAAAAATAATCTAGCACAATTTGGTTAAATGTTATTTTCAGGCAATTCGAAGTTTAAAAAATTTACTTGGATATTGGTGTTAAAAGACAACAGTGGGTAGGGAATAAAAACTCACACTGGAAGGTATTCCAGAAAAATTATCAGAAAAATTGGATTCAGTTTTCATACTTCTGATATTTGTTTGATAAGTTATTATAAGTCTCTAATAAATTTGAAATCATTTTTAAGTTCAACTGTACCTTCAATTCTACTAATAATCTAATTCCTTTATCAATTAGAATGAAAACTGATTCAAGATAATATATCCTCTTTCATTAGAGTTAAGGGACACCAGGCACATTCCCGTCTGCTCAGTCTCACATAAACATCTCAGCTCAGTTCTAAGCTTCAGGAGGAATTTGCCCTGGGCCACTCAAATAGCCTGACCCTTAGGAAGCTAGGGTCTGCCCTAGCCATAAGGCAGTCATTAAAGCCTTTGCAGGCAGTGGAGCCTGTGCTGGCCTCAAACACCAGGGTCACCTGTAACCCATGGGAAGGCTTTTTAAGCTTAAATATCTTAAAACTTTGGGGACACTGTATTTTAAGTATTTTACTCATAGGATAAACACAATTTTGAATGGAGAGAAAGGAATAGAGGAGTTTCCAAATAAGGCCACATTTATGTTTCAAGACCATGTTGTTCCTTACAAATATTCTTACTGAAATCTTTTGAATGCTATGATTTTGAAACCAATTTTCTACAACTAGAATTGAGCACAATGCTGACACTTATGTAGTATACCTAATATTCTGCTTCTGAAAATATTTTGTGATTTAAAAAAAGTGCTGGGAAGAAAGGCTGAATTTTTTTCATATTTTCTCTGTTTTATTAACAATAACAAATGGATTGTTTGAGAATTTATAATTTTGTCATGTCCAAAAAAAATGTCAAATTAGGCAACTAAGTCAGAGCTAATAAAGGAGCTTGAGTCATATGGCACTTTAGATTCCAGTACTTGTGTCCTTCTGTACAAACAAATGGAAAAACTGTTCTTTTCAAAGAGCAAGCTCATGAAACATAGACATCAAATTTTTTGCTAAAAAAAAGAATGCTTCAACTTTAGAACATGACAAAGAGAAGCTTTATTTTAGATTGTAAAAATGTAAAATCTTTCCAAATAGTTTCCAGTTAACTGCAAAACTGGTCTGCTTGGAAATACTCAATAGCTTCGACCTTCAGTGTCAGTCAAGTTTTGGCAATGGACGGAAAAAGGTTCTAAAAATTATTATTTTAAAAAATTACAGACCTTCGCCTTCAGTACTTCTATAGCACAACCCCATTTATTGTCTTACACTGCATCCAAAAGTAAATTGAAGTCTAACTTAATGGGCCCATGAATTGTTCTGCCAGAATATAACATTAATACTTAAAAGACATTACAAAACTGTAATGATTTCATAAAACAGAAATGTCCCTTGAGATAACTAGGATTCTATAAAATATGTAGCACTTTGTTAAATAAAATCTGTACACTGTGATAGTAAATAAAAACACTGATATTTCTTTTTTTTTTTGCCTGACCCTTTTTCATTTGTTTTATAAACAATGGAAGAAAGTATGTTTTTAAAATCCCCCAGATTTCAAACAATGACTAAAGTGGGTTAGACCTACTTAGTTGTTGGTAGTAAGTTGTTGGTAAGTTCACACAGGTCCTGAAATATAAATTTCCAATTAGAAGTTTCTCTTATAAGGAAGAATTTAAATGAAATTATTATGAAAGTTGTTATTGTATATATAGTAACAAAGCCCTAGATTAGCAGATATTAATTTGAATGCATTCCTTTTGAAAACCCCTCCACATTTATATGTATAAATGTTCTTTCTAACAATCTTTGGGTGTTGGCTGTTTTCTTCTATTTTCCTTGTAAGCCTGGGCTATGAGGGGCATATGATCTGGTTTCTATGGCATGAATAGGTGTGGACAAACATGACTATCCAAAGTAAAGGTAAGAGTGATGTCCTGCAAGTCAAGCCCGTTGTGCACGAGACACAGCATTTCCCTTTTCCAAGTCACCTAGAACAAACTGAACAGGACAAGGCTATAGGCACTTAAATTGCTTTCAAAATCATCCCAATGAGTGAGTTAATTCTTCAGGAGAGTCATCACACTGGGAGTTCCAACAAAAGAGACTATGTTTTTCACAATAACAGAGTAAAAATTGCCAAAAAGAAAGGAAGGAAGGAAGAAAGAAAGAAAGAAAAGAAAAGAGGAATGAAGCTCAGGCTTAGAAACATGGTCTTAATTTCTTTTGGCTTTTCAATTGATACCAACTTTCCTGATTATAAAAGGTGTGTTGGTAAAGAAGCCGATTTCTCCTGTAAGCTAAATGGCTTTTATGTGACTGGCCAGTCTTACTGCAACAACAACGACAAAGACCCAAAGCACCAACTATCCCCATCTTCCTGGACGTTCATTCCTCATTTTTTTCTCTTAATCCACATGGCAGCAGAAGAATCCTGGCACACACACGCAACACAGATGATAAACTATTAAAAAACAGAGTAGTATCCCAAAATGATTTATGATCTACAGGCTGTTTTACAAAAGCAAGAATATGAACAGACTAAGTTTTATCAGGTAGAAGGCAAAAGCTTATATTTCTCCATCTCTGTTGAATTCATTTTCTTCTTAAGGCTTTCACAGAAAGCACCATAATATAAACATGCAATTCAGTACCCAGAGTTTTACTGGAGACTCATGAATGATGACTGAAGTCTCAACATAGCTCATAACCCCTCCTCCCCCCCAACAAAAAAGAAACACATTTAAAACAAGGCTGTCCATAAATGTAGCATGTAGTGAACAGAAGTTCCCAGCATCATATTCTACAGAGTACTGAAAGGTTTCATATTAGCAGCCTGTAAAGGTGTGGTGAGGAAAAAGTCTAAGAACCACATGAATTTCCTCATCCCACTTCCATCCCACCCTTTGGGTGAAGAAAGTTCTTGGAGTCCAATACAGCTCCTGAGCATTATGTAATTGTCAAATCTTTACATCTTGGGATTCAACCATCTTGGCAAGTGTCTTCTTGATTCTCAATGCGGTAAGTCTTGAGGCAGGGTTATGGGCCCAGCATTCTGACATTAGCTTCAAGATAGCTCTCAGACACTGAAACACAGAGGAAAGTAGATAATGTCATTTTTAAAAAAAGAAAAGAAAAAGGAATACATTCCTACAGACTTGTAACTATAGAGAGATTAACTTCCAACTTACTTCATCACTATTCCATCGGTTGGACACGATGGGGCGCAGTCGCTTAACACATACAACCTCACGCATATCTTCGTAGGAAGGATCATGAGGTACCATATTGTAGTAAGGCAGTTGGTACTCTTCTGCAATGCCTGTAATAGGGAGAAAAAATCCAGATCTCGAGTGGCAGCAGACACACAGAACTGATAAATCTACTATAAAGTAACTACATTTAGTTAACCTTCATTAGTTCAATTTCTACATGACAATGCATAAGAGTAAAACTTCAGATAAAGGTTAACTTGAATTTAGTGCAAATGTTTACAGTTTCTCTAGAAAATATGTGTTATAGATCTTCTTTCACTTATCTTCTAATTTACTTCATATAATCAAAAAATAGCAAAACCAGAAAGGACCTTAGGGGGTTCCTTTGGAGGTATTCTTGGGATGCATCCCAAGATTCTGTTCTGGGTCTTTTCATCTTCTCTCTCTCTATGCTCCCATGATGAGCTCATCAGCTCCCACTGGTTCGATTATCATTCTTATCTGAAGACTCCAAGATCTCTCTATTCTTTTACTGTTTCTGTTAGCTCAAGCCACACATAATCCAAACTGGATGTTCCATAACATCTTAGGCTTAACACTTCTAAAACATAACTTTTACTTCCAAACCTAACCCTCTTCCAGAGGTACCATCAAGCTTCAAGTTACTCAGATTCCTAAATTCTGTGTCCTCCTCCCCTCCTGTTTCTCATTCCACATTTGACAATCACCTGCCAAATCTTGTGTCTATCACCACCCCCTAAGAACCTTTCTATCTCTCTGCTCACACAGTCACCACCGTAGTTCAGGCCATCTCTTACCTGAACTGCAATGCAATAACATCCTAACTGCTCTGCTTGCCCACTCAAATCCATCCTTTACACAGCTGTCAGAAGTTTTGCTAAAGTACAAACCTACCCACATCTTTGTTCTGCCTATTACACCCGAGAGAGTGTAATGTCTCCTCTGTCTGGCATTACAAGTCCTTCACAACCTGGCCCTGTGCCACCTTTCCAGCCTGATGACCCTCTGCTCCCTTTCCACATATACTATGATCCAAAAGAGATTCCATCCCAGCCTCCATACCCAGCACTGCATCTCCCCTAATGATTCCCTTGAGCAGGCTGACCCCAATGCCTACAAGGTCCTCTCCCTTCACCTCTGTGCTTCTTAGGCTCCCTAGTTTACTTTGAGGCCTAATTCAAGTATCTATTTCTACATGCAACATCTGGAGCAAGTAACAGCTCTAAGGGCAGAGTTAGTAAAGGGCAGAGCCAGGATTTGAACCCAGTTCCAGCACTCTTTGTACTACCCTTAACCTCCTCCCAGCTAAAAGACTTTTCTTTTCTTCCTCAACAAAAGTTCTGACCCATTCCCAAAGTATCTCTTCTCCAAAATGTCGAGTACAATTTTCTTTCATTCAATAAATCCATTTCTCCTCAAGTGAAAAATATAACAAAAGATTTTTTAATTATATAATCTGAACATGCATGGACTGCTGTTTATCTCCTGGCAGAATCACACAAATACCCACCACCTGTGACACAGCGACGAGCCATCTCCCACATGATCAGTCCAAAGCTATAGATGTCAGCCATTATGTACGGCTGAAAGTGATTTTTATTTAGACTTTCATCGAGCACTTCTGGGGCCATGTAACGCTTTGTGCCTACTCTAGTGTTCAAAGGGACATCAACTTCATTTGTATCACTGAAAGAAAGAAAAAAATCACCACAAAGTCAAAGGGCAGTACAAAATACATTTACTTTCCATTTTCTTAAAGTTCATTTGTGAAAACACAAAGAAGTTCACACATGTAGATTCAATTATCTACTATACAGAAAAATGTAGTTACATAATATAATAATGTTACTGCTCTCTTTCCCATATTTGACCTTTAGGATACCATGTGTATGGTTCTCTGTTGTTTAAGCATATGGTTTCAAACTAAAACTATTTTCTTTTTAACTATTTTTCACAAAATTTTACCTTCTCTCCCTCCTACCCTGGCCAACATCCCAACTAAGAAAGCCAGAAAAACACCACCCTGTTATAAAAACGCAGAGTCAAGCATAATAAATTCCCTCAATGGCCATGTTTTAAAGAATAAAAAGTACGCTATCAGCCCTTTACATTTGTTACCTCCACTTAGATGGAAGTTATTTTTTTTTATTTTTTAACATCGGACTACGGAATCTTAGTTGGAAACTTAAGTCACCTCTTATTTTTGATCCAGGTATCATTTGTGAAGAAAAGAAAAAGGAAAGCCACATTTGTCAGATGGCAAGAAGGGAAACTACTTTAGCTCAATTAAACCCCAAACAAAAGGACTACTTTTATAGTTTTACATTAAAACACACACTCACAAAAACAAGAAACTAAAGTAGCAGCTGAGCAGCCACAAAGACAAATTCCTGAACACAGTCTTGCTCCTCTAAGACAGAGAAGGGAGAGCCCTGTGATGAACAGGGCGCTGTCACTGAAAAGACACATGAGCATCTGTGCAAGTGTTTTTTTGAATCACATCTCTGGGAACCTAGGAAGACCCTTCTCCTCTGAAGCACAAAGACTCTCAACTTTGAGTACGAACTACCTGTTAAATTTCACAGCGAGACCCAAGTCAGCGATACAACAACTCCCATTTTTCTTGATCAGGATATTTTTGCTCTTCAGGTCCCGGTGGGCAATTGCAGGCTTTCCTTGGGTACCATAAATCTCTGTGTGGAGATGACACAGACCACAAGCAGCTGAATACGCCAACTTGAGTAGGGCCCTAGTGTCCAGAGTGGTACATTTCAGGAAGTCATACAAAGATCCATTTTCATGGTAGTCAGTGATCAAGTACAGCTGTGTCCAAGAACCTGTGCCCTTGATGTCAGCTGCAATAAAACCTGTTGATAAATGAAGCACAAGTTTGATGAGCTGGTTTTGACTTCCCAGAAGGTAACTGAAATTCAACTCTGGCTGGATGCATGAATCTCTGACAAAAACATTTGCTTCACTGAATGTCTACACATTATGATGGGCGATATGGTGGAGCACTAGCTTGGAATCATAGGCTGGGATTCAAGATCCTGTCTCTGATGCTTTAACCTCCCTGGATCTTCCTGGCTCTATCCCCTGTACAATGGCCTTGCCAAGTCTACAATATCGTCCTGTGTGAAATTCAGCATACTTTTATAATAAAGGCTAAAGTTACCTACCTCATGAAGATCTGGGGAAATCTACCTTCCTAAACAAAAGCTTCCTTAAGACTATAGCAAGAAAAGAATAAAGTTGAACTATAAGCAAATTCACTTGCAGAAGTGCAGGATTTAGGTGAAATGGTTGGCCAAAAAGGGAATCCCGTCTCAAGTTGCATTCATAATGTGCAGGGTAAAAAATGGGGGAGAGGCAGCTCCTGCTTCCTCAGCCATCTGGGCACCACTGTTTAGAAAGAACACTGAGAAGATAGACTATGTCCAGAGTAGTATCAAGGATAGTGAGGGAAACTAAAATCCTAAGGAGCAAATAAGGGCACTCAGGATATTAAGCCAGTGGGAATGACGTGATCGCCACCTTTAAGTATTTGAAGGCCTATCAAGTAGGAAAGGGGATGAATCTTGGTGTGTTTGGCCCCAGAGAAGAGACAGGAAGAAGGCATGGAAGCTGCAGAGACAGACCAGAGAGTCATATGAGGAAGAACTTCCTGACAAACAAATGTCTAAAAGTGGGTCAAGCTGCCTAGGAGAACCCTGAGTCCACCATTATTGGAGGCATTCAGGTAGAAGTGAGTGGTCCATTTCTGGCTCTTCTGTTCAAGTGTGGGTTGGACTAATGGCAAAGGATTTCTTCCAGTTCTGACATTCTCATGAGTCTCAGTTTGCTTTGTTAAAAAAAAAAAAAGGCAACCTAAGATAGGATTTGGGGCCATTCCTATAACTAACCATGAGATAAGTCAAAAGAATGAGTCCTGAATTGAAGTCATGCCCATTTATCTTGCTTTTCCAGTTTGCTCCTTGTGGTCAATAGGTTCCATTAAGACCCAAGAGCATGGAAATCAAAAAAGAGGTCAAAATGGAACCATCATACATCATGAAGAAGTGAGGTTAAAAATCTCCACACAGTACTTTCTACATAACAAAGATATGAAACAATAATAAGATCAAAGAAGTTACAAATATTATATAACCTGAATTTTAAAGTACTTCCACATTTCATCATTAGTTAACTACTATGCCCCTCCAAAACTTGACTCAATAGTTTTTCTTCCAATGTCAAATTTGCTTACCAAGGATATTCTCATGACGCATTAGAACAGTTTGATAGATCTCCGTTTCCCGAAACCAACTGGCCTCTTCAGTGGTGAAGAACACTTTAACTGCCACCTTTTCACCCCTCCATTTCCCCATCCACACCTCTCCATAGCGACCCTTTCCCACCTGCCGAACCATCTGAATCTGCTTGGCAATAGTTCGTTGAACCTGTCAAGGGAAAAAATTGTTTTGGTGTATTTTTAATCCCTTGAAAAAAGAATTTAGATTAAAAATAATAAGTTGATTTGCCTGCCAAAGTGTAAAAGTCAACTAAAAGGTCAGCTAGGTGCTGATATTATTAGGAATGATAATATACTGAGCTCATTAAATATTAGTGACATCAAATAAAAAGAAAACATAATGCATAATTTATCCAAAAGCAAAAGAAACTAATAACTTAGCATTCAATAAACTCAAGGAAAACTATTTACTGTCATGATTTAACAAAAACTTCTAGCAAAACTAGACAACATTTTGGTAGAAATTAGATTTAGGCTGACATCTTAAACCAAGATAAGCTCCAAATGGATATGTAACCTATGTATAAAAGATAGTATTATAAATGTAGAGTAGCAAGAAAGATCTCACAGGTCTATGGATTGGGAAGAATGCATCATCATCCATACAACCATTCTGGAGCACAATTTGGAACTATGCCCAAAGGGTTACAAAAATGTGCATACCTTTTGATCCAGCAACATCACTTCTAGGACTGTATCCCAAAGAGATCATAAAAGTGGGAAAAGGTCCCACATACACAAAAATATTTATAGCATCTCTCTTTGTGGTGGCCAAGAACTGGAAATCGAGGGGATGCCCATCAATTGGGGAATGGCTGAACAAGTTGTGGTATATTAATGTAATGGAATACTATTGTGCTATAAAAAATGGTGAACAGAAGAGACTTCAGAGAGGCCTGGAAGGACTTATATGAACTGATGCTGAGTGAAACAAGCAGAACCAGGAGAACATTGTACACAGTAACAGCCACAGTGTGTGAGAACTGTTTCTGATAGACTTAGCCCTTCACAGCAATGCAAGGACTTAAAACATTCCCAAAGGATTCTTGAGGCAAAATGCCATCCACATCCAGAGAAAGAACAACTGAATAAGAACACAGAATGAAGCAGACTTTTCTCTTGTGTTATGTTTTGTTTGCTTTGATTTTTCTCATGGTTTCTCCCATTCATTTTAATTCTTCTATGCAACATTACTAATGTGAAAATGTGTTTAATAAGAATGCATATGTAGAATCCATATAAGGCTGCATGCCATTTCAGAGAGGGAGAAGGAAGGGAAGGGGAGAAGATTTAAGACTTATGGAAGTGATTGTTGAAAACCAAAAACAATTTATTTTTTAAAAAAGAGTATCACCCAAACAAAGGACAGAGAGGATCCTAGAAGATCAAATAAACAATTTGAATTGCAAAAAATTGAAAAGCTTTGTACAAACAAATCAAATGCAGCCAAGATTAGAAGAGAAAGAGTTACTTAGGGAAAATTTGGTGACAAGTGTTTTCTAATAATGGTTTTATTTTCAATATAAAAAAGTAATGGGTTCAAATTTATAAGAATAAGAGATATTTTCCAACTAATGAATGACCTATCTTTTGACCTAGTAAGAGAAGTAAGTCTATACCCCAAGGAGATCAAAGGTCCTATAGCACAAAAATATTCACCACACCTCTTTTTGTAGTAGCAAAGAACTACAACTAAGGAAGTGCTCCTCAATTGAGGGGATAAACAAATTTTGGCATATAAAGGTAATGAAATACTACTTCATTCCTTCAAAAAATTATATATGATACAGTTTCGGATAGGCCTGGGAAGATAGATAGATAGACAGACAGACAGACAGATAGATAGATAGATAGATAGATAGATATGGACTGATGCAAAATGAAGGGAGAAGAGAATAATTTATATTGTAACAACAACACTATGAAAATTAACAAATTTGAAAGACCTAAGAACTCTAAACAATGTAACCATCAACCATGATTCCTGAAGACTGATGATCAGGAATACCTTCCTGGCAGAGAAGTCTTGAACTTCTTGAAACACAGAATGAGACATATTTTTGTATATGGCCAATAAGGGAATTTGTTTTCCTTGACTATGTTTGTTACAAGGACTTTGTTTTTATTCTTCTGCCCCACCCCCATGGATAAAAGAATAAAAATCAATGCTTGATATTTTTTTTAAAAAGCAAGAAGAGACAAACAAACAGGAAGGGAGTCAGCTTGCACACACTGTAAAATATGTAAAGAAGAATAAGGTATATTAAGCCCAAAATAGATGGTTAGAACTAGGCCATAAAGAATTTTATTTAAATGATAGTATCTGATTGTAGAGAAAAAAAAAGGAGCCCTTGAGAGTTCCTGGAGCAGGGGAATGGCATTATCAGACCCACAGTTTGTGATGATCACTTTTACAGTTATAAGGAAGACAGACTGGGAGGAAAGACATTAGAGAACAAAGTGCAGGCACAAGGTAATGACGGCCCAAACGTTGGTGGTTTGGTGGAGGCATGAAGAGAAAGAAGGGGCCAGATAAGATAGATGCTGTGCAGGCAAGTGATTAAGTATGTAAGATGAAGAAGACGGCTGCAAGCGTGGCTGACTAGAAAGGCTATGTTCCTCTCTGTGGAAACAAGGAAGTTCAGAAGAAGCTGGGGAAAGTTCAATTTTGGACAGACTGCCTTATGGAATATGTAGTCTCAAATATCCAATGAGCAATTCGTAACAGACTGGAGCTCAGAGACACAAACCAGTTGGAGATCTAGATCTGGAAGTCATCTACATAGAGGTGATAATTAACCCCACAGGTGCTAAGGACACCGAGAGAAAAAAAAACTTATTTAATAAAGAAAAAAAGTTTATTTGCTTTTAGAAAAAAAAAAATGAAGGCTGCTCAGACCGTGTATACTTCAATATGATTACTTTTAAAATCACAATGAATATCTTAAAATTTGGCACATTACATTGAGACATGCACTACCACAAATTCTGTATCATCAAAGTATTCCTGCTGAAATCCATAAAGCAGCATGATGCTAACAGTTCATAATGAAGAATGGACTAGAATCAAGAGAGCTCAGGGAAGCAAAACAACTAGCAAGTTATTCCAATAGTGAAGGTATGAGGGCCTGCCAGGGGACAGCAAGGGGTGTTTTTGGCACAAGAAGTGTTACAAAGGCAAAAGACAGAGCTTGGCAGCAGATTAGATATGCAGGGCCAGAGAGAGAGAGGAACTGCGGATGCTACCTAGCTTTACCAGTCTAAGAAACTGCCTCTGATAGGAACAAGAAAATTTGGAAGAGAGGAATGTTTCTGGAGTAAAGATAACGAGTTCTGTTTTGGTCATTACTGTGGGACATCAAGTCAGAAATCTGTAATATGCATCTGTAAATGGGAAACTGGAAGTGAGAAGAGAAACTAGGTCCAAGATAAATCTAAGACTCATTGGCAAACTGAATCTGGAGGAGCTGTTTTTTACCACAGACAGACAGTTTTATCATGTGTTTCCTCTTCAGATACTAAAGGCTGGGACTAAGTTTCACACATCACACAATCACAGATCACAGAATTTTGTGAGATAAGTGTCCTTAGAAACCAATGAATTTATTTTAATAAAATTTCATTATAATAAAATAGGGTGAATGCCCATGGGTTTGGATGTAAGAAAATTTTGCCTATTAACAAAAGCAAACCTACCAAATACAAAATGTGTGTGTAAACGTGCATTATTTTTTGTGAAGACAAATGGTAAATTGGTGTAAATGCTTTATTCAACAGTAACATTACTGAAGAATGAGGGAAAACACTATACTTACCAGCAAAGGCAGTCCAGATCCACTGCCAGAACTTTGTGACTGGTCAATAAGGTCTTTCAATGACTCTCCAACTGGGATAAAAGCTTCATCTTGTTCTAGGTCACGATTATAGCAACGGCTTCTTGCTATTCTTTTGCAATAGTGCCTTAAAAAAGGACAATAATGCTAAATGAAAAATAGTGCACACTGAATTATAAGTTCTGAAAGTCTCTCAAGTTTATTCTTTCTTCCTGCTTTCAGACAAAAACATATCCAGGTAAGTTAGCCCTCTGTATGGGAATCCATTTTACTGTAAAAAATACTTCAAAGGAGTGCTAGTGTAGTAAGGACAGGCTCCCCTTTAGTAAGTCATTCTAACACTTTAAAGTTCTCATTAGATAATACCAGTTATGTGCTATCTAACTTCTCCATGCTACAGATTCAATTTACAATATTTTTTAAAATTTCAACAGTAGAAGGCAGTTAAAGGGGTAAAATTTAGAAAATACATTAAAAGCTGATTGAAAATTTAAAAATGGAATGTTAGAATAAAAATCTTAAGACAGGATTTAAATACCCAGTGGCATTCAAAATAACCACCATCATCTACAAAAGATTATAAACAGGTATTTTTGAAGCCAAAAATCACTTAAAAACTTACAACGTGAGTAGATTCTGTGGAAAAACTACTAATCTACATGTAAGGAAGGACAACGAGTAATGAGAAAATCAGAAGCATTCACAAGCACAGAGGACCAGAGAAGTCTGGCAGGAATCCTTTCTTCTGCAATACATGACGACTTCAAAGCCAAACTATATCAGTCACTTGTGGGGCACAGGAGAAGAAGAAGCCCTGAATGACCTGATAAAGGAGTTGGGGATGCAGAACCTTCCCATGTGAGAAAAAAGGGGGAAAATGCAAAGTAATATAAAGAGATTCTCAACTCATGTCTCTTGTCTCTTTCACAATGACATTATCTAAAATAATTAGACCACATTAAAGTGTTAGTCTTTCTTATCAAGGATGACAGCAATCTACTTCAAACTTATTAAGAAAGCACAGTTCTTACTTGTAACAAAAGCAGCTGAAGAAGATGATCATAGCAATTACACACACAGCCATGGAGACAAGGACAGCCAGCCAACGAACGCTGCCATCAAAAAATGGACCTAAAACAAACCATAAAAAACACTGGTGGTAGAGCCTCAAGAGGAGATTACTTTACAGTCAATGTAGTCTTTTCAATTTTTATAACATCTGATTTTGAGAAAAAATACTTGGAATGTTCCGAAGACAGCATTATATTTCAATGACACAGCATCAGTTTAAGAAAAAAAATCGCTGTTAATAGCCTTATGTTTCTTTCCCCCAATTTCTGATATTTCTTTTGAAATGTATTTGTTAAACAAAAAGGCAATAAAAACTGATCTGTTGACAGATCAGGGCACTTGAACGGCACAGCTTGTGTGGTTTAATTCTTATTTCGTAGAAGATACTGGTATCGTAGTGAATAGCTGAACCTGTGTATACAAAGCTTTCTTAGTGAACAAAGGAGAATTTTTTTCAATTCAATATCCCATATTGATATGGATATACCTTATATATACCTATGAACATATTAATTTGGCAACACCAAAAAGTCTAATGTCCAAGGTTGAGAAAGCATAAAAGTTGATCAATGGGAAATCTGCTAACAGTTAACATACTTTCAAATGCAGTGAACACATTGGTCTTCAAGTACATGGCATGATGATAAAGGGTATTCCATTTATTAACAAAAGGCACTGTGTATAACATTTAAATTTAGAACGTTTAGGTTGTACTCTTTCTTGAGTCAATTAACCTACCTATAACAACAGGGGGTAGTGTAGGCTGCAAATATTGGTTACACAAATTGGTTCGGCAACATTCAATTGTCCTCCGTAGCTGAGCTTTTGGTGAATCCTGGAGAAGGAAAAGTGTGAAAAGTATCACTGTTTCAATATGTTAAGCAGATCATGTATTCTACATATTTCATTATCACAGTTCTGGAAATATCTGTACCAAAATATGAATAAATGAAGTGATTATTTGTGGCAAGACACAAACACTAGACATGGTAGAAAAGGAAAATTCAGCTGAATTTTGGCTGAAATATTACACTGTAGCTCAGGAAACACCACAATAGGATCCTATATTCTCCTATCAGTCCTGATAGAATACCAGATATAAATAAAGTGAGGTTATAGATTTAAATCTTAGTTTTTACAGGAAGTCTTTCCCAGTCTCTCTTAATTCTATCTAGTGCCTTTCCTCTTTGAATTATTTCCTATTTAATTTGTGCATAGTTCATTTGTACATATTCATTCAATTCTCACAACTGTTTTCAAGATAGCAGCTTGCCAAATCTAATCTCATAGGTCTCAAATTAGATCTTACCTTACACTGAAAATCTGAGCCTTCATACTTCATACAGCCTGAAGCTAATGTAGTTTCTCCTTGATCATCTTCTTCTATGATGGCAAAGCAATGACCATTAGTTCTGAAAGAAATGCAAAAATGTGTGCTCAAAATGTGCTAATTGCAATGGGCTTCAATGAGATTTTACACTGCCCTTAGCTCTACTATCTACTGAATGAGCAGTATTCACACAGGCATCCTAGGTAAAGTTAAAAACAAAGTGGCTAGGTAAATAAATACTCTCCAGCTTTGTCTGAATTAAGGCCAACAGCATCCGTGAGCCAAAGTCAGACCAATACTTGAACCAGGAGTAGGATGGAAATTTCTAGACACGGAGTGCACTATGCTCCCACACTGACTCAGTAAGAAATCGTATCTAATATCTAATCCAACAGAAAAAAAATTACACCCCTTGGCAGCTCAGAATGTCTTTGAACAATACTAATTTTTTATGGAAGAATGTGTTTAGTGCAGAAAAACATGGGCAACAGAAAATACAAGTTGACTTTATGGAAAAGCTGGTGAGAAGGAGCTCTCTGGGTAGCTGCTGCCATCAAACTCGGAAGCATTCTCAGAAAGGAGAGGCTGCCTACTCCGTCAAAAAATAAAGCTAATTACCACGAGGGGGCAGACAAGCCAAAGGCAGTGCAACAAGAAGAAGACAGACCAGAGGCAGCAAAGAACTCTGGTACTATCAATAAAATATTCTAATAATGAACACCAAGTACCTTAAATTTGACAATTCATTAACAATCAAAAAATCCATACAGAATTACACAACTGTTAAGAACACAGTATTCAACTAACTTGTTTTTTAAGATGTAAAAAGCCAACAAACCAATAAAGCTGGCCAGCTCAAAAGCCTGATTTACATAGGATGCCTAAGCAAGGTTTTCCTTTTGCATTTATAACTTCAAGGAATAATTTATTTGCATCAGCACATCTAAAATTATCCCAGACATACAACACTCACTTAATTAATGAGTTTATCCCTGTACCTTTTTCCTCCTAGCTTGATTTGGGAGAAAATGAGAAATCCATTACCCTGGGTCCTCCCTGAACTAAGCTAAGATAGGTTGGCTAAGGAGTAGCCAAAAGAGTCTGTACATGGCTACAGTCAGTTTCTTTCTTTCTTTTTAGAATAACATGAACTATAATCCTCTCCCCAAAGAAATCTGGTTTCTATGACCATTTTCATTTATGTTTTAGGCTTATGTGATAAAAAAAAAAAAAAAACTAGGTAAGTCTGACTTATGTAAGAGATAGTGTAGCCTACTATAATGGTGCCAAACTCAAATAGAAATGATCCCTTTGGCTGCAGAGTGACTTAGAAAACTGCACAGTAATGTTACCTAGATTGTATTGTATTCTATTTATTTTGGAACACATTTACCCATTTCCTCTTCATCTTTTTTCTGAAGCACTAGGGCAGTGAGTCTGACACCTCTGGCCTACTAGACGGAGAGCTGGCCTTAAACTGGGTCAAGTTTTGCCTGTAACACGGGGTAACTGAGGGATTTTAAGCTAATTTCTGTACCTCTGAGAGGTCAAGGCAATACTGGACGGTCACCAGAGGCAGAGAAGGTAGCATGCCAAGTTGGTGAAGAGCATTTCCCATACCAGTGAAGTCACTTGTCTTATTCTACTCCAGAGATAGGCAAACTCAGGCTTAATAAGATTTAACATCAAAGTCTGGCAAGTTTCTAAAAACAGGCACACTAGAATTCTTTTTGGAGGGTAATGCATAAGGCCCTCTATTAACATATTTTCAGGTGCAGCCTAATGAGTGAAAATACTAGACTCCATTTCTTTTATTTCCCTTCGAAAAACTATTAGTAATAAATAACAACCCATATTCACGTGGTAACTATAACTTGTTCACAGCTTTCCTTATAACTGTTGTGTAAGGTAGGGGGTCTAAGGATCTATTATTCTTTCTTAGAGATGAGAAAACAAAGGTTCTAAGAGATTGGCTTCCCCAAAGCCACATGGCTAGTGGGTTTCAGGCAGAGGGATTGAACTCAAATCAATTATGATGTTTCTCTAAGAAAACAGGTGCCTCTGGTGGTACTTGCCTATAATTCCTATTACTGAGGAGGATGAGGCTGGTGAGGTACTTGAGTTTATGAACTATGAATACAGTATGGCTAAGTCAATCAGGTATCTACACAAAATTTAACAACAACAGGTGAGCCCCAGGGGTTTGGGGGAGGGGAGGGCAAGGCAAAATCTGTAAGGAAAGGTGAAAAAACCCATGTGAGAAAAGGAACAGGTCAAAGTTTCCATGCTGCTCAGTGGTAAGGTTCAGATTCATGAATGGCTGCTGTATTTCCAGCCTGGACCAGATAGGGAGGAGCAAGGCAGAGGGAGAAAGAAGGAGAGAAAGAGAGAAAAAGAAAGAGGGGTAAAAGAGAAGAGGAGAAAGGAGAAGAAAAAGGGAGGAGGGGAGAAGAGAAAAGGAGTACTTACTCCCTAAGCAATATGCTCTATTATATGCCAAATAGAAAGCATTTTGTATCTTCTAAGATGAAAGCTATCATGTAAAATTAACTGTTACTAGTCTATTTACCTAAAAAGCCCTTAGAATAGGTGAGCAAACTACCGTACTTTGTATCTAGCATTATCATTGCCACTATAAAACCTCTTACACACCATACTCACATGCATGTGTTATTAATAGCGTCATCAGGGCAATGTCCTGAACAGTGACACTTCAAAAAAGGCAAAGTATCCTCCGGTGCTAAGGTTACTCCATTTTCCTCCTTTTTCTGATTTTGGTCTGACTTCATTTCTGTACCATGAAGGAATCTACTATCTGGATTCTGTCCTGCACATTAACATATAAGAGAATTATAAACATTTTAGAAAATCATTTGAATTGGTTATTAATATTTTCAAACTGCTTTATCAGGATAATATAAAATAACATTTGACCTCAGATAAAAACAATTCTTTTCAAGCCATTAAAAAGGAATCTTTCAAAGATGTGACTACATTCAAGCTTCACCGAGACACTTACAGCCCAGTATGGAGTCTGGAGTAACCTAAAAATCATTGCCCTTATTATTGCAACCGAGAGGCGTGTAAGTCACCCAGATAAATTAAAGGGTTCTTTGACATGTTATTTATATCACGCTGATATCACGGGTGTAGGGTATGTTCAGGGGGACCAGTACCTTTGGTGTGATGGCTGCCAAGCCCTTTTTGGAGCTCTTTCCACCTTTTGTGTCCACCTGTTCCACCTAACTCTCACCTGGGGCTCCAAGAAGCTGCAGCATGCGCAGGGTCACACCCCAGTAAACCGTTTCTGAAGATGGGCCAAAGCAGGTTGAGGGTAACCAAGAGTTCTCAAATCCATTGATGAGCCAGGGGATATCTACCCTAAGCATGTGAAGACTTCCTCTGTTGGAACGGGCGGATGAGAACAATTTGTTCCAAAGGCCATGAAGGCAGATGATGCAGGGGATGTTGAGTGCTCAGTGCTTGGTTGGACACCGAAAACACGAATCAAAAGACATCACCCATACCATTTCACTATTATGCCTCAAAGTAATGTGGCAACAGGCAAGTGATGAAGCAGGAAATGCAGAAACACTGGGAGCTGTAGTCACAACCCTGCACACAGGCAGCCCAGGCCACAAGGTCATTTCTCACTGGAAGCAGCAGTGGGACTTAGCAGCCCCCTGGGTGTCTGAGCAGCCTTTTAAGGATCACACTGCTCACTCCTAGTGTGAGGAAGGGGGCTAGGAAAGGTGCCCTAAACATTGTCTGCCTACCCAACCCTGGCCTGATTGGGAATCCCACTATAAAATTAAAATACACAAAAAATGTACAAAATGTACAAAAACATCTGCAAAGATGATTCCACTCACCATCGGCACACAGAACGTGAGAACACTAATAGATGACAAAAAATTCAGTAGACCTGAAAGAAGAACTGCTCTTGTTGCAAGAGAACTCAACAGGTATCACATCCAAATAGCAGCCCTGAGTGAAACAAGGTTGGCAAATGAAGGCCAGCTTACTGAAGCTAGAGCTGGCTACACCTTTTTCTGGAGTGGGAGCAGTGAAGGGGAACACTATGAAGCTGGTGTGGGTTTTGCAATCAAAACTAATGTAATCAGTAAGCTAGCATGCCTGCCAAAAGGCATGAATGACAGGCTCATGACAATGCAATGGCCACTCACAGGAAAATGAAATGCCACCATCATCAGTGCCTATGCTCCCACCATGACAAACCCTGATGAAGTCAAAGAAAAATTTTATGAAGACCTAGAGACCCTTATCATCAATGTGCCAAAGGTGGCCAAGCTCATAATTCTGGGCAACTTTAATGCTAGAGTAGGCTCAGACTACTAGACTTGGCAGGGAGTCCTAGGGAGGAATGGAGTTGAAAACAGCAACAGCAATGGTCATTTACTGCTGACAACTTGTCCATCGCATGACCTTCTCATCACCAACACTATCTTCCATTTACCTAAATGCAATAAAACTTCATGGATGCACCCTCGCAGCAAACATTGGCACCTAACAGACTGTGATTGTAAGGAGAAGAGAAAGACAAGATGTGAGAGTGACAAAGGCAATGTATGCTACAGAGTGCTGGACTGATCACTGACTTATCCTTTCCAAGGTAAATATTCATATTCATGAAAAGCACCGCTCCCAAGATAAAATGATTACCAGAAGAATTAATATCAACAAATTAGAGCTCTTCTCTGAGCGTGAACAGTCTGTTGCTGACTTGGAGGGAAAGTTGAGCCAACACACAATTAGCAACAGTGGAGCAGAAAAGGAGTGGGCAGCTTTCAGAGATTTGGTGTATAGCACTGCATTTGCTCATCTGAGTCAGAACACTTGCAAACACCAAAACTGACTTGATGAAAATGATGGGGAAATTCAGAAGCTGCTAAATGAAAAATGAGAACTCCACAGGATTTACCAGAAGGATAGTTCATCTACCTCCAAGAAGACAGCATTTAATTCCATCAAAAGCAAAGTATAAGCAAAGCTTAGAGAGATGCATGATTCCTGGCTCAGTAAGAAGAAAGATGAAATTCAGTTTTATGCTGATAGTAACAATCCAAAAACCTATGGTGCACCACAACTACTCAGTGCTGATGGAGCCACATTGATTAGTGATAAGGACATGAAATTAGAGAGATGGGCTGAATGCTTCCATAGTGTTATCACCATCAAAAAATAATGCTGAGGCATTGACCATCTACCTCAGGTTGAAGTCAATCCCTCTTTAGTTGAATTTCCAACTGAAGAAGAGGTTTTGAGGATCCTTAGGCTCCTTTCATATGGCAAAGCACCTGGTGCTGATTCTATTCCAGCTGAGATTTACAAGGTAGGGGCACCATTGCTCATACAAAAGCTGACTAAAATTCTCCAGGTTATATGGCAAGAGGAGGTTATCTCTCAGGAGTTTGAGGATGCCTCCATTGTCCATCTCTGTAAGGGTTAAGGGAATAGATTGTCCTGTGACAATCACAGGAGGATTTCTCTCTTAGTCACTGCTGGCAAAATTCTTGCTAGAGTCCTCCTTAATAAGCTGATCCTTCACCTGGAAAATAGACATATACCTGAGAGCCAGTGTGGCTTCAGAAAGAGCCAAAGAACAGTTGATATGGTGTTTGCTGCCCAACAACTCCAGGAAAAATGCCAGGAGCAGAACAGAGGTTTGCACACAACGTTTGTAGATCTGACCAAGGCCTTTGACACTGTTAGTCATGAGGGCTTACGAAAAATTATGTCAAAATTTGGTTGCTTGGACAAGTTAATCAATATTGTACGTCAATTTCATGATGGTATGTTTGCCCAGGTTCTAGATAATGGACAATGCTCTTGTGCCTTCTCAGTCACCAATGGAGTGAAACAGGGTTGTTGTGTGCTTGCTCCTAGGCTTTGCAGCATGATGTTTTCAGCCATGTTGACAAATGCTTTCAATGAGTAGGAATTTAAGGTCAACTATTGTACTGATGGCAAGTTCTTCAATTTGAAAAGAATACAAGCCAAGGGCAAAGTGGAGGGAGTGTTGGTGCATGATTCTCTGTTTGCAGATGATTGTGCACTCAATGCAGCCTCTGAAGCTGAGATGTAACAAAGTATGGATCAATTCTCTGCTGCCTGTGCTAACTTTGGCCTAACCAAATTAACATCAAGAAAACACAGGTGCTCCATCAACCACCACCACATCATCTATACATGGAACCATCGGTTACAACAAATGGATTAGTTTTGAGTGCTGTGGATACATTCACTTAGCTTGGTAGTGTATTTTCCAGGGATGTACACATTGACAATGAGGTTGATGCATGCATTGCCAGAGCTAGTTCAGCGTTTGGGAGGCTCCAAAGAAAAGTTCGGGAGAGAAGTAGTATTAGACTGACTACCAAACTGGAGGTCTACAGAGACGTTGTGCTGACCTCATTGTTATGTGCTTGTGAAACATGGACAGTCTACCAGTGCTATACCAAGAAACTGAACTGTTTCCATTTGAACTGTCTTAGGAAGGTTCTGAGGATCACCCGGCAGGATAAGGTACCAGACACTGAAATCCTTGCTGGAGCCGAACTGGCAAGTATTCAAACTGTGCTTCCAGAGAGCACAACTCCAATGGGCTGACCACGTTGTTTGAATGCCAAAAGTATGCTTGCCAAAAAGGCTATTTTATGGAGAATTCGCATGGGGCAGGCGATCACATGGTGACCAGAAGAAATGATACAAAGACACTCTCAAGGTCTCTCTCAAGAACTTTGGATTTGATTGTGCGACATGGGAGACACTGGTACAGGGCCACTCAGCCTGGCATGCCCACATTAGAAAGGGTGCTGTATTCTCTGAGCAAAGCAGAATTGAGAAAGCACAAAGTAAATGCAGGATATGCAAATTTAGGATATCCACCTCAAATACTGAAACGGACTATCTGTGCCCATCCTGTGGTAGAGCATTCCAAGCTCATATTGGTCTGATCAGTTACACACTGAAATTTCACTTTATCATGGTGATGTCATTTTGGTCCTCTTCAAAGACGAAGGACAACAATTAACCAAGCAATTTATATCACACAAACGTGTATGTATGTAGGTGTGTATGTGTGTGTATTTATATATTTACTTAAAGTTTCTGAGATAGGTTTTAAATGCGAAACCAAGGGTTTGGATTTTATTCTAGATGTTATAGAGCCCCTGGAACTTTCGGAGCAAGAAAGTGACATGGTGTAGAGCTATGTATTAGGAATGTCAATTCAACAGATATGCAAGAGACTGGCCTGGAGAGAGAAGAATATGAGGCAGAGACACCAAGGAGGAAGCTACTATAATAGTCTAAACAAGACATGCTGGGAGCCTGAACTAAGGAGCCTGAACTAAGGAGTGATCATATAAGGAGCAGAAGCTAGATGTTGTAGAGGAAAAATCAGTAAGACATGGCAGCTGGGGGGTGGGCAATGGGGAGAAGGAGTGTGAATGAGAATGAAGAGTTGTACAGGGGTGGAGAACCTGTGGCCAAGACCACATGTGGCTTTCTAGGTCCGTGGGTAGCCTTTTGACTGAGGAGCCTAAGTTTTACAGAACAAATCCTTCTATTAAGGGGATTTGTTCTATGAAGTTTGAACTCAGTCAAAGAGCTGCCCTTGAGGATTTCGAGGGCCACATGTGGTCTCGAGGCCACAGGTTCCCCACTTCTGGTTTAGGAAGACTCCAACGCTGAGAACTTGAATGACTAGAAACATTGTGATGCCCTCAACAGAAACAGTGATTAGGAAGAGGAGTGAGTAGGCTAGGGTAGGGGGGAGATACCAAATTCTATTTTGGATGCCTTTGGAAATCCAGTTAGAAATGTCCAATTGGTAACATGGCTCCCATCACCTTTTACTGGCTGAGTCCAGATTACCATGAACTTTACATTCTCTCCCAGATGGTGCATCTGCTATTCTCTGCACAGAAAAATTCCTCTCCTCTGTCTCCAAGCCTTTGCAGATTGTTCCCCATGTCTAGAATGTACTCCCTTCTCTTGTTTCCTTCAAGGCTCTGCTCAAGTGACCCCCTCCAATAGTAAGATTTTCCTGGGGCATCCGGATATGATTTTCTGTTTACTTTGCATTTAAAGTGTGTTCTGAAAGTTTTAGTTAAGTTTTGAGCTTTAATGGCCTAATCTTTTAATGGCTTAAAACTGAACCAAGACTTTTAGAATACCCCATATTTTTCTACCTTTATGTGTACACATTTCTCTCCAATAGAACATAATGTTTTTGAGGGAAGAGACTGTGTTTTTGTCTTGAAATCCCTAGTACTAGCATAGTAAAGTGCACATTGTAAAGGCTTTAGGATAAATTAACTATATAGTATTTTTTTTTAAAGACTCCACTTTTGTTTCTGTGTGAACTAATGATTGTTAAGCATCTTACTTTGGATCTAAATTATTAAAGAAAGGAAACAGAGTAAAGGAATTAACCACTTATTTTATCTGGTATATTGTTATTTTAATTAATGATTTAATTAATTATTATTCAGTTATTAGTAACTGAATGTTTGCTGGATATCTATTTGATGGTCTATTGAAAAAAGTTTTCTTAAATTAGAAAGTAGTGTTAAATTTAAAAAAACCACAATTCCCTTTGGTATTATACCTGGCTATCTTGGCATAGCACAGCACAGACCAACTGCTTCAGAAATGTCCTGAAGCACCTACAATGACCAGGGTCACTCTCTCAGGTCTGAATCTTTTTCATATTTGAAGACTTGGGGACAAATTGGAAATGAGAGTGTTATAAATGGGTTTCATATACTGCAATGAATTTAAATGAGTAATGAAAACTATAACATAGGCTTGAATAAATTAAAGAATTTAGTCATTATGTATTTAAATGAACTATTTAATAGATAATAAAGCCAGAGACTTAAAGCAGAATCATGACAGGAACCAAATGCACAAAAATATTTATCACAGTACTTTTGTTGTAGTAATGACTTGGAAACAAAGTGGGTGTCCCACAAGCGGAGAGTGCTTGTCCAAACTGAAGCAGATGAATGTAATGGAATATCACTGTACACTAAGAAATGATAAACATGACAATATTAGAGAAATCTGGGAAGGCCAGATTATGTACAAACAGCTGCTGAAGTAAAAGGAGCAGAACAAAAAAACTGTACATGATGATCATAATAAGAAATGTAAAGAAAAGCAACTGGGAAAGAGCACAAAAGTACAACCAATGCCATGAGCAATTACGGAGTCTGAAGACTGATGAAGGTACACACTGCCCACCTCTGGTCAGAGGAGATAACAGACTAAAACTGAATGAAACATGCAATTCAGATATGGCCAATGTGTTGAAATGTTTTGCTGCACTGTAATAATTTGTTATAATGGAGGGTTTCGACAGAAGAAGAGAGGAGTTAGTGGGTAGTAACTGAAGAGAAAAAAAGGAAAAGAAAACAGCATCAATAAAACATTTAAAAAGCACACGTAAGACAAGAGAAAGTTCAGGAAAGGGCACAAATAAGGCATTTTTGTCATACAATGCTAAACTTTATATGTACTTTTAAAAATTAAAGCTACATCAATGTATCACAAAGATTATACCCTGGCCAGGTTGGATTTAACACCAGGAATGCAAGATTGAGTCAGTATTAAGAAAGCTATAAACAAAACATATTAATAACAAAACCAAAATCATTTAATTACATCAATAAATGCAGAAATAGCTATCATCAAAATTCAACAGTCATGTTAAAAACATTAAAAGGAAGAGGAATTAACAGACTACTCATTAATATGGTGAATAACATCTAAACAAAATTAAGAGGTAGGAGTATCTGTAATGAGGAAATGCTCAAGTCTTTATGATAAAATCATGGAAGAACAAGAATGTCAACTGTCACCTTTATTATTCAATAGAGTTCTCTAAATATTAGCCATAAAATAAGTAAAATAAATTAAGCATCTGCAAAGAGGAAACAAAATGAACTCCTTCAGCAGATATGATGATTCACTTAAGGAACCCCAGAGAGTCAACTAGAAAATTAACTGGAACAATAACCACAGCAAAGTAGAAGAACATAAATTAAATCCACATAAATTATTAGCCATTCCATATTCTACCAACAAAATCCAGCAAAAAGAGATAGAAAGAAAAATTCCATTTAAAATATACATGAAACGTATAAACTATGTGTAACTACCAAGACACACAGGAATTATATGACAACTACACAAGAACAGAGTATAAAGACAGACTTAAATAATTGGAGTGATGTTTGTTATTCACAGTTGAGCCATGCAAATACAATAAAAATGACAATATTACCCAAATTCATTTTTTCAGGGTCATACCAATCCAATCACCAAAACATTATTTTACAAAATTAAGGGGGAAAACTATCTGAAGAAAGACTCTCAAGGGAAGTAATGAAAAAAGTGATATAAAAAAGTGGTTCTGAAATTAAAAAAATCTCAAACCATGTTACAAAGAAGTAACCATCAAAACTATGTTACTGAGTAAAAAATAGAAAAGTTGATTAGTGGAATAGAAAGTATACAATATGAAGATGTATATATTACTGACAAAGTAATATAGTTTTAGATAAACCCAAAGATCCCAACTACTTCAATAAAGACTCCCTATTCAACTGGAAAAACTGAAAAGTAGTTTCTCAGAAATTAGGTTAAGACTAACATCTCATACCACATAAAGCTAAATGAATGCAAAACACAGATAGAAAAGGACATATCATAAATAAATTAAAGGAGCAAGGGAGAAGATGTCCTTCACAACTATGGGCAGAGCAAGAGTTCTTGACCACACAAGGGGTAAAGACTACTGAAGACATGAGTAGTTCTGATTATTAACCACAATAATAACTGGAGTTTATATAGAGCTTTCAGGTTTGAAAGGCAATGCACAAATATCATCTCATTCGATCCTAAGGACAACTGTGGAGACAGTTATTACTGACCCCATTTTACAGTTAATAATACTGAGGCAGATACAGGTTCAGTGACTTGTCCACATTCACACAGGGAGTTTCTGAGACAGGATTTGGACTTTAGTCTTCCTTGCTCCAGGTTCAATATTCTATCCACTGTACCACCTAGCTTCCTGATCATGTAAAACCAAAAATTTCTGACACAAAATCAATTCAGTTAAAATTAAAAGTGAAACAGTTAACTGGGAAAAAATCTTGGCAGCAAATTTCTTTCATAAATGCTTCACAGCTTAGATATACTAGGAACTATTCAAATACGTAACATGAAAAGCTATTCTCTAGCAGACAAATGGTCACAGACACAGAATGTGAAAGGGATTTCTCAAAAGAGGAAAAGAAAGTTACTAACAGTTATACAAAATGCTACAAATCACTAATAAGAAGAGAAATTCAAATTAAATAAACTGAAGTTCTACTGAATAGCCATAAATTGGCAAATATGACAGTAATGATTAAATGTTAATTGCAGGAGGTACTGGTGGAACTATGAATTAGCGCTGCTCTGGAAAGTAACTTGTAATTATACCCCAAACGTCACTAAACTTTTATCAGTCATTTAATTTAAATCAAATAAAACTAAGAAAGAGGAAAAGGATCTACATGTACAAAAATATTTATTTAGAACAGCACTTTGTTGTAGCAAAGAAAAAAACAAAATAAAGAGTTTGCCCATAATTTGGAGAATGGCTGAAACAAATTATGGTATATTAATATAATGGAATATTATTGCTACACATGAACCCGACAATGGGGATGCATTCAGAGAAACCTGGTAAGTTTGCATGAACAATGTACAGTGAAGGAGAACTAGGAAAACAATCTATTCAATTCACAACATTTTAAAGAAAAATAATTTTGAAAGACTTAAAAACATTATCAACGCAATTAATTACCAACTATGACTCCAGAGGACAGATAATAAAGTATGATATCCACTACCAACAAGAGTGAAGAGAATGTAAGTACAGACTGAGAAATTCACATCTGGCCATGACCAATGTTTTGCTGACTATGCTAAGTTGTTGAAGGTCCACCCCCAAACCTCTTAATTGGGGCAAGGAGGATTTAGGAGGGAGAAGGAGATTATGGAGCTTATTATAGTAGCTGAAGAAGAAAGGTGTAAAGATGGGGTTGAAAACAGCCCACATAACTTTAGGTTTGATCCTTAAGTAGATAAATCAATCACTCATGTATTTTAGACTAAATATTAAAAGGCCTTCAAATTAGAATAATTTTGCATTATTTGGCCATGCCACAGGGATCATCCAAAAATTACCAAGTTGAGTTTAAAAGAAACTGATATCCAGAAATTAAAGCATGTCTGACATTTCTGAGGAGTAACCACCTGGTGGGGGGGATGGAGTGTATAGGAAGAGAGGCCTGGGCTCTGCCCTTTAGTTGGAAGGGGACTTTTCAAGCAAAAGGTGCAGAAGATTTTAGTTTTTCTATCTCCCCATTAGATAGTGCCTTGAGGGCAGTAATTGTCTTTTGTCTTTTTTTTGTCATCCCTAGTGCTTAGCACCGTACCTAGCACATAAGAGGTGCTCATTGACTCTCTCTTCATCCATGTCTTAGAGGCACCCTTAGGTCACCTGGCAGCATATGTGCAGTGGAAGCCAAGGGCAGATGGGCACAGATTCACCATGCTTCAAAAGAGCTGCTTGAGCACCTAATGAGTGGGAGAAAAGGTTTTGAGCAACGAGGAATCAAGCTACCTTTTTGCCACATGCTCTCTAAGTCCGAGTTCACTTCCTATGGACTCTGTACTTTTGGAAGAATGTGTCACACAAACTTTGGGGAAGATGCAAACATCACTATACTGCCTTCACAAATACCTTTTTAGATTCCTTATAGAATCCCTCATTGTGTGTGTGTGTGTGTGTGTGTGAATATACTTCTATTTCTACATGTTTTTTCCTCAGTAGAGTGTAATCTCCTACAGAGCCAAGATTTTTTATATATTATTTTATCTTTTTATCCCCAGGTCCTAGCACACATATGTGAACCTAGATCTGTAATCAGAAAGAAGTAAATTCAAATCCAAACATACTCATTAGCTGCGTGAACCTGAACAAGTCATTTAATTTCTGTCTGGCTCCATGTTCTCATCTGTAAAATGGGATATTATCACAAGGTTGCTGATAAGGATCACATTAATTAACCTGTGTAAAGTGCTTTGCAAACCTGAAAACTCTGGGACAGAGGATAAGTGTAAGTGGATGAGAATTTAAGGCAGGGAGAACAATTAGGGCATTGCAAGAGTCCAGAAAAAGGGTCTGAACTGAGGTAGCAGCTACATAAATAGAATGGAGTCAGGGAAGACATGGTATGGAGGTATAAAGATGTGGCAACTGCCTGGATCTATGGGGTAAGGGGCAGTGCAGAGTTAAGGCTAATGCTGAGGTTTATGACCTCTAAGAATGCTGTGCCTGCCTTTGAAATATAGAAGTTAAATAGAAGTAACCAATTGGGGGGAACAGCAAGGAGAAGATAATTAGCTTAAGGACTGGAGTAAAGTAAGACAAAGTGGGAAATGATGCTTTGAGAAGAGCTGATGCATACAACCAAGAAGAAGAGAGTGCTTACAACATCTGGTCTTTCTTTTCTTGATAAAGTAGAAGGGAGATCTTCTCCACAGACAGAAAGGCAGATAGCAGGATAGATGACCACAAAGACAAGGGGTTTAGAAAAGATGCCATGTAAAGTGAGAATCCTTCAGTGGAGAAGAAAAAAATGATCCTGTAGTCAATCAGAGCAAAGCTGGTATTAGTTGGCAAGATCTAGTTGGAATGTGGCACCTGCATGACTTTGTCAAGTCATACTCAGCCACACACCAGTATGGGATAAGATGGCAGATGCTAGAAGTATGCAAAGGTCTAAGTTGCAGAATGAAGGATGGAAACAGAGTAAAGAGGTAACTCCATCTTTATGGCAGGGCAAAAACTGAAGTCAAGTGGGGTCAAAGAAAGGATGATAAGCTTATAAAGCAAGGAGTGAAATGTGAGATTGTAGTAAGAATTAAGAACAGAAAAGGTGGGAGAAGAGGTGAAGGTAACACAAGGGAATCTCAGAGTTCAGGATTGTGAATACAGGCTATAAAGGATGATGACAAAGATTGAGGGTTAACCATCCCTCTGAGTGACCAAGCTGAAGAGAAGGTACAGGTCATAAAAGGTGAGGTATTTGAACAGATATCAAGCTGCATGTTGAATTCCTCAAGTATACAGACAGGGGTTGAATCTATGGGTCATCATTCTATTTAATTCCAACTTCTTTCTGTCATTTGTTTTCATTTACAGAAGATTATCAAGACTGATATGATTCAGATCCCCTACCAGCATGTCTATTAGATCACAGAACAAAGATCTTACATATATAATATCAGTCAAGTTAAAAACATTTTAAGAGTGAGAAGAATTTATAATACAGCATGGTGTGTCAGGGTTAGGAAGCAAGTCTCAAAGCCAGAAAGACTTGGGTGCAAGTACAAGTCAAACTTCTGATGCATACGGGCTGTGTGGCCCTGGGCAACTTACTCATCCTCTCAGTGTACTAGACAACTCCTCAACGAAATCTGTAAAGCAGTTGCAAATGGGTACTAAAAGAAGTTTCTTCACTGGGAATTCCCTAAATCAACAAACTCAAATTCAGATCAAATCATAAATACCAATAAACGTGATTACGTGTATGGTGATCCAGAACTGTGAATTGTTAGGGTAGAAAACTCCCTCCATCACTGCAGGTGCGTGTGCGGTGTGACTAATCTAGGATCTCAGTAGTGATGGTACTCCATCTAGAAATGCAGACTGTAACCTATCCACATCTTAGCCTGTACTACCCTAGCCTGGGGTCTCCCCTACATCCTCCACAGAACATCTACTCAACACACCAGAGTTCCAATTCTAGGTCTTAGCATTCCAGGGGTAAAAGGCACTCAAACTGTCCATCAATTACACCTCTCTCTCACTCCATAACTGGTACACCTTTTTATACATGCTCTGGATGACATCTTTTGCTGGCTTTTGTGCAAGTTATCATGGATAATATTTTGCAATCTGTTAATGCTTACTACAGACCTTTCTAGTACGCACTGAATTACCTTCAATTTTTATTTGTTTGGAGACTGTAGTGTTCAATTCTTTGGAAACTGAGAGCGTGGAATAGTCCAGAACTGAAGTCAGGAGAAGCATAGGTTCAAAATCCATCTTTGATAATAAGTAACTAGGTAACCACAGGAAAGTCAATCAGACTGTCAGCCAGCACTTATTAAGCATTTGTTATGCACCAGACACTGTTTTAAGTGATAGGGATACAAAGAAAGGCAAAAAACAGTCCCTATTCTCAAGGAACTTCAGTCTAAGGAGAGGAGATAATATGAAAATTACTATGTATTAATTAGTAGTTAACAATTAACAAAATATATTCAGGATAAGAGGGATTAAGATCACTAAAATTAAGGGAGGGTTTCTTGCATAATGTAGAGCTTTAGCTAAAACCTGAAGGAAATCCTGGAAGCTGGGAGATAGAAATGAAGAGAAAGGGCATTCTAAACCTGGAGGCTACCAATGACAATGCCCAGAATAAGGAAATAGGGTGTTTTGTGAGAGGATCAACAAGGAGCCCAGTGTCACTGGATGTGGAAGAAAGTAAGATATAAAAAGACTGGAAAGGGGCTAGACTGTGAAGGGCTTTAAAATCCAAACAGGATTTTCTATTTGATATTAGAGATAATAGAGGCACTAGAGTTTTTTGAATGTGTGTATGTGTGTGTGTGTGTGTGTGTGTGAGAGAGAGAGAGAGAGAGAGAGAGAGAGAGAGAGAGAGAGAGAGAAGAAGAAGGAGAAGGAGGAGGAGGAGGAGGAGGAGGAGAATATCAGCACTTTAGAGAGAACAATTTGAGAGCTGAGTGGAGGATAGATTCAAGTAGGGTTTGCGTCCCCTCTTGAGGTGAGTCACAAAGACCCTCCAGCAGGCAACTGCCATAGCTAGCACATGAGGTGAAGAGGGCTTCACCATGACGGTACCCTTGGAAGTCAGAGAGAAGGGAATGCATGTGAGAAATGCTACAAAAGTAAAACTGCTAAGACTTGATAACTTAGCTTGATAACTTGATAACCTTCCAATATTCTCCTAGTTCCCATTCTGTTATCATCTCTATACATGACTCTCAGATTTGCTTGTCTAGCCCTAACCTCTCTCCTGACCTCTAGTTTCTCATCTGCAACTGCATATTTAGACACCTCAGTGACCCACAAACGTCTTAAATCAACATGTCTAAAGTTAACTCATTATCCTTTTATCCAAACCTCTGCTTCCTAAATTCTCCTATTACTGTCAAAGATTCCACCACTTCTCATCCCTGCCCCAGCTTGCAGCATCGATGTCATCCTCAACTCCTCAATGTCATTCCTTATTCAGGGAGGAGCTTGGGATCCATTGCTAAAAATGCTACATGATTCCCTGAAGATACCCTGTGTGCTCCCTTCTTTCTGCACCATTTTATATCACTTTGCAAACAAATTCAAATCCAAGATAAATATATTAATGAACTGCATCATTAGATTGTCTATCCAAATATATTTTAATTTGGGCAATAGGCTTTCTTTTCATCCATGTGTTGTGAGTGATTTGTTAGGTTGAATTCTTTCAAGTTGTTGTAGATCTCACTTAGAAGGCTCTGAAAAAGCCTGATGTTCCCTTCACTGCAGACATGGGACACCATAGACTGTAAGAAGAGATCAATGAGTTGAAGGGTTTTGCTGAAGTGATAATTTTCTCTCCTTTTTTACATCTTTCTTTTAGGGATGGTTTTATGAGAAAGACAGAGAGGAGGAATATATATGGAGAAGAAAATGTAAAAACAAAAGATATTAATTAAAATAAAATTGAAAAGGAAAAAGGTTCTATAGTATTCCAGGACTTAATGAAAGCAGCAAAAAGTCATCTCTAAAAGGTAGCATTTGGGGAACCTCACCATCTTCATACCTTTCATCAATTCCTTCATTGAGGACTCATAAATATTTCCTGTAATTTCAATCTCATTGATTCATGGAAATTTGTTTTTCACATAATGGTTGTACCATTTCACAGACGACTGTGTTATTTCCAGCCATCACCTGGAGAAAAGTTTGCATTTAACAAAGTTCAATATGCAGGGGTAATTAAACTCACCCAGGTCTAGTCAGTAATTGGTTTACCACATTTTCACTACCTGAAATAATTTCTTCCCTTTGAAGTCACTGTTTTTTTACGAATTTTTTTTCTGAATGTAGACCCATTCACAAATAAAGAAGCAGCTCTGAGTAGACCCAAGGAGTAATCCTAGTAAAAGAATTAGCACTATCCACACAGATACGCCAAAACACTTTCATACTTAACGATGCTCAAGAGAAACTTCATTTTTGAATATATGTTGGTACACTGTGACAGAAGATTCCACCTGTGATTTCTGAGTAATTTAAGATCATGATGAAGGTCCCTTAAATCTTCCTGAGTTACTAAATGATGATCAGAGGAAAGAATGTTTGCCTCCAACGGGGATCATCATCTTGATTTTCTCCTATCTTGTCATGCCATTGAGTTCTTCCTCCGAATTCCATATTTCTGGTAGTTCAATATATAAAAATCTTCATGGCTGATGGCAGATTTGGCACAATATATTTCAACTTGGAGGTAATCTCTGACATATTTCTTAAAGAAAAACAACTATGAATCATTTTTAAAAATCTCTTTGAATCTACAAATGGCATGATCCATGTATCTAATCAGTTAGTAGTCTAATACATGAGATACTGCACATGTAAAGTTCAAGCTTTATCCTGACCACCTGTTTTATAACCCAAATAAAGTCTGCATGCTTTCTTACCTGCTGAAA
Source organism: Potorous gilbertii (assembly GCA_028658325.1). Taxonomy (NCBI): domain Eukaryota; kingdom Metazoa; phylum Chordata; class Mammalia; order Diprotodontia; family Potoroidae; genus Potorous; species Potorous gilbertii. The sequence goes on from CM053769.1 coordinate 490,361,863, forward strand.
AAAATTTTAGTTACAGATTTAAAAGTTAACACATGGCATACTTAAAATTATTCAGATGACCAAATGAAAAAATGTTTTTAGACTGGGTTTTCCATTTCACCCAGCCTGGAAGTGTAGGAGCTACAACCCAATCCCAACTCTGAAAGTCACAGGAACTTTGATCTGAACCAATTATAACCTACTGATCAAATAAAAATTTCACAATTGACTTTTCAAAAAGAAAAGGAATATTGGGCTTACTTTTAGTTATCAAGAAAGTTCAGTTCTCACTGGACTTTTCCATTATGAATTTTAATAATCAAGCATCAGTTTAATCACAGGCTAATAGATTAAAGACAGACTCATAGACACCAAAATGTTTACAGCATACTTTTTTGTGATAACAAAGAATTGGAAACAAGGTCAATGCCTATCAATTGGAAAATGATAAAACAGATTGTGGTATGTAACAATAATGGGTTATTGTACTGTAGAAAACTGGGAATATGAAGACAGAAAAGGATAGAAAGATTTATATGAATGAATAATGAAGAGTGAAATAAGGAGAGCCAAGAAAACAATATACATAATGAATAACATAAACAGAAAGAACAAGCACAAAAAAGTATCAATGATGAATGTTGCAAAACTATAAAGAACAAGAATGACTTAAAAGAAAAAATATTAAAAGATTCTCCCACACTACCAGAAGGTCCACACATGTTGTGAAATACATACATTTTAAAACTTTCTTGATGTACAGATGAGACATGCAGATTTTTTCCTTTTTCCTATTTCCTAAAAAATATTGTTCTATGGGATAGTTTTCTGGGAAATGAAGAAAGAGGAATTTTGGGGAAAACTGAGTGACTGTAAGGTGGTATATATGTATCCTATATGATTTACACAGCTTTATTTTTAAAATGTCAGGATAGTAAACTTTTGGGGAGAAAGGAGGAGGATCTAACAATAAATCTCACTATCGATTATACAATTTTTGGTTTATAGAAAGACTGAGATTCACATACCAAGTTCTCTTACAAAAGAATTTATATATTACATAATCTTGGTTTTTATAAAAAAAAAAAAAAGGTTATTTTAGGACAGTTTTGTATTCTAACCAAGTTAATTAGCAAATTATATGCCAAAGAATATAAAGGAAATAGATACTCACAGGTACCATTCAACAACATTTCTATGGTGAACCCTGGTCAACTTGTTATTGAAATACTATACCTCAACACTCAGCACAAACTTAGGAAAAGAACAGCTTTTTATTACTGAGTAGCCTACTAAATGAAGTAAAGATAAAGTACAAGCTCTGTTTAAAACCTTTTTATGAAATGAAGACTTCCTTTATGTTTTAAATCTTATCCTAACCAAACTATTCAGGAAACTGTGCAAAACCAAATGGGTTACCCCTCACAATCACTATCAGTTTCCTATTCGGAAACTTTAAATACACAATAAACAGCAAAACTATATAGTGGCTTTAAAACCTAGCTAAAGACATTATAGCACTCTGAATATAGAAATACAGTTGTAGCTTTAACAAAATTTCAAAAGTATCTTTATTAGAAAAATAACATTTTTCATAAAATTCATATTTATTCTTTGTTTTAAGGGCAAAGGATTTTTACTAGCAATAATCATTTCAAAAATATTTAATTATTCAAGTCATATAGAGGACCCCAAAAAACCTATTTAGCTCTTTTCTGCTTTGTGCATCTTATTAAGTCAATTTTCTAACAATGACTCATACTGAAAAGTAGCCATACAAGTAACTTGGTACAGTAAGAGGAAGTAAGTTTTCTCTGTAGCATACAAGATTTAAAGTGAAATAGATCATAATTAATATGATTTTGTTATTTTTCTGCCAAAAAGGGAGAAAAGAATGTTTATATGAAGATGCACTTACCTTGAACATAAAAAATGATGAGCAGATAGGCTCCGAAAAACGTGATGTAAATACTTAGCTGAGTCATTGTTCAGTTTTTAATCTTCTCTGTGAACTGTCCCCCTGAGCAACAGGTCTTGTTACTCGATAAATTTTAAGCTCGTCTCTTTGATGAAATTCTGCCTGCAATAGTTTGACAATTATTCCAACTTCTACTGCTGTTTCCTGCTTCCTGAAAGACAAAACAAAAGTAAGGTAGAGAATAAACTTAAATGCTATCAAGATTTCTCAAACCAAGAAAAGGGAGAAATAATGCAAAAATATGTTTTCAAAAGACTAGATGTAACTGAACCAATGTAAAGATCTTTTTGTTCCTTGATATAAGCCACTGTGATTTAAAAGCTGCTTTAAACATGATTTACTAACTTAGATTTTAAAGCAATATATATACTATTGAAAGCACCTTAGCATTACTGTTTAAGAAAACATTTAAGAATCACTCAAAACTCAGTAGAAGTACCTAGCCTTTGAGTTAACCTTAAATACAACCAGATATAGAGTCAGGCTAAACAGACCTTCAAAAATTTCATCATGTTCTCTTTAAGTGAGCCAGAACCTAACAACAAGTATTCAACTATAAAAAGATCTTGACTAGTTTCCGTAAATGGTGTTACCTGAAAAAGCAAGTCCACCTGAGTATAAATCATGTCTAACTGGCTCTATCAGTATTTTTAAAGAAATAATCTTAAGAAAATTAAATAAACTGGATGAAACTGCAAAAACATTATGGAAATTCTTTCCAAGGGTGCTCTTTTTAAAGCCATTATTAATTAATTTAGAGTCATATTTAAAATTCTTAAATGTCAAGAAAACAACCTAACAACATAGCTAACAAAAACAAAGGCTATTTCTACAGATTCAAGTCCTATTTGTCAGTCTTTCAAAGGCTTTTAAGTTGTATCACATAGCAGAGAGGAAGTGGATGAGAATATGGAAAACAAGATGTACATTCTCAGACCTGACCAATTGCGTTGATTTCTTTTGTTTGATTGTACTTATTAGTGGAGGTGAGGGAAGGCAGAAAATTAGTGGGTGATAGAAAAATAACATCAACAAAAACATTTTAAAAGCACAAAAGAAAATTTTTAAAGTTTAGAATGAGGACACAATAGAGAACAGTTTTATATAGGTTCTTAAATTTAATATAAACTTTTTAAAAAGCACAAACTATGTAGCAGAAGTTCACAAAATCATACACAACACTCTTTGTTAGGGCAAAACATTTTTGTTTGTTTACAAGCTGAAGAGAAGTTGCTGGCCTGCATTCCTAGGGGAAGTTTCCTCGCCAGGAATCTCCTACCTCATTTAAAACAAAGGTCCCAGTCCCCTCTCCTGATTCTATTCTCTTGGGGTGACTTTTATAAAAATTTTGTTCCATAGGATTCTATCCTTTTTTGAAAATTCTGAAATCTTCTATCCCCAAATACATGTCAGAATATACCCAGGTTTCCTATCATTCTTAACCATAAATTCTAAGATGCCATGGTCACTTTATCACATTATTTACAGTCCAACAATCAGTTTCTCCTATTTGGTGAAAACTGGATCTAGACTAGAAGTTCCCCTACTTAGTTCCTTTGCTTTTTGAAGGAAGAAACAATCACTGAGGCAAGTCAAGAAATTATTTAATTGCTTTGTTTTGAGCAGAGAATTGAGTGTCCACAGAAGTGAAACCTCCCTCATTCATGGCAGTCAGTGGGCACTTTCCTCAGCTTTTCAATCTGCACTGTTGTCCACAATGTCAACAAATGGCTTCCTTTCCTACTTCTGTCATCTTTACCTGCTTTTTCCTCTCTGCTTGCTGGATCACTTAACCTGAACTCATCTCCTTACAGTGTTACTCCACTCCTCATTCCCTCCTTCTAAAAGAATCATATTCTTTTTGAATATGCTCTTCCAAAGTCATTTTCTATTCATCCCACTAAGTCCCAGTGTCAAACTTGCTTCCTTGGAATAGGATAAATTTCTAAGGGATATAGATTAGATAATGATATAAACAGATGCTTTCAGAACCAGTTCCATGGCCCAACTCAAAGATTAGTGGTTAAAGATTCATCTCAACATGGTAATAGGACTTTACTGGAATACCTCAGGACTCTGTGCTGGCTTCGTGATTTTTAATATCTTTAAAATTAGTGACTTGGGCCACTGACGCCTCCCAGAGACGGCTGCTAGCTAGTCATGTCTTATAATTTTTTAACTTTTTTTTTCAACTGTATACAAACAGTTGAAAATATGAGTTTCACTGCTGGCCCTTTCCTTGTATCCTCTCTTGCAACGTTCTGGACACCTCTACTGTTATTCTTCATATGATACAACTCTATGTTGATGCCAGAGGTGATAAGCAACTAGTGGAGTTCATTGACAGGGGATGGGGTTGACAGGGTCAGATCTGCATTTTGAGAAAAGCAATCTGATAACTAAGTGGATGATGGATTGGTGTGAAAAAAGACCTGATGTAGGGAGAGATCAGTCAGAAAGATGTTACTATCATCCAGACGTGAGGTGAAAGAGAAGGAGGGGTGTGTGTGTGTGTGTGTGTGTGTGTGTGTGTGAGGGGTGTGTGTGTGTGTGTGTGTGTGTGTGTGTGTGTGTGTCTATATATAGGACTTGGCAAGAGACTGGAATGAAAGGGAGGAAGGAGATCAGGATGACCTGTAGGATATGAACATGGTGGAACCAGAAAGATGGTGATGGCCTTGACAAGTAAGAGGCAAGAGTGAGAGAGAAGGGTAATAAATTTAGTTTTGGAATGCTGAGTTTAAGATGTCTATAGAGCATGTGGCTTGAGATGTTTAATAGTGAGAGATGCAAGAAAGAAGTCTGGGTTGGATAAAAAGATGTGGGAATCATTAACACAGAGATGATAACTGAATCCATGGGAGCTGATGAGATCACTAAATGAAATAATACAGAGAGAGAGAAATGAAGAGAGCCCAAGATGGAGCATTGGGAGATGCCTATGATTAATGGGCATGACTTGGATGAAGATCTAACAAAGAATCCCAAGAAGTTGCAGTCAGACAGGTAGGGGTAGAAACGGAAGAGAGCACTGTCCAAAAAACATATCTTCATCCTGAACTCTAGAGGTTTTCTCAACCTTCTTCCTGTCTCCTGAAACTTCCCACCCCACTCCTACCTGGAAGGTCTTAGCATAATCACTTCGCCACTCCACGTCGTCTAATTCTGCCATCCCATCAATGTTTTCATTCTCTCTCTCGCCTTTCCCACCACAAAACTCTTAGGAAAAGCTGACTACACTTTTTATCCCTACTTGTTCACCTCCCACTCACTTTTCAACACTCTTTAATCTGGTTCTTGATCATTCCACTACTGAAATTGCTCTAAGATGCCACACAAGTCTCTTAGCTGCTAAATCTAACGGACTTTGTACTCAGCCCCATCCTCTCTTAACCTTCCTTTGGCTTTTCTAACTGTGGGTCAACTCTTTCTCCTTCATAGCATTTTTCTCTCTGAATTCCATGGCCTTGTTTTCTCTTAGTTTTCTAACCTAACCTGCTCAGTGTCCATTGCACCCTTATGTACAAGAGCCCTCCTCCTAAGGGTTAGTCCTGTGTGACCACGAGCAAATCATTTAATCTTCAAGCACTAGTTTCCCTATCTATAAAATTGAGGTGGATAATACTCATTTTTTATGAGAGAATTATAAGGATGGAGTGCAACGATGTGCAACGACACATTTAACAATGAGCAATATCTAGAATCCTGAAAATTAATCTTTACTCCAGAAAGTTTTAAAAAGGATGAAATTATCTAGAGAGTAAGACAAATAAAGTCATCCATAAGAAAATCTCAAACTAGGGACAGAAACACAGTTGTTGAAGCTGGTAACAAATTTTAGTTAACAAGAGCTAGGAGAAAGATGTTTTAAGAGACAAATTTCTAGGGTAAAAGTTATTAATATTGTTACTACCCTATCACATGTGCCTTTGTTTCCTTTTTAAAAAATACTGTTTACATGCACAAAAGTGAATTCAGAGACAGGAATAGGCTGTCTGCTGGAGAACTGTTTATAGATTAAAGACTTGTGATAACTTATCTATACCCTGTCTGACCAGTAATGGAGGTTAAGTGTAACGGGACCCTTCAAACTACAAGCTTAAAACTATCCATGTAAACACCTACAATAGCAAGTTGTTAGTTCAAGGTCAATTTTAAATTCTTTTTGCAAGATAAAGTGAAGATATCTAAAAGGGTCTTATACAATGTAATTACCCTACCTTGCCCCCCAAGAAAAAAATAACTTTTAACATACAAGCATAAATGATGATTTTAGCATTGGGTTTTCCTTTTTAAAGACAAGGAAAAATTTATCCAAATCAAAAGACCATTGGCTTATGCTAAAAAAAAAATTTTTAGTGTGGAGGGCAGTTCAGCTTGGGTCGCACTAGAATGAACAGAGGAGGAGCAGGCCTTAGTAGACTGAATCACAGGTGGCTA
>CM053769.1:490368359-490456199 GCA_028658325.1 Potorous gilbertii
GGGGGGGGGGGAAGAAACAGACTACAGATTCTTACATTCTCAATGAAGAGGTATTTTCTTACATCACTGAGGACAAGGAGGATCAAAACATGTAGCCAGAAGAAAACAAAGTCAAAGCTTCCTGCACATAAGGCCTTAAGAAAAATATGAATTGGTCTCAGGACATGGAAGAGATCAAAAAGGATTTTGAAAATCAAGGAAGAGAATCAGAGGAAAAATTGGGAAGAGAAATGAGAGTGATGTAAGAAAATCATGAAAAATGAGTCAATAGTATGCAAAAGGAAAACTCCCCAAAATGCTGAAGAAAATAATAGCTTTAAAATTAGACTAAAACAAATGACAAAAGAGGTCCAAAAAGTCAACGAGGAGAAGAATGCCTTAAAAAGTAAAATGAGTCAAATGGAAAAAGAGTTCCAAAAGCTCACTGAAGAAAATAATTCTTTAAAAATTAGAATGGAGCAAATGGAAACTAATAATTTTATGAGAAATCAAGAAATTATAAAACATAACCAAAAAATGAAAAATAGAAGATAATGTGAAATATCTCACTGTAAAAACAACTAGAAAATAGATCTAGGGAAGATAATTTAAAAATTATTAGACTATTTGAAAGCCATGATAAAAAAAAAAGAGCCTAAAAATTATCTTCCTAGAAAGCATCAAGGAAAACTGACCTGATATTTTAGAACCAGAAGGTAAAATAAAAATGGAAAGAATTCACTGATCACCTCCTGAAAGAGAGCCCAAAAAAGGAAAACTCCTAGGAATATTTTAGCCAAATTCCAGAGTTCCCAGGTCAAGAAGAAAATATTATAAACTGCCAAAAAGAAACAATTCAAATACTGTGGAAACATAATCAGAATAACACAGAATTTAGCAGCTTCTACAGTAAGGGATCAAAGGGCTTAGAATATGATATTCCAGAGGTCAAAGGAGATAGGATTAAAAGAAAGAATCACCTATCCAGTAAAATTGAGTATTTCAGGGGAAAAATGAAACTTCAATGAAATAGAGGACTTCCAATAATTCTTGGTGAAAAGCCCACAGCTGAATCGAAAATTTGACTTTCGAATACCAGAATCAAGAGAAGTATGAAAAAGTAAACAGGAAAGGAAAACCATAAGGGACTTATTAAACTTGAACTGTTTACATTCCTAAATGGAAAGATGATATTTGTAATTTATGAGACCTTTTCTCAGTATTAGGATAGTTGGAGAAAATGTGTGTGTGTGTGTGTGTGTATAATATGTATATATATGTATGTATGTATGTATGTATGCATGTATGTATAGAGAGTGACAGAGGACACAGGGTGAGCTGAATATGAAGAAATGTTATCTAAAAAAGAAAACTGAGTTGAGGGGAATGTACCAGAAGAGAAAAGGAGAGGTAGAATGTATCATCTTACATAAAAGAAGCAAGAAAAAGCTTTTACAATGGAGGTGAAAAAGGGGAAGGTGAGAGGAAATAAGTCAGCCTTCCTTTCAATGGATTTGGCTACAGGAGGAAATAACATACACACTCAGTTGGGTATGGGAGTTTATCTTACCCTACAGGAAAGTAGGGGGAAGGAAGGGATAAGAGAATGGATGGCAGATTGGGGGAAGGGGTAATCAGAAGCAAACACTTTTGCAGAGGGACAGGTCAAAGGAGAGAACTGAATAGAGGGAAATAGTCTTTCACAACATGACTCTTACGGAGGTCTTTTGCATGACCACACATGTATAACCTATATCAAATTGCTTGTCTTCTCAATGAGGGTGGGTGGGGAGAAGGGAAGCAAGACAATGTGGAACTCAAAGCTTTAAAAATGAATATTAGAGGTTGTTTTTACATGCAACTAGGAAATAAAATATATAGGCAATGGTATAGAAATCTATCTTACCCTACAGGAAAGTGGGGGGGTGGTGATAAAAGGGAGGGCAGATGGGAGGAAAGGGCAGTCAGAATACACACTGTCCTGGGGTGGGGGTAGGGGAGAGATGGGGAGAAAATTTGAAATTCAAAATATTGTGGAATTGAATGTTGAAAACTGAAAATAAGTAAATTTATTTTTAAAAAAATTTTTAAGCCCAATTATTGAGCACTGAGATTTTTGAAACTGTCATCAAGGCAAATATAAAAACATCACTGTTTCTCTCCTAAGCTCCAATCTCCAATCACCAACTGCCTTTTTGAATATCTAGGCATCTCAAATTCAACATGCCTCAAATAGAACTCATAATCTTTCCCCCAAATCTTCCCTCTGCCCCTTTCCCAGATCTTACTACTGGGTGTACCACCACCTTGCCAGTCACCTAGGCTCACATATTACCTTGGCCTACTCACTCTAACTCACCCCATGAGCCAAACCTTTGTCAAAGCTTGCTGTTTCCACCTTCCCAACATCCCTCAGAAGCATTCCATTTCTCCACTAATAGCCACCACTACAGTAAGGCTCTTCATCACCTTTGTCTCTTTCCATATTCCAATACATTATTCATAAACTGCCAAAGTGATTTTCTTAAAACATAGGTCTGACCATGTCATATACCCCACTCTCACTCCACCCTGATTTGGTAAAACTCCAGTGCCTCCCTACTGTCTCCAAGATCAAATTTTAAAAGTCCCTCATTTCGCATTTGAGGCCATTTACAACCCAATTCCTTCCTACTCTTTCCCAGTATTTTTATTGTGCTCCTTCTCCACAAATTTGACAATTGAGCCCACTAGCCCACTTGCAGCTCCTCCTAGATGCCCAACTCCAGGCCTTTTCATCAGCTCTTCCCCACTCCTGGAATGATCTTCTGCCTTTAACTTCCCTGGACCCAAGACTGAGCTCAAATCCCTCCTTCCACAGAAGTCAGACAGTTACATATGGGGAATAATAAGTAAGTAGTGTATGAAGGAGAAAGATGAGTAATCAATCTAGAAAGACAGGCTGGAGTTAGACTGTAAACAGCTTTAAATGTCAAAGGATTTTGTATTTTATCCCAGAGGAAACGAGGAGCCACAAAAACTTTTGGAGCAGAAAAAAATGTCATGTTCAGACTTGTACTTTTAAGAATTTCAACTTACAAGATATGGAGGATGAACTGGAGAGAAAAGAGACTAGAAGAGAGAATCTGAAATTATTTAGGAGGCTACTGCAATAATCCAGGAGAGCATGAAATGGTGTGGTTGTAGTGGTAGGGGAGAGAAGGGAACAGAAAAAACTAAGTCTTGGAAACTGAGTGGATACTGGGGGAGAATAAAAATAATAACTAGCATTTATATAGTGCTTCTAAGTTTGCAAATTACTTTACAAATACTACCTCATTTGATCCTTACAACACCTCTTAAGACAGATAGTACTGTGATTCCCATTTTACAGATGAGAAGCTTGAGACATAGGCTGGTAAATTGAATGTCCAGGATCACATAGTTAAAGTCATATTTGAACTTGGCTCTTCTTTACTTCAAGTCCAGTACCATCCACTGTACCAACATATTGCCTATGATAAAAAGTAAAGGATGATTCCTAGGTAGCAAACCTAAGTGGCCAGAAGAATGGTAGTATTCTCAACAGAAAGAGGAGCTTTTAAAGGAAGGGTGAATTTAAAGTGAAAGATGAGTTTGGTTTTGGACATGACGAGGGCACATCAAGGAGAAGTCAAAAGCAGTGGTATTGCTGTAATGGGCCTCAGGAGAAAGACAAGGACTAGATATATAGATATGGATATCTAGATCTGGAATCCATCTGCATAGAAAAGATAATAGAATGAATGTAAGTGAAAAAAGAAGAAAAGCCTCAAGATAGAATCTTCAGGTACATCCACGAATAAGAGATGGAATGTGGTTAATAAACTTGCAAAGGAAACCCAAAAGCATACCGTCAGCCAAAGAAGAGACAAAGACCCAGGAAGAAAAGAGTAGATAGGAGGAAGAAATGATCAACAAGATCATTCAAAGTAGAAAGGTCAAGGAAGAGGAGGTCTGAGAAAAGATTAATGGATTATTAGCCAGAAAGACCACTGGGGACCTTAGAAAGAGCAGTTTCAGTTGAAAAAAGAAGAGGGAGAACACTGTCCTCATCTAACTGCCAAGGAAGAAGAACAGGAAGAATTTCAGTAGAGAAAACCAGTAATCCACAGTAAATAATAACCCCAAAGAGAACAATCTAGAAAATTCATTGTTTCAATTCATTCAATTTATGGTATCTTCCTACAAATGCAAAAAGTATAAGCTCTCAAAATGCAAACAAAGTAAGGAGACAAATTTGGTTTCACTGATATCACTGAGACTTGGTAGGGTCTACTCCAACCTAATTCAACAACATTTATCAACTATGTGTTCACACTGTAACTAAGTGCTGGGAATACACAGAAACAAAAAAAAAAATGCCACTGCCCTACCCCAGCTTAAATGCTATTCACACGCTACTGGGGAGGAACTGTGTATGTAAAGCCTGTAAGCATGGATAAATTTGAGGACGCAGGATAAAACACTAACCCAGACCAAGAAGGGTCTCTCCAGAAGAGGGCCCATGAACTGAACCGGCCTGCCTGGCCTTGGGGCTGAAACCAGTTCTGGCATGGACAAAAGGGGTGAAACTGTCACACTACATTAGGATGTTATGTTGATGACAAAATAAAAAACTGGAGAGGAGGAACATGGTGGAAAGCAATTTGGTTAGAACGAACAAAGGGACAAAACCAATATGCTATTATGTTTGCAACATATTTGAACAGAAGGAACAAACAGCCAAGGAACTCAGTAAACAGATCCCAAACAGAGTCTATAAGTATGCTATCATAGCAAGGAGGGACTGCAATTATTCTCCATGGATGAGACCTTTCTCCTTTTGCTAAAAGCAGTGTAGCTGTTCAAGTCTTATCTCATTTTAAGACTAATTTTATTCTTCAAAAGGTAGAATAGAAAAGAAGTGCTATTCTGAATCCGATTATGGCCAAAAACAGAGCACTTATTACTGAAGAAGAAATCACAGAGAATGAGGGCACATCATCACTGATTATTTAATTATACAAATTAAGCCTTGATTTTATTGTCTTATTTAGAATTGAGAAAGTGATGGAGAAAGTATTAATGCAGATTAAACAAAGTGTATTTGAAGCTGTACAGTTGTTATTAGTTGTGTCCAACTCTTCATGACCCCATTTGGGGCTTTCTTGGCATAGATACTGGAATGGTTTGCCATTTCCTTCTCCAGCTCATTTTATAGATGAGGAAACTGAGTTTAAAAGGGTTAAGTGACTTGCCCAGGGTCACACAGCTTATAAGGGTCTGAGTATGGATTTGAACTCAGGTCTTCCTAACTCCAGGCTGGGCACTCTATCCATTGTGCCACCTAGCTGCCCTTTTAAAAGTATGTAGTGAGTACTTGGGGGAGAGGAATGGGGAGAGATTGGATAAAGTATCCTTTTACACTGAAATACACTGTGAGTTCTTGTCTACCCTTTAACTTGCCTTTTTAAAAAATTCAATTTCATCTTATTTTCCTTTTCAAATTCTCTCTTTCCCATTCCTCACCCAATGAGCAAGCTCACACACGCACATACACATAGAGTGATAATAAGGAAGTGACCTTAGAAGTCTATTCTGAAGTCTGAAGGCTACCATGGATACAAATAGGGAATTCATCAACCTGTTTCTACTTCAGAGCAAGTAACAGGGAACAACTACAAAAGAAAAGTCAGTCTCTGTAATAGTTTTTAGAAGCTAAAGATCAACAATGAGTAGAGGCCGAGGATTAATGCTAACGACAATCAGTACTTTTTTTTTTTCAACCTATATAAGTGACAAGAAGATCACAAAAAAGAGGACAGGCATGACTAATCCTGAGAGTATATAGACAGAAAATAATAGAGAGGAGTCGGCACAACATGAATCTTACGGACTTCAGCTTTCTGTTCAAAGACATTGATTTCTGGAGAAGGAATCCCACCAGATGCACTGTGCTGCTTCCCTTCCATCTCTCAGCTTCTCCACCAGGGAGGTTCCCAGTGCCTTGCAGCCAGTCTTCCCCTCACAATCATCTTGTACCTATTCTGTACAGAACTGCACATGTTCATGTTTTCAGTCCCTCACCCTCTGAGCTGTAGACTCCTGAAGGGCAGAGATGGTTTTTTATTTTGTCTTAGTGTCCTCCCTAGTGCCTGGCATAGAATACGCACTGCAACATGCTTGTGGATGTATTAATTGGTGCGAGAACTTTGTCCACAAAGTAGATTGAAACCACAACTACTTGTAATTTAGTAGATAAGTTTTTTTTTAAGTGGCTGCGCACAGCCACAGAGCCAAGAAGTACCAGGGAAGTTTGCCACAGCTTTTCCTGATTTTGAATGAGCACAGTCTTGAATCCAGAGTCTAAGTCCTGAGTCCAGGTCTCTCCTTGAATCTGACCTGTACTGACCAGCTATGTGATTCGATCACTGGCAAGTTATCCATGAGTGTCAATTTCCTCACTAACAAACAGGAGCTAAAAACCACAAGGGATTCTAGTGCCTTGGAGGCACAATGTGCCCGTGAGGGCTGTTTGAAGGTTCAAATTATAAGACACTTTGCAAACTGTAAGGGGAAGAAGAAATCAAAAATGGTTAACGGCTGAAAGAGAAGATAACTGCGAAAAAAGCAAGACCCCACTTAGATGACCACAATAAACTCAAGTCATCAGCACTAGATAAACTATATTTCAGGGTCCTGAAAGAACTGAGAAATATTCTCATCAGTTCACTGCTAGTCATCTCTGAGAACTGTGATGAACAAGAGCTGTTCAAAGAGAATAATGATTTGTTCCCATTTGAAAAAAAAGAAAGTGAATGTAGCCTATAGCTACCTACCAGTGAGCTTGGTGTCTATCCCTGGCGTGACTGTCACTATCATTCTTGTTTACTCATGATGACGGACTAGACGACTAATAGGGTCTTCTCTAACTCCTAAGTTTTTTTGATTCTATGATGTATGCAATAAACAGTCCTGTTAACCTGAAATTTGGTTAAGTAAGAAGATATACATGCTATTATTTTGTGTAACACTTATGTTAGATATTCATTCATAAGGAAAAAAAATACACATCTAGGGCATATTGGTTATGATACTTATTTTTCAATTATCACCACAAGTGAAATATTAAGCATTGTTCATGTATATGGTTTCAGAGAGCTTTTTAATGGAAAAGATGAGGAAGCAAATACCAAAAGAAGAAAAGTCACAATTGATCCCAAGGTTCAGCAATAAAGACTATCAGAAAGCACAAGTGATAAGCTACAAAAGGCAGCACCCATAAGCCCACTGACTCTACTTCTATACTGTCCCCAGAAGTTATCACTGAATGGAGTTGTAGAGAAGGGGTCTGTCATCCCCCACCAAATGCCAATGGTGAGGAAGGCAGGCCAGTCCAGGAGATGCCATAAGGCATTCTGAAGACCAAACAGGAGCTGGCATGTTCTGGGCATTGCTATCTTGGGCAGGAACCCCATTCTCTGGGCCTCAGTTTCCTCTGTAAAATGAAAAGGTCAGACTGAATGGCCTCTGAAATGCTTTCCCAGTGCTAGATCTATCATGGTAAGAACAAAAAATAATTTTTCTCCCCCGACAAAAGAAAAAAAAAAACTAAACGGGAGTATCAGAGGTCAAAGTGTTAAATAACCTGTCCAAACAGTAAAATCAACAATGTCTCTCTTTTTTAGAGTTACCAGAATCAAATAAAAAGAAAATTATTGGGATAAAAAGTAGTTTTAAGAAGCCAAATGAAATTTTTACCATGATTTTGGTCTAAAATATTAGTACATCTGCTTTGTTAAATTCTGGATTTCATTAAAATTTTATTTTTCCTTTCTAGTAGAGGCATTTTTCACATAATAAGGGTGGGGAGGAGTTAGTGATAAAATATTTTTTTCTCCTTTGAGGGGCAGTACTGGTATTTATTTTTTAAAATGGTGGCTGTAGCACTATTTTCCTCCTATGAAAGTTAGCAAACATCTTAAAATGGGGCAGCTAGGTGGTACAATGATAGAGTACTAGACCTACAGTCAGGAAGACTCATCTTCCTGAATTTAAGTCTGACCTCAGACACTAAATAGCAGTGGGACTCTAGACAAGGCACTTCACCCTGTTTGCCTCAGTTTCCTCATCTGTAAAAAGAACTGGAGAAAGAAATGGTAAGCCACTCCAAGATCTTTGCCAAGAAAACCCCAAATGGGATCACACAAAGTTGACATGAAAAATGACTGAACAACAACAATCTAAAAATAAACCATTAGGATTGTTTTTATGATGGTCTAAAACTACTGTTCTTATGGCACTAGGATAAAAAAAAAAAAAAAAAAAAAAACAAAGCTCATGAGAATCCTGAAATGGAGAGCCTGGCCAAATTAATTTTTTAAAATGATGCTGTCTCTCCACTGAATAAATGAGCCTCAAGTACTCAAACTAAACTGACAGACAAAGAAGGCAGCAGAAATCACTGGATTTGCAGCCAAATAAAATAGAATTTTTTAAATGGCTGACTGCTGACCTTGGACAAGTCTCTTACTTTCTCTTGGCTTCAGTCTTCTACTGTAAAATAATAAGATGACACTAGCTAGAGATAAGCTATAGTCCAAACAAATAAATGTATTTTATTTTGCTAGATTTAAAGGTTAGCATAATCTTTTCTCCACAGAAAACTCAGTAAGACAAATTTAGCTATTGAACAATAACCAAACATTTATATGCTTGTGTGACACAAAATAAATGGTTTTTATAGGAATAAGAGACAGCTGGACCAAAAATTCTGAGAAAAGGCCAAGGAGGAAAGAGCTGGCTGGAAAACACACTGCAGCTATTCTTTCCTGTTCCCTTCAATCTTCACTTCCTACTGGTAAGGTTTGGGATTTTTCAACTTGTTGGCCTGGAGCCAATTCCATAAACCACCTCAGAGTCCTAGTCCTCTCTCCTCAGAGCCCCTCCCCAAGGCAGCTCTCGGCGCCCAGTCTGACATGCTTTTCAAGGCATGCTAGACTCCAGAGCAGACTTTCTGGCTCCACTTCCATTGTTTGCATGGCTACTTTGCTCCTTATCCAGGGCTTGGATTAGCATAAGAATATTGTCTTCCCCCTTAGCAAGCAATCCAACCATTCCTTCTCTCACTGACTCTCATCCCCAATAAACATATACAGGCTAACACAGAATTTTAAAACAAACAAAAAAAAAAAAACCTCGTTTCTCCCCTTCCTCAACTTTTTGGTTTTTCATTCGATGAAAAGGTTTGTATGGATGGATGTATACACATTAGAGCTGGATGACCAGCGTGTGTGTCCTGTACAGCAGGCCCTGCAGATGAACCACAGGCCCAGCAAGTAAAAGGAGCTCTCTTAGAGAACCCGTGGAGCTACTGGGGGAAATCGGGCAGGGTTTTTAATGACTTCAAGAAACTTCCTGAAACAACAGTCCAGATTTCAAGTACCATTTTCTTCCAATGGTGCTTATATATGAATGAGAAATATGGGCCAATAATAGACTTTTACATTGTATTTTAAGCTTTGCAGTAGCATTTTACAGATTTTATCTCATTTGAACCTGACAGCTCTCTGGGGTAGTTACTACATCTATTAAATACCTGCGTATTACAAATGAGGAAACATACTCAGGGAGGTTGTAAATCTCTTATGGTCACAGAGCTAGTTTCAGAATTTGAAATGGATTTTGAATCTAAGTGTTCTAAACTGGGGGTACATATCACACAAAAGGCCACAACAACATACAGTGATACAAACAGGTTGTAGCACACAGCCAACAAAAGACTGGCACAAGAGAAACAGAGTACAAAATATTATGTAAGAAGCATATAACCAGACAGGTAGGTCAGCCATGAAGTGAGCATGAGGGCAGTGGATAACTCATGTTTTCCAGTGGTGCACAAATAACATAAAGAAATCTAGAGAAAGTATCCACAGAACACCATGGGACCCATACAAGGATCACTGAGAGTTCCAAGAAAAGAAGGGCTGTTCTGGAGGGAAGAGTTCATAGATCCACTGAGGTATAAGATTATAGATGGGAATACAAGACTGCAGACATCAGAGGAGAAAGGCTGAGCATGGGTTGTAGATTATCAACTCGATGTTTTTGAACACTACTTCTTGTTAACAGTTTGAATTTTTACAAGCTTTTAAAATTATGTCATACTGTTGACTCATATTGAGTTCTGCTGTTCAATAAAAGCTCCCGGTCGTTCTGTCTAGTTAAATGATGCTCCTAAACTGATACAAGTTAGGCTTTTTTCAAATCCATATATAGGGCTTGGATTACTGTCTTAAAACAGCTCATTTATTTTTAGCCCACTCTTTCAGCCTTCTGAAGTTGTTGGGGACTCTCAATTCTTTTACAAACCTAGTCCTTCCAGCTTTAATTCATTCCATTCATTAATTTGGTGAGCATCAACAATAGTCTAAATCCATATCAATGAAGAAAACACTGAAAAGGGTCAAGAAAAGAGAGCAGCATATGGGATTCTCCTTGCTCCAGGAGGACACCAGTCCATTATGTGGGTCATAGGTGCTGAGTCCATCCAACTGCATCCTTGAAAATTGTGCAAGAACACAAGTCTATCTTATATATGATTACCTAAAAAAAGGTACTTCTCAAATCACATCCTCAATATGTCATAACAAAATCCATTATCCAATCCAAAAACATTTCTATAATATTGCTCAACTAATTAATCTACTCATTGTTAACATTTACAGTATTATTCCTATGGAACTAACTGTACCCTGTAATGTTGATTCATCTAACATGTTTTCTCAGAACAATTAACAGCAAGAGGCACACTGTGGCTATATGAAATGACATTAACTATGTTTCCAGTCTAATTATTCTTAAAAATAAAAAAATGAAATTTACTCTCACATAACTGAAATTTATTGGTTTCATTTAAAAAATATGCAAACAGTTCTCACTTTACACAAACTCTACTTTATATGGAGAATTCTTAAAGAAATCTGCATTCCAAAAAAACCACCTATGTTAACCTTACTGTACAATACTGTGCTTGCCTCCACCCCCATCCCACTGCTTCTGACCCTCAGCTCTGTGCTCTTCAGCCTCCAACCACCCCACCACCACAAAAAATGAAATAAAATAAAATAAAAAACCCTCCAAGTGAAAGCAGAACAGACCCAGGGAGACTGTCATTGGATTGGAGACTTGATTTGAGACCTCCAGCACCACTGAGGGGGGAAACCTTTGCCCAGATCTACTACCTAGGCTTTGTCCCAGCCTCTCTGTGTGTCTCCCCTCCCCCACTTGTATCTGCCCCACCTCACCCGCCCTGTAAGTTGCTCCTCTCAGTTTTGACCAGGCCCCCAAGCGGCTGGCCCCAGTCCGAATATTCCTCCTCCTACTCTACCTTGTGTCCCTGAACTGTGTGCTAGGCCCTTCTCTCCTTCCAATCAGCCTCCTACCCCATGTCCTCAGGCAAATTTGTATTATGTAAAAGTGAAAAAAAAAGAGGTATGACAACAATACATAAAGGGAGGACTGTTTGTACTTCCCCAAAACCTATGGTGTAGTAGATAGGGTAATGGACTTAATAGTCAGAAAAATCTGGTTCAAACCCCTTCTCAGACACTTAATAGCTTTGTGATCCTGGGCAAGACACAACATTTCAGAACTTCGGTTCCTCAGCAACAAAATGAGGAGCTTGGTCTAGAAAGTCACCAAGGTACCTTCCAGCATTAAGTCTATGATCCACTTACAAAATGCAATTACTAAAAAAAAAAGTTAGATTATCAACACTAAAGGGAAAAAGGAACCTATTCTTTAACTTTGGTACTATGGTACTACTAGTACCAATAATATGGCATTAACATTGAATATTATTGGGGTAGCTATGTAGGCACAGTGAGTAGAGCACCTGACCTCAAATCAGGAGAACCAGAATTCAAATCTGTTCTCAGACACTTGACATACTTACTAGCTGTGTGACCTTGGGCAAGTCACTTAACCCCAACTGCCTTGCCTTTCCCCCTCAAAAACAAACAAACAAACACTGTCTACTATAACTTGTTTTTAAGGAGCCCATGTTGGTTTTCTAGATTTTCATGTTGTTGTTCTGTCATATCCAATTCTTTGTGATACCATCTGGGGTTTTCTTGGCAAAGATCCTGGAGAGGTTTGCCATTTCCTTTTCTGGCTCACTTAACAGATGAGGAAACAGAGGCAGACAGATTTGAACTAAGGAGGAAGAGTCTTCCTGACTCCAGGCCCAGTATTCTATCCACTTTACCATCTAACTATTATAAATCTTCACCAGCCATCCCTTTATTTATGCACTCCAGAATTCTGCTGAGAACCAAAGTCAAGCTGGCCTATGTCTTACAAAATCCATCCTGCCCTTAAAAAAAATTGGCCCCTGTAACAATTATTTAACACTATGGCACATTTCCTATAGTCAATAAACAAGCATTTATTAAGCATGCATCCAATATGCCAGGTACAGTGCTAAGTAATGAGGATACAAATATAAGAAAAAAGGATCTCGAGGTCCTAACATTTCAATGGGAAAAGACAACACATAAATGATGTTCAAGGTGGGCTGGAGAGTGAGGAGGAAGATGGGGGCGGGGAATGATGGAGGAGTCCAGATTGCAACCTGAGAGACAGGACTAGCCTGGGCATCCTCCTTAAATGGAGGTCCTAGGAGGAATCCTCTAATCAGAGGGTGGGGCCAAGGGGGCTAAGGGTACTTTCAAGGTCTTAATTCCAGGGCTGAAGTGACCTTCCTGTACGAAGCGTTTCTGGGGCTTGGTAGAAGGGTTCAGAATGCATTATACAATTCCTCAGGAGTCAATGCCCTCATTTTATAGATTAAAAAAAAAACAACACTTGAGGCTCAGAGATGTTGAATTCTCCAAGATGAAACTTCTAGGTGTTTTTCTGCATAATGGTTATTAAGAGCAACAATATAACTTCTTTTCCTCAGCAAAATCCTTTGGCCAAGAAATGTAATGTAACAGCTGAATTAATGAAAGGAAGACTTATCCAACTTTCTCTGGTGGGAAAAATTAAGTCAATGATGTAGATATTAAAATAAGCCTACTTTCACTAAAGGAAATATGACCAATTCATTAGAATTTATAAGGTTAACAAGAAAATGTTGCAGAAAAAGTAGCAAGATTTTCCGTGATTTAACCACGACTAATATGTTTGCTTATGTTGAAAAATAACAAAATCATTTTAGATTTCAGTCAAGTTTTGCTTACCTTAAGAGGTATGGATAAGGTCTTAAAAAATAAAAAGGTCTTTTTAATACAGATATTTCAAAACAATCTTTATTCTACACATTACATTTTATTTACATCACTGCCTACATCCCTTGACAAGAGACAAAATTTTTAGAATTGGAAGAGACTTCAGATATCAAATCCAACTTGCTCATTTTATATGTGAGGAAACTGAAGCAAAAGTAATGAAATGATTTGCCCAAGGTTATATAATTAACTGGTGGCATGTATTCAAACTCTAGGGCCAGCATCATTTTTACTGCCCAAAAATAATTTTGAGATAGCACTTTAAAATTTATATGTATTTGATAAATATTAGGTATAACTAAATATCACCCTCCAAAAAATTAAACCTACATATTCTCTTTAATCTTTATCCTTACTCCATGAATAATTCACAGCATATAGCATCAGTGTCAAATCTATCTATGTAAAAAGGTCGATGGAAATGAACTCTGAGACTCTTTTTCAATTTGAAGATTCTATAATTCTATGAAGGAGAGAGACTATGAGTACATATCTCTCTATGCAGAAAAAATTTCGTAACTTAATAGCATTGACAGGCTTAAATATGACACAAGCTTATTACATATAAACACTGTAATCTAGTGTTTAGAGAGAAAATGACCTATACAAACAAATGAAAGAGTGTAAAATCTGACTCAATGATAAAACAAGGAACTAGAAAAGAGAATTACAATTTATTATTCCCTACGAAAGAATGGTTGAATTAGAAATGACTGAATGATATGGTGGTCCATTTTTGCCCCAGAGAGCCTAAAACCAGACAGCTATGTTTATCATTAATATTTAAATTATATTAAATATTGATACTTACCAATATTATCAATAGATAAATTGTCATTTAAGCCAAAATGATACATAAGCCATCCCACTTTCCTATTAAAAGCAACAAGGTGTATCAAGGTGCATTTGGATTCTTTACTGCTTTACAGGATACATTCAAGTTTGGAAAATAAATAGTCCCTGAAATAAGTGTTTGTGCAAAACATCACTCCTTGGCATCACATGACACATCTGCAAGGACTGTCATGGCTGACAGTCATTCTTTGAAAGAGGGTGGAAAACGGGAGCCCTATACATTAGACTGGAGAAACGTAAATTATGCCCTAGTTTTCAAAAATGGGAAAAGGACAGATTCTCGATCAATAGACCAGTGAGCTTGGCTTTTGATATGTAGCAAAATTCTAGAACATGTTAAAGAAATAGAAAGTAAACATCTAGTAAAGAAAATGGTGGCACATGGCGAGAGGAGACAGAATGATTTCATCATGAAGAGAAAATACCAAATTAGCCTCATTTCCTTTTCTAACTGTACTACTAGTTTGCTTGATTAAGGGAGTGCTGTAGATCTAGTTTGTCTAGATTTTAGGAGAGCAGATGGCAAAGGATGTCAAGCCATTCTTGTGTAAAAGATATATAGCAATATGGACTATATAAATAGTATACAACTGGGTGGATTTTGAACTAATTATTTTGCTAGATTCAAAGGGGAGTCAATTGGAAAGCCACAACCAGCAGAATGACCTTGGCATCTGCATTTGTTCCTAGGCTGTTTAACAGTTTTATCAATGACTTGGATAAGGATATAGATCTATCCATTCATTCAACAAGCATATGAGAAACACCTATTTTGTATGAGGTTTTGTGCTAATATGGGATTGGGAGGGAAGTTCACACACTGGATTGGAGTAAGGAGCCCTAAATATATTGCTAAAATGTCAGACCAATGCTAATAAGATTAAATTCACTAAGGATAAACACAAAGTCATATATGTTTGGGGCCAAAAAGTCAATGCCATGAGAATAACATGAGACAAGGTTGGCTGGTGAGTAATTCATCCAGAAAAGATCTTGGGATTTTAGGGGATTGAAAGTTCCATGACTGGACAACTGGATAAAGCAATTAAAGAAGTTAATGCAATTTGGGAATGTATTTTAAAAAGAACAATGTCCTAGAATAGGGAGGCAACAGTTTTGCCGTTTCTCTGTTGCCCTGGTAAGATCACAAGTGGAATATTCAGTTCAATTCTAGGTACTGTATTTTAGGAAGGATACTGATACACCAAGGAATGTCCAAAGGAGGACAATCAGGAGGTTGCACTATGAGAACTGACTAAACAAAGTGGAGGTGTTTAGCCTATAAAAGAAAAGTAGGAAGAACAAGTTAGCTGTCTTCAAGAGATTTGAAAATGGAGAAAAGTCTTGTTCTCAGCCTTAGAAGACAAAATTTGGAACAGGGGATATAAAAGGCAATGAGGTAAATTACAAGAACTGTTCAAAAGTGGAACCAGCTAACTTAAAAAAGTAATTGATTTCTCTTTACTTGAGGTCTTTTATAAAAGGCAGATGACAACCTGCTAGGTCTATCATAGAAGGGATTTTGGGAGGTTATGGGTTGGACTGGATGACCTCTGAGGTTCCTTCTTACTCTGCAACCTTTGGTAATCTTTTAATTCCAAATCCTTCATTTTACAGAAGAGGAAAATGATGCCCAGTAAGTGCTTTACTCAAGGTTACACAGGTAATGTGAAGCAGGACAAGAATTTGAGCCCAGGTCTTGATTCCAAACTCAGTTTTCTTTCCATTCCATCATTCTGCCTCAACTGTCATTTGCTGTCTAATATAGATTTTTAAGACAGACAATGAAGTCTGTTAAATACTTCTAATATTATGTCATACAACTGTACTGATTTTAATCCATTTTGGAAAGAATCTCACCTAAAAGTAATACTTATCTTTGGTATACATTATGGCTTAACAAACATAAATTCAAAAGAGTATCTTTAAAAAGTGGTCTTTTATAGTACTGAAGCAAAGAAGAAGGTTCAAAGATAACACTTTAACAGTAACATTCTCTATATCTTCCTGAATAAGTTTGGGATGATATTAAAATCTGACTGTTAAAAAATCTCTGTTCTTATAAAAACCAATCAACCATAAAAAACATAACAAATAGGAGATTTGCTGGTCTGAAGGCTAAATAATCCTGAGATTATACTTGCATGATTATAACACTTAAGAATTAGGAAGCCCAGAAAGATTTTGACTCTGAAGAGTAACTAGTCAACTCTAATATGTATTATTTGTACTATATTGAGCCGACCTACAGTAGCAGTTCCCAAAGTATGAAGTAGGGACCTCTGGGTATCCCCAAGATTGTCAAAGGCAAATCATTAAGGTCAAAATTATTTTCATAATAATGCTAAGACCTTTTCATTTCTAACAGTAAATAGAGACACATGGCAAACAAAAGTTCGTTGGGAAGGTCTTCCATAATTTTTAAGAATGTGAAGAGATTCTGGGACCAAAATTTTGAGAATCATTTCCCTCTTAAGTCCAAATATGATGAGTGAATTAGCCATAATGCAATCACTGTCAAATCTGGAGGAGTCTTATAAAGAAGCCAGGGCAGTTAAGAGGCAGAGATGAAAGAGCAGAGCATTGCAGATATGAGGGACAGCCAGAGAAAAGGCACTGGGCAGTTGTTAATGTGTGACAGTAGATCATGAGAGTTTAGGGCTAGATATGTAGAGATCTAGAAATCATCTGTTTTAAAGATTACAGCTGAACACCTGAAAAGCTATGAGACCACCAAGTGAGAAAGCATATAGCAAAAAGTAAAGGGGAACTGGGACGGAGCTTTGGGAACACCAACTGTTAGTGGGAATGACATCAATGAAGAACCAGCAAAGGAAGCTGAGAGAGGAAAACCAGTAGAGATCAGTGCCATGAAAACCTAGAGGCAAGACTATCCAGAAGGAAATCCACAGAGTCAAAGACCACAAAGAGATTAGGGAAGAATGAGATTGATTAGCAATTTTTAAACAGTGGTAACTTTGAAAATGGCAGTTCTAGTTGAATGATGAGACTTGAAGCCAGACTGCAGGGGGTTTAGAAGAGAGAGAACTAAGGAGTGAGAAAGTAGCAGCACTGTTTGTAGACTACTTTTTCAAGAACTGTGGCAGTGAAAGGAAGGTGTGAGGTGGAATGGTAGATTAAGGAGGTAGGAGGCTTGAGAAGTCTGACCAGGAAAATAAGAACATTTATATGAATAGGGGAGTTGGCTGAATTACAAACTTTGGAGAATCAAATATTTAGAACTGGAAAGCAACCAGGATAGTTAAGGGCCTTGGGTCCATGCCATATGTGCATTGGTTTATTCAAAAAAGCATTTATTTATTATGTGTTTCCACTTATGGCAGACACTGTCCTTGGTGCTGGGGATGCAACAACAAAAAAGTAAACGGTCCCTGGCCTCAAGAATCTTATGTTCTATTGGAGAGAAACAACATAAATTCATATAAGTAATTACAAAATATTCAAATCAATCTACGATCTCACATATCCTGAAGTTCACTCCAGTGACACAGAGAACCAATGCAAACATACAGACCTATCTTGTGCAACTTTCATCTATATCCTGTAAACGTTTAATGGTGTCCACCTGACATTTAAGATACTTTCTCTGCTTTCTCCTGACATTTCAAGAATACCAGTGGAGTACTCTAGTAGTGTATCTGTTCTCCATCTTCTCTTTCTATCATAAAATTCCTTGACCACCTCTCCAGGTTGCACTCCTGATTCCTCAAACATCCTCTACCATGCCATAGAAACCTCTTCATCAGCCCTGAACTTCACATAATGGAAGTACCTTTTGCCTCTGGGACTGCTCTTCTGATGAGCTGGTTCCTCACAGAGCCTCCCTGTCAAGGAGGATGCTGAGGCTAGTCACACCCTCATTCCTCTGCAGACTACAATTCCGACTCACTAGACTTTCTCTAGTAAGGCCCCCACCACCACTTTTGAGTTAACTTTGAGGAGTTGTCTTCCCCCTTGAGAATACAAGTTCTTTGAGGGGAGAGACCATTCTTCCTTCAGCTTGTATCTGAAGTCCAGTACTGAGCACCTGGTAAATGCTTACTGACTTGACATGTCACTCCCTTTCTTCAGATTTCCTCATACCACAAACTGCTTACACCTTCTATGCACTTTCCCACTGTCCTCTGTGTGAGGCTCTGTGTGAAGCTCATTTTCAGTTCTTAGGAGGCAAGAGTATTCTAGGACTTGCTGCTTTAGGGCACTGTCAGTAAAGTATTTGTGCTGAAAAGATAGATCTTTGCTATTATAGGAAGCCTGGGGTGAGTGCTTTGCAATTTCCCGAAGCAATTCAGCCTGGTGGATTACATGCACAGGGGTTTGCTTTGGTTTTTCTTGTGGTTCAGGAAGAATGGGAAGAGACTGCTGAGAGCATCAGCATTTCAGAGATCAAGACAGGCCTTGGGTTTCATTTAGGTGAGAGCATTGGAGCCAAGCCCTGAAGGAAGTCAGGGATTCTTTAGTCAGAAATGAGGAGGAGTGTATTCCTGGTACAGACAAGTGAAGGAATGGCCAGCACAAGATAGAGAAAGTAGAAATAAGAATGAATGACATAAAGAGACTTCTGGGAAAATGATGGTCCCCTTCCAAGTATCCGAAGAGGGGTCATCTGGAAAAATTAGACTCATTCTGTTTGGCCCCAGGGAGAGCTGTCTACACTCTCTTCTCTTCCTGCCTGAATCCAAACTCTGACCCCTAAGAACCTAGCTCTTGATTGGTGAACATTCAAACACAGGTTTGATGTCCCAAACCATTTCCTGATTCTCCAACCATCTCTATGCTATGCCATGTTATGCATAAGGACACCCTTACTCTTCTAGGCCACAGCCCCATTTTCAATTCTATCTCTCATAGTAATCAACTCAACACCACCATTCCTCAGAAAGACAGTCCACTTCTCCTCACCTTCCCCTGTAACTTTCCAGATCAAATCACCCCATCTCTGACCCTCAATTTTCTATACATGATGGCTTCCTTTATTAGAATATAATCTCTCTCAGGAAAGGATCTTGTTTGCTTGCATTTGTATTCCCAGCATTTAGCACAGTGGCTGACACATAGTAAATGTTCCCTAAATAATTCAGTTTTTATTTATTCAATGGTAAAAACTGCAAAGAGAACTTTGAAGTAAGGAGAAACATCCTAACAATCAATGCTACCCAACAGTGGAATGGGCCATTTCAAGAGTCGATTCCCTCATCATACTCCCTTCAAGCAGAATCTGGATGTCCATTTATTGGTCCTGGAGTAGTAACACTTTTGGGACTGAATAGACTAGAGGGTCACTGAGATCCCTTCCAATTCTGAAACAACAGACTTTAGAGGTCATCTAGTCCAACACAGATGAGGCAACTGGGGACCTAGAGTGACTTGCCCAGGAAGAGCAAGGAGGGAGAAGAGAAAAAGGGCCTGTTAGAGGAATCAGTCCCAGATAGAAAAAGCATCTCTGTCTTCAAAAGCAAGATGGGTAAATAAAGAGATGTTTTAAATATAAGGGAAGAAAGATAAGAGAGCTTAAATAGGACAGCCTCAATCTCAGTAAAAACCAAGGTAAACTGCTGAAAAATGTTAGGAACAGAAGTGAGACAGGACTGAAGCCTCAGGAGTTGAGAAGATTTGAAACACTGTAGAGAACATGACAATAAGTCATAGAAATAGAACATTTCAGAATGAGACTGACCCAACCCCCTCATTATGCAAATAAGAAATCCTAGGGGGGATTTGGGGTCCACATGGGATTGGGAAAGTTTAACATCCTACAGTGAATTAGGCTAGTGAACAGGTACCTTGAGAGAATGAACAGAAAGGACACAGACCCACAGCACAATAATAAATGGCATAGTGAGTATAAGTACCTGCTCTCCTACTGATCAGAAAAAATTCTCAAGCAAATCCAAATGTTTCTAAGGAAAATAAAAGTCACTATCTGGAGAAAAAAATAATGAAACCCACAGAGTAACCACTTATTTAGTTGCAGCTTGAATCTTTGTACTAGCCTTGATTGTCTTCCACTACACTGCTTTTTGTCTCTTCCCAATTCTCCTATTTCTATTAGCATTTAACATCTCAACTTACCAGTGACATTTTGTCCTGCCCTTCATTCAACCACATGTAATTTAGGTAAAGAGAATTCTTCACTGTGGTATTTAAAAACTGTAGCACATGTTATCTTCTACTGTGAACTGAGGTATAACCCATCCAAAATCTAAATAACTCTTCAAAATGTTTTTTTCCCTCTACAGTCAAATACCTTCACCCACTGCCAACACTTCTTCACCACAAATTGTCATCTTAAAACCTTCCAATCTGACTTCTATTCATTGTAACTCATGTCCTAGATTAAGTACCAACTCCTCAGAAAATCCAGTTTTTTTTCTCAACCAACCAAATAAACATTTTTAAACACCTAACACAGTATTTGATACACAATTTTTTAAAATGATGCATTCCTGTCCTCAAGAACATTTTCCTTCCCATCCAGTTGCCAGCCAGGTCCTCTCTCCTCATGGCAGATTGCTGCCCTGCTTTTCCCCACAGGTACCTTCTACATGGATATCCTCAAAGCTTTTTCCTGGTACTCTCTCTCTGACCTCACTTGGTGATTTCATCATCTTCCACAGGTTCAATTATCATCTCTCTACATACATCCTGCTCTAGTTTCTTTTCTGAGCTCCTGTCACACATCATCAACTACCTCTGAGATAACCGGAAAACAGATGTTCCATAGGCATCTGAAACTCCAACCGTACAAAACTAAATTCGTTCTTTTTCTCTTCCCCCTTCTAAAAAGCTCTGTCACTGTAGACAGCACCACTATACTCCAATTAACCCAAGCTTGCAACTTCAGTGCCATCGGAAGTCCTCACTTTCACTCACCCTAAACAGCTAATCCACTACAAAATCTTGTCCATCATTTATCTCCCCTTCTCCCCACTCACACAGCTACCAGCCTAGTTCAAGCTCTCTCACCTGCCCTACTGTAAAAGTCTTCTAATTTGTCTCCCTGTCTCACATCTCTCCCTATCCCATTCATCCTTCACTAGGCTGTGCAAGTGATCTTTCTAAAGCACAGGTCTGATCATGTTAGGACACACCACCCCCTCCACCGCTACCCCAATTCAATAAGCATTAGTGGTTCCTGATCACTCCCAGGAACAATATAAAATCCTCCATTTGGTGTACAAAGTCCTTCATAACCTGCCTCCCTACCCTTCCAGGCTTCTTATACCTTATATCCTCCGATCCTCCCCTCACCCATACACAGTGTACTTTGTGATCCAGTGACATTGGCCCCCTTGCAATTATAGGAACAAGACACTTTATCTCTTGGGCTTCTCATATTTTCCTTAGCTATCCTCCATGCCTGTGATATTCTCCCTCTTCATCTCTACGTCTCTTGGCTTTTCAGACCTGCATTTTAGGTTTGTGACCTCTCTGTCAGGAAGTGAGTGGTGTGTTTCATCTTCATTGTTTTGGATTATCACTGTGT
Source organism: Potorous gilbertii (assembly GCA_028658325.1). Taxonomy (NCBI): domain Eukaryota; kingdom Metazoa; phylum Chordata; class Mammalia; order Diprotodontia; family Potoroidae; genus Potorous; species Potorous gilbertii. Next base: position 490,389,993 of record CM053769.1, read on the forward strand.
TGATCAGTTTTTAAAACTTTCAAAGCTGTTTTTCTCTACAATATTATAGTCATATACGTTGTTCTCCTAGTTCTGTTTACTTAGCCCCACATAACTGCACAAAAGTCTTCCCCATTCCTTCTGAAGCTTTTCATTTCATAATTTCTTATAGCAAAATATCTCATTATATTCATAGACCAAAATTTGTTTAGCAATTCCCTATTAAGAGGATACTCCCTTAGTTTCCAAATTTTAACTACTATGAAAAGAGTTGCTAAAATATTATATAATATATATATATTCTTTTTAATTTATCTTTTATTTCTTTGGGGGTGTGGGTCTAGTAGTGGTAAAGCAGGGCCAAAATTTAGTAACCTTTGGGGAAGACTTCCAAATCGCTCTCCAGAATGACTAGATCAATTCACAGCTCCACCAATAGTACATGAATATATTAATTTTCCGACAGCCTCACCAACATTTGCCATTTTCTTCTTTTATCACTTTTTCCAATCTGACAATAATAAGGTAGAATCTTAAAGCTGCCTTAATTTGCATTTCTCTAATTTATCAGTCATTTGGAGCATTTTTTCACATGGTTGTTGATAACATCTTTATTCCTTTGAAAACTATGTATTCATATCCTTTGGCCATTCACCCATTAGCCTCATAAATTTTCATCAGTTCCGTGTGTGTATGTGTGTGTGTGTGTGTGTGTGTGTGTGTGTGTGTGTGTGTGTGTGTGTGTGTGTGTGTGTGTGTGTATCTTGGATACAATACTTTATCAGAAAAACTTATTTTGGAAAGATTTTTTTCCCCCAGTAACCTGTTTCCTTTTCAATTTTTACTATGTTAGATTTGACTGTGAAGGAACTTTATAATTTTATATAATCCAAATTTTCCATTTTACCTTCTGTGATTCTGTCACTTGATGAGTAATCCACAGATCTAAAAAATCATTTTTTCTTTGCTCCTGTTTGATTTTTTTATATCTAGCTAAAACATCCATTTAGAATTTTTCTTAATGTATGTGCTGATGTATTGGTCTAAATCTAATTTTTTCCAGCCTGCTATACAGTTTTCACCAAATACTGAGTCCTTCCCCCAAGAAATGAGTTCATTGGTTTATCTTTGAGTTTAAACACTAGGTTACTGTGCTTGTTTGTATTATTATCTACATACTCTGCTCTACTGATTGACCTCTTTTTTTTAAACATGGCCAAATCATTTCCTTCCCACTTTTTGTCATTATTGAAATTTTTGACCTTTTATTCTTTCCATATACATTTTATTATTCTTTCTAGCACTACAAAATACTCTTTTGGGAGTTCTGTTCGAACAGCATTGAATAAGTAAATTAATTTAGGTAGTACTGTCATTTTTAATATATTAACTTAACCTACCCATGAGCATCAATTCATTTCCAATTATTTAGGATTGTATTTATGTAAACTGTATGCATAACTATATTGACATAATTAAATTATGTTGATATACTGATTATACTGACATAATCATATAGTTTTATCATTTGTATTATTAACATAGTTTATTATTTTATACTTATGTTAAATTTAAATCTTTGCAGGTCGTATTTGATAAGCAAAATCTAGTTCTGTACATGATGTAAAAACTTCTGGACCCTCACAAAGCAAGGAAGTTCTAAGGATTTCCCCTGGTCAAAGCCTGGAGAAATTTCAAACACCATGATTATATGGGCTACCCATCTCTACTACATTACTCCATGGAATGTTATAACTAGGCCTTGACAAGGCAAAGAGGGGTCCCACTGAACAGGCACATTCTACCAGGCCTCAAAGACAGAGATTTGGACTAGGGATTGAAGTGATGTTGTTGTCATTTAATCAAACTTTCTATTATGCATTCTATTTCACACTGATCTTGTTGACCTCTATGCTATTATTTCTTACTCGTAAGGAGTTTCAGAGAATCACAATCTCAGTGTTAGAAGGGATTCTGGAAGACATTAATCCAGTCCATTAGCTCAGAAAGATGGTTTTAAAGAGCATCCCCAATGCAGTGGGAGAATGCTGGAGACTCTCAGCAGTCACAGTCAACTTGGAAGCAGTCACAGTCAACTTGGAAGCAGTCAACTTGCTGAAATAGACTTGAGATGATACTTAGGATGACTCTGTTTGTATCTGAGACTGTTATTTCAGAAGCACGGGCAATTTCCAGTATGGAAATTCCTTCTACCAACGCAGGTGGGTGACTACTTCATTACTTAAGTCTTAGAGGATCCCATATGGCACTAAGAAGTTAAATGACTTACCCATGGTCATACAGTTAATGTAGCAGAGGAAGGACCTGAAGCCAGAACTTTCTAATTCCAAGAGCAGCTAGCTATACACTGTGCCAGGTGACTTGGGCTGTGTCATAACAGAACAAAAGCAACACAGGGAGGTTGGTATCTGGGGAAAAAAAATCTCTAGCCTAAAACTTTCCATTATAGTCCTAGGTAAGTTTTCAAAGGTGCTGTTGACCCCTTCTTTGAGCATTCCCATATCTGGCTTTTTTCAGTCTCACTAACAGACTCCTTCAAAAAAATATTCTAGAATTAGGATGGCCAACAACAACCTAAGGGCCAAACCCAACCCAACCACTAGGGGATGGGGGAGTGGCTTAAGATCACTTTTACATTTGTAAATATGTTGAAACTTCATTTGAAAATGTCAAAACCTATTTTTTCCCCACTCCCTGAAGGTAAGTCTGCCAACCCCGCTCTAGAAAAATCACGAGCAAGTTCCTTATACACTAATCCTTAACTATTTTCGGAAGGTCATCCAAAGTAACTTTAGACACAAATGATCAACAAATGTTCTGTCAAATATTCTTAATATGGAATGATTTTCTAAGCTTATCTACAGCATAAAAAGGTACTAAAGCATCTTAATATCTTTCACCATCTCTATTTAAACAATATTAAATTTCCAAGTTTGTTCTCTTGACTGTTCTCTTGTTACCACCTAAAAGACTAAAATAGCCAGGGAAAATTTTAAATCCCAACACGTCATAAATTAATGTTCAAATTCTGATTTCTGGATAATGTGTTCACTTGAATTTAACATTTCTCAAACTGGATGAATTCTAAATTAATTTTAAATTAAACAAGGTCTAAAAATAATCCCATTTCATGAAACAAAATAAGATAATGACAATGGAGATTAAAAATGACAGCAATGGTTCTGTATAGTCTTAAATCTGTTACCTGTTCTCTTAAACAGAACTGAGTTATATCTTCTAAGTTATAGGAGTTGAACCAAAACATCCTATCAACTTGCACTTATATGCACTTGATGCATATAAAAAACATCAACTTTTATCGATCCAGCTACTAAAAAAATAAATTAAGCACCTCCTTCAACTCATGGAATCTTTCTTCAACAATATCAAAATGTCACTGAGACTTGGTAAGTATAAAATTCCAGATGTATGACAAGGAAGAATAGATACTGAAGACTTCAAATTTGAATCTGTAGGTACACTGAACAAAGAGATGAAAGCAGTATCTACAAATATCTTGGTCTCTTCCAAGGAGGATACATCAGAATAAAAAAAAACACTCAGACAGGTGTAACTGAATGCATAAAGAAAATTATTAACATCTTGAAAACACACAGGAAGAATATATTTATATATTGCTTTGGGATTGTAAATATGAATCATAAATATACCTGAAAAGCAGTCAAACAAAAGCATACAAGGTATTTATAAAACCATAATATGGCCCATCACCCTACAGCAGTTATAAAAAAATTAAAGCACCTACACCTAAAAGGATAAAGAGGACTTAGAGACAGTCTTAAAATATAACAAACAGGTCAAAAATACTAAAGAAATACTTTTGGAACAAGGTGGATCTCTGTAGTCAAGATGGCAAAATGAAAGATTACAACTGCCAAAACTCCCTCAAAATATCTCTTACAAAATGACCTCAGAAAATATCAAACAAAATTTTGAGTGGGAAAGCCAAGAAAAAGTCACAGTGGGGCATTTTTCCAGCCTAAGGAAGTTTAGGAAGACAGAAGAAGTCTGCAGACTCTGAGGTTGGGGTTGGCAAAAGCAGAAGTGACACCAGTTGGTGGTGATGATGGCAGGCAGCAGCAGCTGGAAGCAGCGACACCAGCCCTCAGGGATGGTAAAAGGGACTAAATATCTGGTCAGAAAGAGTTCCCAGAGGATCCCTGTTCTAGCATTGGGTGTAGGTTCTGACAGTATCTGGCAGCTTTGTTGTCACCCATTATCCAGTTCTGGGTGTAGTCCCAGGGCAATCACAGTCACAAAAAAGCAGGGACCCTACCTTGGTAAAGAGAAGAATGTAGCCCCAAGAGAGTAGCTACCAGACCTCTCCTCAGGTCACACTGCTTTGGAGGCACCAAAAACCTACAGATCTCCAGATCACACTATGAAAGCAAGACATAACATAACAGGCTAGTCATCCTTTCCTCTGCCTCCCCAAAAAGGTGAACAGAGTCCAATTATAACGTAAAGTTCAAAGTTAAGAAATAAGCTAGAAAAATGAGTAAATGACAAAAAAAAGAGCCTAATCACAAAAAGCTACTAAGGTGATAGGGAAGCTCAAGATACAAACTCAAAAGACAATGACATCGAAAAACTACAAGCTAAACCTCAAAGAAAAATGCAGATTGAACAAAAACCAAAAAGAATTCCTAAAAGAGCTAAAGAATGCTTCTTTAAGAGGGCAAAAATATGACTTTAACAATTACTAAGGTGGTAGAAGAAAAACTGAGGAAAGAAATAATGTTGCAAGAAAGTTATGAAAACATAATTAACAGCTTAATAAAAGAGGCGCACGCACACACAAACACATACCCACAAACAAAATAGCATCATTTTACCCAACATTAGTAAAGTCTGATAACAGGTACACACCACTGGATTTGTAGAATATAAGAGAAGGTAATTTCTCTCTGGATGGAGCCTATAAAACAGCTCAGATTTGAAAGAGATAACACCTGCATGAATTCGACCAACAACAAATAAGCTTTAAAGAAACATGAAAGAGGTTAATTCATGAGAAGGTGTTTGTGAAAATAGAGGGTTCATGATGGCAATTCATGCCTGGGTCTCTGCAAAAACTACAGACAGGTTTTCCTTAAGGAGTCAAGATTCAGTGGTCACTGTAGATTATACAAGGAAACAGCAGAAACTGTGACACTTAACAGAAGGCTATAAAAATTTAGCATTTATTAAATCTTTCATAGATGATAAATTCTTATACTACAAATATAGAGTTCAACCACTAAACTGTATCCGAATGAGATGACTATCACAGTATCATAAATGCAGAATTGAAAACAGCCTTACAAGCCATTGTACCCAACCCTTTCATTTCACAGATAAGTAAACTGATGTACAGAGAGGCTAGGAAATATGTCCACAGCAAATGGCTATTAAGTATCTGAAATAGTATTTCAGCTTTGGTATTTCTGACTCCCACTTCAGGATTGTATCCACTATTCTACCTACCTGCCACAGACCAAACTGTTCGACATAACTGTCTGTACAAAACAATGATCCAAAAACAAAAGAACATTTTAAATAGTACAGCATACCAAATACTCAATCTCCAAAGCTACATGGAACAAAAAACCTATTAAAATATATGACCTGAGCAGAGGAGATAAAAATCGCATGGTAACAGAACAAGATAGGTGGCACTCCTATTGTCAGATATGCTACTGATGTCACCCATAGGCTCACAGAGCCTACAGAGCATGACCTTATATCCTAATTCTTTGGTTCAGCTACAAATACTAGTCATTTAATACATCTCTAAAAATGTCACAGGCCATTCCGGATAAAATAATAGCTTAACAGTGACTTTCCACAGAATTGTTCCAAGCAAGACTCCAATGAAGATGACATCAACAACAGTAATGGCGGAAATTTTGACTCTGAGTCCCACCTCAGATGCATACTGGCTGTGTGACCCAGGCAAGTCACTACGTCTCTCAGCGTCCTGGGCATGTTGCGGAAAAGATGCAGAGCTTCATTGGAAGAGAAAAATGTTCAATGGAAGTTCTCAACTCCAATGAAATCATAGGTTCCATACAACAGAATATCATTATTAATAACAATCTATAAGAATACCAGCCAAGCCACCTCCTTACAAAGCATTCATACTTGTATCACGGAAAATGACCTATAAACTTACAAAAAACCACAACATTGGCTGAGGAACAAAACAGGCGAATCCTAGCAAAACATGAGAAGGAGATCAACTTAGTAACAATAATCATATTTTATATTAAAATGGCTTTTCAAAGTTCACAAATTCCTTCACGTACTTGACTTCATCTGCCCTCTCATTTAACTTCATCATGAGTTCTAAACAACTGAATTACAAACTAGTATAAATTAGTTCCAAATTAGATTCACATAACTGGTAAGTTTCCAAAAAATGTCTAATATTTGTATTTTTACTTTTAAAAGTGATGCTCTATATTCTGTTTCCAAGTCTACACTGCTGATTTCATGAGATATTTCAATGACTAAGTGAAAATGTATCTCTCTACTAAATACCACTCTTAATTTCCCCTAATTGTTAGTCCCTCTCCTGCAAACTACTTTATATGTGTTTTGTATGGAGGAGATGGATCAAGAAGTTCATAGTCCATAGAGTCACTGACCCAGAGCAGGAAAAAATGGACAGTTGGTCTAATTTCTTCACTTTAAGAGAAGCAAACTGAGGTATATGTGAGTTTACTAACTTGCCCAACAAGGTTGGCAAAGGCAGGACTGGACCTCTGCAACTTTTCAGTCCACAGCCAACACTCTTTTTCAATTATTTTTTTAATTAACAAAAATCCAATTTCTCTCTCTCTCTGACCCCCACAATGAAAAAAGAACAAGAAAACTCTTTTAACAATAATGCATACTAAGACAAAACCAATTCCCACACTGAGTCAGTGTTCTTTCCACTAGTCCTGTGTTCAACTTGATGAGCTTGCAACGGCAACAAGACTGAAACATGTGATGGAGCACCTCCTAATAGAATGTGGAGAAGCTCACTGGCACCTTGCTAAAATGACAGAAGACAACCTCAGATAAGTCTCAGTGATTGGAGCTATTCCATAATGAATTGCCTAGTTTGAAGCAACCGCTTGGCAAATCCTAGGGAGTACGTTACAATGACTGGGGCTACCCCAAAGCGATTTGATTACTCAAACACTTCAAAAACTGGAATCTTCAGGAGTCAACCTTTGGCTGGCTTATAAAATTGTGTGCAGAAATTTATGTGGGTCCTTTCATTTTTTTCCCAGTCCAGGAAACAGACCGTAGAATAACATATACAAAGTGCTTTCAAATGCCCATAAGCCTCAAGGAACTGAAGCTGTGAAATGCCTTATTTTCCCCCAAATAACCTATTGCTGTAAGGCAGAGATGTCCCATACTTCTTTGCATCTTTTATACACAGAACAATAAACATCTGCTGAGTGACTGACTAAATTGTAGGATCAATTTTTAGAAACTGATTCTGATGACAAACATGTCCACTCATACAATTAGAAAATAAACACAGGGCTTGGTCTTGGCGCACAATAGGCATTTAACAAATGTTTACTAATTGATTGATTAAAAAAAAAATAACCCCTCTTCATTGAGAAGAGAGATGTGTAGCATTTAAATGAAGGAAGTCTGAAAAGAACAGGAAAAGGAACCAGATTCAGAAAGAGGTCAGTGAGTAAACTGTGCTCAGACCCTCAGCTCTCCATGACCAGTGATCAAGATTCCTTAAAGTTTCTTTTATTACTTGTAGTGTTATAACTAAGGTCATGATGATTATATAAAATGTAAGCATATACATTAGTTCAAACAGGTACCACAGAACCTCTCTTTTCTTACTCAGATGGGACATGAGCATAATTAAATTGATTTTTCTATTACTATTCACATAACAATATTGCTGAATTAATATAAAAGCCAACGTGTATAGTAGCTTAATACATTTTAAATACTTTCAAAATTAATCTTAGAAGAATTATTTACATGTCAGTGACTAATAAGTTAAATACAAATTATTTCTGTTAATTGAAGCTGGTCCCCAATGTTTTGGACTTCTAGCCTATAGTTCATATTTCTGTATGTATTTGAAAGTAACAAACTGCCCTAAAATATTCTATAGTTTAGATCAACTTCATATGCTCTAGTTATTATATTCAATAGAATAATTTCTACTGCTCATGATAAATTATAAACTCTGAATTTGTTGCTTGGAGAGGTCTAATATTTTTTCTTAATATATAAAGCATAAAAATTTCATATGAAGATAATTAAATTTCAAAGTAAGTTCCCATTTGAGTTTTGTTGTTTTTAGAAGGAGAAAGTGTGTTTTTAACTTTTTAAATTAAAATTTTTTCAGTTAAACAGTACCTAATGCCTATACTCTATGGTTTGAATGAAGAAAATTACATGAAGAAACAATAAACTTAACTGAAGTAACTCAATTAATAAGTGAAGGAAAATCTGCTTGAAATATAATGATCTAAAGTTTAAAGAATTACATTAAACAGGGTTTTTTTGGAGATAAATGTAATGACATTAGATATGACTAATTTATTCCATATCCTAAGACAGCAATCAATCAACAAGCATTTATTACGTGCTTACTATGCTGAAAATAAAATGTTTTCTACCTTCAGATCTAACTTTTTAATGATAGCTATTATCTTACCTCAAGAGAATCTGATGAATAAAACTGTGTTTTCTGTTTTCTCCAACTTGCTTTGATCTATATTTCCACTTCATTAATTCCAAGGCAATATTAAAGTAACACATATTTCCATGAATCTGTTAAGACAAAAAAAAGAAGTTGGTTTAAAGATTGAGACAATTTTTGTCTTTAGGAGGACACACATAATCCATCAAAATATACACTTCTTATGCAAATCAATGTCATATAAGTATTTTTATTTTAGAAAATGAATCTTCCTTTCTAAGCAGCTCACTCCTCCCAAAGGCTTTGCATTTGCAACATTTGAAACTTTTCGAAATAAACAATTTTAGTGCCCAAAAGTCATTTTTTTTAAAGTTTCATATTAGCTACTACTACCCATTAAAATTTTCTAAAGGAATTTTACAGTGCCAGTATTTATTATATTTTAGGTTCAAATCTTATAATGTATATAAAATATTTTGTAACTTTTCAAAAACTGTAAATGTTAGCTATTACTACTGTAATCTTTACACTTAGAAAATTCTGATTCACAAATTAGCTTCTAACCTCCACAAATGTGTACATTTGATCACATTTTTTAAATTCTTTTAATCACCTTTATCTGCATAACAGCCTAGTAAACACCTTCCGTTCCTGTCAAACTTTCACTCCCTAGAATATCAAGCATCTTTCAGAGAAGAGCTGTAATACATCTGTCAAGTTTCATTATTTATATTTATAAAGCATTATTAGTACCCTGCTTGTATGTATATTTTTTAAAAACCAACTCACAAACATATAACTGAAAACTTTAATTACTAAATTCACTTAAGGTACAAACAGAGATATTTGAAAAATACATATGAATATAGATGATATGAGATGTTATTTCATTCAAACAGCAAAATATACTACTGTCTATTTAAAGGGGAAAAAATCCAAAAAGTTTATGAATATTACAATCCATGCTCCATTCCAAGGTCAAAATGTCTGTCTCCAAGTCCATTTGGAAGTATCATTTGTGCGGCACTGAGGTTTAGCAGTCTTGGCAATAAGGACTAAATTTGTGTAAACTGGAGCAACCTGGACCAATTTGGCGTATAGGATAACACTCTCTCTTAAATACAACAGTCTACTGAACAGACAGGCTACCAGAGGACCATGTTAAATCTTTCATGGCCCATCTAAAGCCAGACTGACCAAGCAGAGCAGTTAGCAAAGGCTTGTGTCAGATTTAGGAACTTCTGACCGCCTGCTAACTATCCTATTCAATCACTTCTTACACAGGTCTTCATATGCATCTGTACTTGTTTTTCCCTAAGTTCTTAGAAAATCATGCAGAAAAATTAAGATATAAATAAATAAAGTGCTCTAGAAATTGGGATTTAATGTTTTATTTTTCTTTTTATGGCCTAGCCATAAAAATGCTTTTTATTAAATTAAGAAAAACTGTAAAGGCGATGATTGTTGTTTAACTTTCAGTAAAGTCAGCACAGATACACTTTTTCCAGTCAATCTATTCTATAGTTCCTTGAGCCTTAAAATATTCTCCAACCTTTTCCACAAGTTGTTTAGAGGGAGATGAGTGTGAGGAGGAGGAAGACATGAAACCAAAGAAATGAGGCTAATCCCATAGAAAATAAAGAACCCATCCATCTTTTCCTGTCCCTTTATCAAGATATCATATGCCTAGAGACTCGTTTTAATCTCAAGTCCTTCCGACAAATTCATACACATAAATCAGAAAATGGGAAACTAAATAGAATATAAATATTAAAATAATTTTAAATGTTTGTTAAAATACAGTTTCTTCAGGTATTAGAAAATGATTGTGCTTTAGACTAAACCAGTGCTTGTAAGAGAGCTTTAATAAACAAATTTTGATAACTACTCAAAATCTGCTGTCCATCCTTTCTACTATCCCAACCTTGGACAACCTTTTCTTCCCTCATCTACTTTACTATAGACTTTACTAGTATAAAAGATTCCAAGTTCTAACCTACCTCAGCTTATTACTACTCTTCAAAAGAAATTAAGGGTTTCACTGACCTCCAAGGGTTTCACTAACAAATCCTGAGAAGAATGAAGCAGAAAATCACGCTAGTAAAGGGCAAGTATTCTTCAGGCAGGAAGGAACCTATTGTTTCCCTTTGCACCCAGTCACTGTGCACAGTGTAACACGTGCACAGAGTGATACTACCTGGAGCTGCGGGTGTGAAGCAGACCTGCACTTCCATGACCTAGCACAATCACACTTTAGAAAGGGAAAGTCCCTTAGTACGAAAATATATGAGCAAAACAGGTAGATGCTATGTACAGGATATGCACAAGAAGGTAAAAAAGAGGAGCACTTTTTTATAAAACATATTTATTGTGCAAGTAATACCTCCATGGCACACAGAGATTTCTTTGATGTTAAATCAAGTTGTATGTGATACTGTAAAGATTCAAATCTTCTACTGGACAGCAATTCAAAAATTCCAAATGCAGTAGGTACAACATTCAAATCTTCCCTTAAAAAAAGAAATGTCTTGGCTGGTCCTTACATTGAAAATCACTTATTTTTCACCAACAGTTTAATTTTTTGAAACTGGTCAACCATGATAGTTTGGGTTTTTGAAGGTTATAAGAATAGAGCACAAACTGAAGCACGCTTCAGTATAAAAGCTGAAACTAATTGTGTGCCTGTCTTTCAAAAATTAGGTTAGCCAAGGGAGGGCCCTTAGATTATGGGATCACAGCAACTCTTGCAGCCTGGGCTATCTAAGGAACAGGAATTGCAAACTTAGGCAAAGGATGGCACCACAACTCAAAATCATCCAATTCTCTAGAATAGTTGAATATATAAAAGAAATATTTAATGACTTTTAAAAATAATAATAGCACTTTCCTTTCAGGGTTATTATAAGGATTAAATGAGACAAAACAGCTACATCAATATTAACTAAGAAAGCATATCCAGGCTGTTTATTCTTGCTCTAATTCTGGGAAGAATGGTTAGCTACTTCCCACCCACAATAATCTAGAATTGAGGCTAGGATGGAGATAGTAAACTGCTCGAAAGGCAGGCATGAAGGCTCACAAGGAGGAAAAGGAAACACGGCCATGCCCAGCATCAATGAATGAGGAGTTCCCTTTGGGATCACCTCCTCCTACATTCAAAACATAGAGGGAAACAAAAAGCAACTGACTTGCCCAATGTTTGCTAGCTAGTGAATGGCACAGCTGAACCTGCAATGCAGGTCTCCTAACAACTGGGCTCAGCCAGGGCTTCGCTGTCCACATTGGGTGAAGTAGAAGCTCTGACAGCCTTAGGAGGCAGGGAACATCACTTGCAGATAATGTGATGGCTTACTTTTAAAAAATTAGTGAGGAAACTAATTAATAGCTTCAGCAAAGCAATATGATATCAAAATAAATTTTAAAAAAACCACTAGTATTTCTATACAGTGCTAACAACATGAACAGAAAGAGCAATTCCACTCTAATAACTACAAATTGCATTTAATATCTGGGCACTGACTTATCAAGAAAGATTCCAGATTGATGTAATAAATATAAATAAAACCACATTACAATAAAAAAGGAAGACACATAATTGGAGGGAAAGTCAATGTTGGAGGTGCCACTGAAGGACAAGGACACTAATGTTTGGTGAACCTGTAATCAGTGAATCTGCCCAACCATTCTGGAAAACAATCTGGAATTATGTGGAAAATAACTAAAATGTCCATACACTCTGACCCAGAAATTCCACTGCTTAGGTATATACACCAAGGAAATCAATGGCAGAAAAGAAACAGCCCAAATATATCAAAATAATAATAGCAGCACTTTTTGTAGAAGCAAAGAAATGGAAACAAAATAGATAGCTGTTATTAGGAAATGGCTAACCAAGTTGGGGCACAAAATGTAATAGAATATTATTGTGCTATAAGAAATGATGAGTATGATAAACATAAGAAAACCATAGGAAAACTCAGATGAACTGATGCAAAATAAGAACCAGAAAGAACACTATGCATATGACAACAATGTAAACAGAAAGATCAATAAATTTAAAGTGATACAAAATAACAATGGTCTAGATAAGAGGTGATAATGTCTTTTCCTCTAACCCCCTTCTCTGAAGGGATGAGAAAACATAAGTGTTGGAACACTGCACATAATATCAGATTTTTCCAATATGTTGTTTAATTTTGCTGAATTGGTTTTTCCCCTTTATTCTGTTATAATAAATCACTGGTTAGAGGGGAAATAGGCAAAAGTAACCATATCATAATATAAAATTAAAATATAAAATATTTAAAATATAAAAATATGATTATCAGTAAAAATATACTTTAAAATAAATGACAAGATACTCATTATTCAAGGTTGTGTCTCACTAACATAATAAAATTATTATACTATCTAAATTAATTTAAAGATTCAGTGCCACACCCATTGAGCTAATAAGATGTCACTTTGTAAAATTAGATTAAATAAAACAATTCAATTCTAAGAATATAGGAGATAATAAAAAAGCAGAAATTAAGGGGCATGGGATTATCAAATTTCAAATATTATTAAAAGCAATAATAATTAAAAGTATCTACTACACATTAAAAAATAAGCAATCTAGTGTTAGATAACCAAAAGAACATAAACTGTTGGTGAAAGGGCTCCCTCTTCAACAAGAATTACTGGAAAAAAATAAGAAATTTTGAACGAAGTTATGTTTAGACCAGCATCTTACGCCAAATTTTTGCTGAGTTCTAAATGGATCCATGATTTAAATATAAAAGGTCATATCATGAAAGAAAATCAGAAGGAGGTATTTTTTTTGTTGGGGGGGATAGGCAATAGGGGTTAAGTGACTTGTCTAGGGTCACACTGGTAATAAGTATCTGAGTCCAGATTTAAACTCTTCCTCTCTCCAGGGCTGGCCACCCTATCCATTGTACCACTTAGTTGCCCTGAGGAGGTACCTTTAAAAATTATGACTAGAGGAAATATTCTCAACCAAACAAAGAATGGAGAACACAAACAACAAAAAAGGATCACTATGATTATGAAAAAACTCCAATGGGACTAGGGAAAGAAGTGCACATATGTGACTGGTATAGAGAAAGTCCAATAAAGAAACTCCCTCTATTAGTGTAAATCAACACTTGTTTTGAAATTTCTAGTCATAGATTGTTGCCTAAGACACTGAGAGGTTAAGTGATTTGTCTACAGTCCCATGGTATAATGTTTTGGGAAAAAAATCTGAACCTACATCTTCCTATTTCTACCATGCCACACTACCTCCAGAAAAGCATTTATGTGAACAAAATCAATGCAGCTAGAGTAAAAGCTGTGCAATGGCCCCTCCACTCCAGGATTCTATGATATTGGGTCAATGAGGAAGATACCCCCAAAAAAAGGTCAAACCCCAACTTCCAAAACTTTAATAGATAACAGTAGCAAGGAAGCAATGAGATATTTCAAAAGATTATATAAAGTACTGGTGAGCCCAATCCTCCAGGTCCCCCAGTTCCCCTACAGGGAAACTCATAAATCAGCACCAAGAGTAGCCCTAATCAAAGTGAAAAATCAGTCAGGCCCCAAGAATTATGACCCTTTCAGCACTGGCTTAGAGGATTCATCAGGTCAAGGAAGGCCTTAGTACATTCAGTCAATCAGTGAAGTGAAGCAGGCAGAGCTCTACTGCCTGGGCTTATTCTGAGGCTCCATGATATAAAAACAAGACTAGGGGTTGCTTATGGGACTTGAAATTCTAACTAGACCATGCAAGCCTAGTCAGGGCCTTAGGGCTCAAGGCCTACAGAGAATGTATGGGACCCACTGGGGGATGAAGGTAGGGAGCAGTGACAAGGCAGCATGAGTGAGTGGTATAAGGGGTGAGGAATCTGCTTCAAATCTAAGTTTGATATTCAAACTATAGAACAAATTAACACAAATATAATTATAATGATGATGATGATAGCTAGATTTTATATATAATACTTCAAGCTTTACAAACTGCTTTACAGCTATTTTATCTTCAACCCTAGGAGGTAAGTGCTATTAATATTCCCATTTTACAGATGAGAAAACTAAAGCAGACAAAGGTACCCTCAAGGAGTGGTTCTCTCAGTCCACTTTCCTAATATCTGGCCCCAACCTCACGTTTATGACAAACTTCAGTTGTTCTGAGTATTCTGACAGGACCTTGCTCCTATTTTTCTGCATTCTTCCTCCTTAGTTACTAAACATTGCATCCATCTTCTAAGTGTGTTTTTACAAAATAAAATCATTTTGTGCCATGTACATTAATCTCTTCACTACCATCCTCCTCCTTGTCATTAATGTCACTGGTCTGCATCCTTATATTTCTGTTCTTAGAAATCTTTGTAGAATCTTAGGCCACTTGAGGTCTAATAAGCCTTTCTCTAAACTCTGTCAAATTCACTTTCCCAAACATTTAAAAAACATTTCACAACTCTGAGATGTATGTGCTATTATGATACTCATTTTAAAGATGTGGAAACTGAGGCAGAAAGAGGTGAAGTGACTTGCCCAGAGTCACACAGCTAGTCAATATCTGAGAATGAATGGACTCAGCTCTTCCTAACTCCAGGCCCAGCGCTCTTCCTACTGTACCACACTGCACTCAGGGTCCTCTTCCTATACCTATCTCAGGTGGTAGGATCATTCCTTCCCATGGGTGTGTCACTTCTGTTTTCTCCTCACTGGTCAGAACTAGTTCCAAAACAGCAGTTCCCATAAGTCTCTTTCCTCTACCTTATGAAGGGTAAGATCAGCAAGATAAAGGGGAGAATTTTTCAGCTGTTATTCTTAGCAGATAGAGGCCTACATCAGAAATCCAAGCAGCTGAAATGGCCCCTCTCTCCTATATCCTGTTTCTCTGCCAGCTTCGAGATCTCTTATCAGAATTCATCATCTCTTTCTACTCCTTTTTCTAAGATCAATGTTCTAGGATATCCTCCCACTATTACATCTCTGTCTACCTCCTTTAACCCTCACAGAAATGTTGCCCACCACGCTTCCTCCTTCCGGGTCATGGATTCCCATCCAGGATTATATCTGCTTCATACAGAATGCTATTCTACCCCTCTTTTTATCAAATCTGTTTGTTATAAATATGCTTCTACTCTCGCATTCCAGCCACAGGTTAACACCCACCAAGTCTTAGGGCTAATTTATGAGGTTGTATTTACCTGCATAGATTAAGATCTCTAGTTCATTTTATTATAAATATGTTGTGAATTTGTATCCATATATAAGGTCATTAGTATTTTTTACTTTTACTATCCTTCTTCCTGGATGTTTTTGGTAAATTACTAGACAGCTCCAGTGCTCTTCTTGGGCTCCTACACAGGATTTCAAAAGATATTAGGAGTCCCCTCCCCCACCAAAGAATCTAAGCTTTCTAAAGAATGGAGCTACTTTTCTGTTTAAGTCTGTATCTCCAGGACCCAGTACCTTGTATATATAGAAAGTATTTATTAGCAAATGCTGGCTTGAATTGAGGTCAACTAAGCTATAAGCCTTATTTTATAGTTAAGGAAACCACAGAAAAGTTAAGCAATTTACCCAAGGTCACACAGGTACACTGTTCATCTGAATATGGCTTAATAGTTACAAGGGCAAGTTTCTTCTTCTCCATCTATTTTCAGTTTAAAGTCCTCTTGATCAGAATCACAAATCCTCAAGAAAACACAGGACATTACATACAAACCTGGCTAGCAGCCCTATTCTATTCTCAGGCACCAACTTTTTAATCATCTGTTTACTACCTATTATTTCCTTTCCTTTCTATACCTCTTACATTCAATCACTAACAGTGATGAAACCACCACTTTTCCCCCTAAAATCTGGTTTTCCTAACTAAAGTTTCATCTAAACATTCTACTGCTAGGCAAATATCCCAAGGAGGTCACTAACAAAAAAAAAAGTCTCCATATAAACCAAAATATTTATAGTAGTACTTTTTGTGGCAGCAAATAATTGGAAACAAAGCACATGCTGCCAATCAGTTAGGTAATGATAAACAACTGTAGTAAATGAATATAATGGAATGCAATTTCGATGTAAGAACTCATGAGGAATACACAGAAAAATGTAAAGATTTACATGAATTAGCACAAAGTGAAGTAAGGCTAAGAAAACAATATGAACAATGACTACAACAACATAAATGGAAAGAATAGTCACTTAACTCTCAAAAATGAACATTGAAAAATTACAAAGAACAAGTATAACACTGAAGAAAAAAATATGAGAAGATGTCTCTCCCCTTTTCTTTACAGGGCTGGAGTATTCACAATTTAGAACAATGCATTCATCAGATTTCTTCAACACCATCATTGGTTTTGCTGATTTTTTTCTTATTATCTCTTTAAAAATTATTGGTTATATTAGGGATTCTTCTTTGAGAAAGGGAAGTGGAGAGATACAGGGGAGAAAAATGCACTGTAAGAACAAAAGAGTTAAACAAAAATTTATTTTAAAAAAAAGTAAAGAAATGTTCTAGAATTACAAAAAAGAAACTTGTTTCCAAAGAAGAAACATGATGACACCTCCCCTAACTTTTTTGCAGTAATGGGGGTGGAGCAAAGAAGGTTCCCTGGTGTATAACATTGTGTGGGTTGTCAAATTTTCAATATGTTGATCAATGCTGCTGATTTTTTAATCCTCTTTTTTCAAAAAACTTTGTTATATGGGACAGTTCTCTGAGAGGGGATAAGGAGAAAAATGTAGAGGAAATTGAGATTGTACAAAAACAAAAGACATAATAATTTTTTTTCAAATCATCTAGAAATGCTTTCCAAGGGCTTAATAGGTAGGCATCTTCAAAAGCGGTAAGTCTCAGCAGATGGGTGGTTTGGTGGGTAAAGTGCTACAGCAGGAGTCAGGAAGACCTGGGTTCAAACTCAATCAAACACTTCCTAGTTGTGACCCTGGGCAGGTCACTTCACCCCTGTATGTCTCAGTTCCTTCATCTGTAAGATGGAGATAATAGGAGCACCTAACTCTCAGGGTTGTTGTGAGAATAAAATATTTGAGATACTTCACAAACCTTAAGTTTCTAAATAAATGCTACTTATTTTATTTACAGTCAGTCCATATTTCATGTCAATATATAGACTCCTTACTAATAACCAGAACTCATTTTTTTCTTTCTGGTAATCAGTCCTATACCCTCCAAGTGGCATCTGAGGAGCCTCCTCATCACCATTCTTCCTAGAGTTGAGGAAAGGTGCTTACTCCTCGGAGGGTACAATTCTGTCCTCTGTGGGAAGATCCTGAAAACTATAATGGATACACACTATTCTCGCAAAACTGAGCATAAGATTTATTTGAAAGTATGACTCGATTAACATTTTTCAGGGCCTACAATGTGTCAGGCACCATACTAAATGCTGGGGCAAAGACAGCCCCTATTCTCATGGAGTACACAATCTAATGAGTCAA
Organism: Potorous gilbertii; assembly: GCA_028658325.1. Taxonomy (NCBI): domain Eukaryota; kingdom Metazoa; phylum Chordata; class Mammalia; order Diprotodontia; family Potoroidae; genus Potorous; species Potorous gilbertii. The sequence continues at coordinate 490,408,132 of CM053769.1, forward strand.
ACAGGTGACTAACACTTTAATCCTTTCTAGGTACACTTTTCTATAAAATGTCAATAAAATAAAACATTGTTGATACTAAAATTGACTTTCTCCAGAACCAATGGCAGAACTTTAGCAGTGGAAGCTTTGCCCTAGAAAAATACCTTGGCTCACATACATAATTTTCTCAGTTTATATGAATGGTGTTTATATTTAGTTCAGCATCTGAGTGAATCTGTGTTTTGTTTGACTCATCTGGAGTAGTAAGAGAAGACGAACGTAATGAACATATATGTATAGACAACCATATCCACTTCACCTCAGAATGAAATTACCACCTAGATCAGTGATGAAACAGAATAAAGGCTTGAACCAAAAACTCTCTCACTCCAAAATACTTAGAACTATACCTCAGGTAGGGAATGAGACATCTCCAGATTCTTGGAAGTTCATTTAACTTTAATTTAAAGGCTATGGAAGAAGAAAGCTACAGCAACTGGTCAAAAGAAGCCTGATGCTAAATTCTCCTCTTTACTGTAAAGTTTCTAGGAATCAATCTATGTGCAGAAACTGGCAGGCACAGAAAAATAACTAAAAGCCTAAGGGTATGAGTTTCCCCCTTTTTTAATTCACCTCACCGTTCAAAAGGAGTTATGGAAATGGAAAGGGGAAAATGACCCCACTTCCAAAGAGGATTCCAATGTTTCTTGGCCTGTCTTCTGACTATTCTCGAGCCATACGTGGCTCTTTCCACTAGATGTCTGGTTTAGATATTAGTATACTCTACAAGGAAAACAAAAATCAGGTGGCTTTTCTGGTTAATGGCAATTGCAACTATGGCCTTAGAATCACAAAACTGGGCATCGCTGTCCTATACTACTGTGGCAACCTCAGAAGACTCTCAAACTTGTTTAAAAGCATACACTATAGGGCAAAGGCTTTATAATTAAAACTCCTAAAAGGAGAGGCCTTAGAATGTGACCCAAATTTCCCTATAAATTCAGTCAGATACTAACTGCTAACTGTAGTGTATTCAAGGCTGTGTAGGACTGTTTTCTTTCGTATGTTTTGTTATTGTTAGGAGAAAGTGAGGTATATAGTAAATAATTAATATTTATGATATTCCCATCTTTCAAAAAACTTGACGCCCACAGATCAAGTAGGGAGCAGTATAATTCTCTTGAGCTCTAACAGTCTCATCCGTAATGGGCAATTCCAACTGGATGTACCATGAACAGGCCAAAGGATTTCAAACTCAAAATGTTTCAAACAAAACTCAATGTTTTCCTCTAAATGCTTTTCCCTTCCTAACTTCCCCATTTGTCAACCACATGACTACTGTTGCAGTCATCGAAGTTCACTACATGGAAATTACAGGATCACAGATTCAGAAATAAGGTAGAAAGAGACTGTAGAGATCATCTAACTAAACCTCTTCATTTTACAGATGAAGAAACTAAGGCTCAAATTGTTTAAGTGACTTAACAAAGGTCACACTGCTAGTAAATGTGTAATATATGCTATGAACTAGATATTCCTGATTCCAAGCTCATCTCTATATCTACTATGTCATGTCTCCAAATATAAATGTCTCCTCTGTGGCAGAATTGAACCAATGACCTATGGATCCTCAAAAGATTTGGATTCTACAGTCCTCCATTATACCTCTGAGTTATCAAGGGTACATAATCCTTGAATTGATCCCAGGATCCTTACTCATCCTCAAACCTCATCAGTTGCCAAATCTGGTGCATTCTGCTTCCACAATGCAGCTACCATTACCTTTTGCCTAAATTATTTTAAGAGCCTCCTAATTGGTCTCCCTGGTTCAAGTCTCTCCCATCTCTAATTCATCTTCCAAAAAATCTATCAAAATGACATTAGGATCATAGCTATACAACTAGAAAGTATCTCAGAACTCATGTAATCAAATCCCTTCATTTTACAGATATAAAAGTTGAAGTCCAAGTAGGTTAAGTACTTGCTCATCCACTTGCAATGAGTGTCAAAGATGAGATTTGAATGCAGAGTCTCTGACTTCTGAGCCAATGATCATTCTACAGTACCCCATGACCTCCAATTTAAGCCTAGGTCTGGTCACATACATCACTACATCATTCCTGAAGCACCAGTAGACTCCTTAGAAAGGTTGGCAGGGGTGGCGAACCTGTGGCCTCAAGGCCACATGTGGTCCTACAGATCTCAAATGCAGCCCTTTGACTGAATCCAAACTTCATAGAACAAATCTCTTTAATAAAAGGATTTGTTCTGTAAAACTTGGACTCAGTCAAAAGGCATCACCCAAGGACCTAGAAGGCCATATATGGCCTCAAGGCTGCAGATTCCCCACTCCTGGGCTAGAGGACTATACATGGCCTTTAAAGCCATTCAGAGCCTGACTGCTGCTGACCTCATGAGGCAGATTACTAAGATCTCCGCTTCTTCATATATCCTATGTATGACAGCTAAGGTAACTGACTTGTTGCTCCTCACACACATAACATTCTACCAACCCTCCCCACTATATCAATTATACCCCCACACTCCATCTTCAGCTCCGCCCCTTAGAATCCAAGGTCTTCCTCCAATAGGAAGCCAGCCCTGCTCCTACCACCATCTGTTGAATCTTATGATCCTTGAGGGCATGGACCGTTTTCTTTTTGAGTTAGTATCTACCCTGCCCAGAAAATGGTATGTATTTGATAAATACTTGTTGACCATCAATATAGCTCTAAATACAGATGTAACAACAATACTAACAGTAAAAATACATATTTATTGTAATGAGGATCAACTGTCAAAGACTTAATTACTGTGATCCACACAATGATCAAAGATAATTTCTGAAGGACTCTTGATAAAAAAAATACTATCCATCTCCAAAGAGAGAACTGATGAACTCTGAGAGCATATCAAAGTATCATTTTTGGAAATTTATTTTTTTTGCTTTTTTGTGACATGGCTAATATAGAATATATTCTGCTAATATGTTTTACACAATTTCACATGGATAACTGATACATTAATTGTTCCTCAGTAGGTGGAGGAGGGACTGAAGGGAGGGAGAGAACTGGAAACTCAAAAACCCAACCTTTGCCATTTCACAGATGGAGAAACTGAAGTTCAAAAAGGTTAAACAATTGGTTCAAAGTCCCAAGGCTATTTAACAGTAGAACGAAGACACACACATTTAACTCAGAGCAGCTAGCTGGAGCTTCTGTTAGGGTGGATTTCATCTGGTTCAGAATTGTTTTTGTTTTAACCTTTCCTGTCTGCAATCAATCTGAGTCATTTTCTATACTATCCCATAGGGTGTTCTTTCCTGTTGAATGAGATTAGAAGAGTAGAGGAGAATAAAGATGGTTTTGTCATGAGGCATGTAATAATGTATTACACACATATAATACCTTTCATCTGTGAACCTCAAAGCACTTCACAAACAATAATTAAAAGTAGGTAAGTATTATTAGCCTTATTTTATGGATAAGGAAATTGTGACACAGACTGCATAATTTCTCCAGGGTCATATGGCAAGAAAATGGCCAACTAGAATCTAATCTTAAATGTTCACTAATTTTGTGTTCAAACTAGTAGACCAGACCCCTAATGATCACCCATATAAGTCATTTTATATTTACATCAAGCTATAATGTATTTCTACATCAGGTGGGATATAAATCATATTAAGAAGATACACATAAATGATGAAATTCAGAAATCACAGGGGCAAACTATGATAGAAGGTATCTGGATGAAGGTCAATGGAAGGAGAAATGGACCTGTTTTTTTTTCTCCAATAAAGCATACTAAAGACTACCTGGGCAGAAAGGGCAAAAAGATGAGGAGTTTGGGACATATATCACAAGTTTGGCACTAAACCATGATTTGGAAAAACACTGGACTTCCATTATCCAGACATTTACTAGAATTTCTTCCTTGTTGCCAAAAGCAGAGCATCTAATTATTTCTTGAATTACCTTAGTGATAACTTCATCTTTCAAAAGATAGAAGAACTAATAAAGGCAAATTCTATTCTGGATCTGATTCTCACAAACAGGAAGAAAATGACTGCTGGATTAGAAATGATAGAAACCTTGGCCTCTCTCTTCTAGAATTTGAGATAGAAGAGAGGAAATCCGGGCATAGTCTGAAATATACCCTAGGTTCTGGGAAAGCAGATTGCAAATGGTTCAGAAGAAAGATAGGTAGGCTCTCATAGACTAAAATGCTAAAGGGAAGCCAGGGCAGGAAGGATTGGACATTCTCAAGAGTAAAATTCTGAAGACACAAAGGGAAATAATTCCAGTGAGGAACAGAAACAAGATTTGTCTGAAGACAATGATATAAATGCTCAGGTAATCCACCAACTTAGATTTTAAAAAGAAATGGAAAAAAGGACATGTAACAGAGGATGAAGATTTAAGCTAGGCCTATAAAAAGTGCTACAAATGCTAAAGCTCAGAATAACCTGACATTATTATGCTCTCTCTGCCCTCTACAGACCACTTCTAGTAGTCCTCTTATGAAGCAAAGTAGTATCACCTCAAAAGGAAAGAATATCCATAAAAATGAGGCGTCCACAATGTCAAATGCAGCAGATAGGTTGAGAAGAAGTGGCATAGAAAAATAAGCAGATTTGGCAATTAAGAGATCATTGAGAACTTTTTTGAGAGAAGCCAGGATGGCAGAGTACAGGCTGGGCCCCAGTTGAACCCTTCCAACATTCCCCTCCAAACAACTTTGAAAGAATTCCTCAAATCAAATTTTAGAGCAACAGCAACAACAAAAGGGCTCCTGCTCCACTGCAGTCACAAATACTAGTGCTCCTTCTGGCCTTTTAACTGTGATCAGGTCTCTTTTATCCTATGGCTACAAGTGCAGTTCTGGATTGAGTTCCAGGGTGGAAAGAAATGCTAGCACTTACAGCAGAGGCCAAAATTGTAAAGAGATTTTTTTCAATGAATATGACTGAGAGAGGAGATATCTAAAACAATAAGGGTATGGTAGAATCTGAGAGGTTTTTTAAGGATAGTGAAGAATTGGGTATATTAGATGGCAGTAGAGATGGAACTGGTTGATATGGAAGCATTGAAGACTTAAGGAGGGGATGCTTAATGATGCTAACTGTTGGAGAAAAAGAGGAGCTGGGATCAAGTGCATATGTAGAGGGGTTGGTCTTTGTAAAAAGTGTCACCTCATTGCTTTGTTTTTCCTAATTTTATTTATTTTATTTTGATATTTTATGAACTCTAGAAAACAAAACATTTCATATACAAAATAGAGAAGAAAAAGAGACTGTAAAACTACGAATCTTTATTACATAGTTTATTTTGGAAAAAAAAAGTACATAGCAAGTGCAACATGTTTTTTCTTTACCTACAAGTTGTCAAGCTGGTCTGCTTCCTTCTTAACTCCCTTCTGTTCTCTTTTGTGTATTTTTTATTTTTTCAATTATCTACAACTTATCTTCTCTCCTTCTTACCCTTATGCCCCCATTAAGAAAAAAGAAAAAAAAATACCATTGTAAAGACATGCATAATCAAGCAAAAAAATTTCCATACTAAGCCACCAAGAAATCAGAAATTGGAGGAAAAGAAGAGAGTGAAAGATGATGCCAAGCAGTCTGACATCTAAAAGAGAAGAGCAGAGGACCTGTCTGTGAAGGGCCTCAGTTTTCTCAGTAAGAGGCAGTGAACTCAACTAAGAGAGGGAAAGAGAGCTTAGAATGCTTACGGAAGAAAGAAGGCTTGAAGTAAGACAGGGAGTCAACTAATAGGAACAAAAGAATTTAAAATGTGCCAAGTGCCAAGTTGTATAACTACCTATAATTCCAATCAGTAAATCTAAGAGTGGAAAGAAAAGAACTTGATAGTGGACTAATAGTTTGGCAAGAGATAAACTGACAATAGGACAAGGGGCAAGAGATGTGAAAACAAAGGGCAGTGGAGAGTTAAAATGGCTAACTAAAAGGTCAAGACTGGAGAAACCAAAATGAGGTCATACCAAGAATAATGGTCAGTGAAAGTTCTAAGAGATGGAGAGATTAGATAATTGATGATAAAGGCAAGGAATGAGCTTTATGAGTTACAAGACAAAGGGTCAACTGGAATGAAAGGTGGAGGAAATGGAATACCTATAGATAATGATGAGGGGTCCAGAGAGTGATTGGATATCCCTACGTGTGGCTGAGATGGAATAAAGGGAATATGTCATGGAATTTTATGGAGGCTGAGAACTTAGGAAGTTAGGGAGATGGAGGGAGCATCAACATGAATGTTAAAGTCTCTTACCATAAGAGTAAGATTTTATGAAGATGGAGAGGAAGGTACTGAACAATTTCCAAAGAGGGTGACCTGGGGGGTTAGTATGTAAGTCAGCATGAATTGACTGGGTTGGAAAATACCATCATATTTTAAAACTAAGGATTATTGATCATTCTTAAAGTTCATGTCATATGAAAATTCGTTGAAGGAATACAGGATATGTAGCCTGGAAAAGAGAATACTCAGAGGAGAAAAAACAGCTATATTCAAGCAAGCACCTGAAAGGTTTTTGTATAAAAGAGGGATTAGAACTGTTCTTTTTGGCCTGAGACAGTACAACAATAGGTGGAATTTGCAAGGGAAACAAATTTGGGTGTGATGTCAGAAAAAAAAAAAACTTCCCAATAAATTACCGCTGTCTGGCACAGTAGACAAGACAGTGAACTTAGAATCAGGAAGACTCATCTTCCTGAGTTCAAATCTGGCCTCACACACTTATTAGCTGGGTCACCCTGGGCAAGTCACTTAATTCTTTTTGCCTCAATTTCCTCATCTGTCAAATGAGCTAGAGGAAGAAACCACTCCAACAAATCACTCCAGTCATCTGCCAAGAAAATCTCAAAAGGGATCATGAAACAATTGAACAATAATCAACTGAAAAAGAGAAGAAAAATCAAATTGTTCATTTGGAAAATGAAAAGGGAGAATTCAAAACAAATAACAAGGAAATTCATCTACAGGAAAAAAAATCAAGAATCTCAAGGGAAATAATTTTTAAAATGAGAAGGAAGATGGCATATGAATACCACAAATGACTATGAAAATAAAGAACAAGCATTGAAATTCAATCAATAACTATTTATTACCCACCTACTATTTTATACAAAGCACTATATGCCCTGTTGGGAATAAGAAGACTATAATATTCCTTGCCCTCACACTACTAATATATTTCAGTAAACTGTAATAAAAATAATGTCAGTATTTTAAATAGTGTGACTATTTAAGACCCTACATTTAGTTGTTTAGTTGTCAAATATTTTAAAATGTTATTCTCCAGTAAATCATAACTATAACAAAATAAATTTAAACTGTTACATTTATAAAAAGTCAAATTAAAGTCTTCTATAGCTATATAAGTTCAAGGCTCACTGACTTTTTAAATAATTAAAACTCATTATATATTTATAAAATGAAAGCATAGACAAAAATCAATTCCATTTAGGAAATGGCTGGCGGAAAATAGTTGGTTAAAACTCAAAGTTTTCAATATCAAGGTATGAGTTAAATGCTGATTTTTTAAAATAAATTAATAATAACCCACTTCTAGAAAATAGGGTCAACAGGCCAACTACTCAAAGAAAAAAAATGTCCTTAAGGTCCTAGAGATTATTCAAAGTGAATGCCGAAATGGATGACTTTATCCTAGGAAAAAAGTATAACATAGCAGGGAAAAGTACCGTAATGTGAAACAATGAACTCAACACAGAAAGTAGTATATAATAATAATTACACAAAAGTACATGAAAATATGTCAAATATGAATTTGATCAATCACTTCTGGTTAACATAAAATGCTAATTTCATAAGATTTTTTCAAATAAACTATGCTAACTAAATTTGTTCCAAAAATGAAAAACTTCCCTTAGTCCTTTTTTTTTTTTGGGGGGGGGGGGAAGGACAAGCAGAGGGGCCTGTGACTTGATCTGAGTAGGGATTTACCACGAAGAAACCTTGCCACAATACCAATTATATACCTGTTATGTAATCTATTAGAAGTTAAACCTATTTCAATGCCCATTCTCCTGGAGGGCAGAGACAATTGCACTTCTACCTTTGTATCCTCAAGACTCAGCACAGTCCCTGGAACACAAGAAGAGAGAATATCAACTCCTTTGTAAATCCTAGTCTTTGAAAGTTGCCAAGGGCACCGTGAGTTCATGGATTTGCCTATGACCACTAAGCTAAATGCCAGAACCAGGACTTAAATTCAGATCTCTGACTCTACAACTCACTATGCCCTCAGTGTCTGCCTCCCTTTACCCAGGGTACCATTCACAAATATGCAAATCTTCCCACTGAATTTTAATATAGGCATGAAACAAAAATGTAACAATAGCGATTTCCGTACATATTATCTTCATCTATCATTTTAATATTGGCATAAATTGTTCTTTTTCTTATAGTAATACTCTCATATATAAGAACCATTAACAAGATTTGAACACTAAGAAGGAAAAACTAATCATTCAAACTAAAAACCTGCATGATTATTTTGAAAAATATAGGTCCTAAAAAGGACCCTCAAGTTTTACATTTAATAGAGTTCAATATCTCTTGAGACTGTTAAAAGATAATTAATAATGAAAGATCTGCCAAAATCCTAAAATAGGATAATCTTTCACTTCTACAAACTATTCTTTAAAAACAGTGAACCAAATATCAAGAGCCATTCCCTAATACATAAATAACTAAAGGAGATTAATAGAACAGGTCTAAAAAGATTTATAAATTGTAAACAGCCATGTAAACGACTGCCCCAAATCACTAATAAAAGAAATGAAAATTAAAATAACTCCTGGCTTCATATTACACCCTGCAAAGATGACAAAACATAGGAGTAGCCAATATTAGAAGGGTTGTAGAAAGACAAGTCTATTAATACACTATTGGTGGAGCTGTGAATTGGTCTGATCCTTTTGGAAAATAATTAGTAATTATGCTAAAAAAGTGATTAAATTTCCATAACTTTTGACCTAGAGATTTCATTGCTGGGTATATACTTCCAAAAAAAAGTTAAAGATAAAAAGAAAGATCCCTATTACAACAAATATTAAATGCAGCATTTCTGTAGTAGGAAAGAAATGTAAACAAAGTAGATGTTCTTTGATTGGGGAATGGCTAACCAAAATGTGAGGAGTATGATGGAATTAAGAGAAAAATGGGAAGACACATGAAATGATATAAAGAGAAGTAAGCAGAACTAGGAGAGACTATAAACTATGACTATGTAAACAGAAAGAACAACTAAACTCCACTGAGTGCTGTGTAATTTGATAATGACTAAGCCTGCCTCTAAAAAAACCAGTGAACAAGCACCTCTCTCCCTCCTCTTCATAAGCAGATGACTATGAGTGAACTTTGTGCATGTGCTGTCACACTTATGTGCTGTAAGCTAGCTAACTTCACCAGACTGCTTTTTGTTCTCTCTTTTTTAATTCTTTATTATAAAGCTCAATTGTCTAGGGAGGGAAGAAGAAAAGATTGCATTTGGGTATGTAGAAGAAGACTGTATAAAAACAAAAATTAAATAAAATTTAAAGGATGTGATAAACAAAATAAGGTGAGCCAATTCAAATCAAATATTTTTATTGCATACACTATCAGACAGTGCATGGGAAAGTCTAATAGTTACTGGAGATACAAAAATGTACATATGAAGATAAGATGTGTTATATATTACATACACAGGTGTATAACATGTATGTATGAATGTATACACACATATATAACTACAGGGAGCTAAGTGATATAATAGAGAATGCTGGCCTTGGAAATAAAGATATCTGAGTTCAAATCTGGTCTCAGATACTAACTGTCTGATCCTTGTCAAGTCACTTAACCTTATTTGCCTCAGTATTTTCATCCATAAAATGGGTTGAACAAAATACCAAACCACTCCAATAACTTTGCCAAGAAAACCTCAAAAAGAGATCAAGGGAAGTCAGACATGACTGAAAATGGCTAAACAAAAAACCATACACATATATTTACCTATCTAAAAGAAAACTACCAGGACAAAATAACACATCCTAAATTCCAAATGAATAAAAAGTGTTAGGAATTAAGAAGCCTGGTCACCATAGGCTCAATCAAGAAGAGAAAGTTTCTTGGGAGAAAAGGGATTTGAGTTAAGGTCTAAAGAGTGATATTTAAAGTAACAGAAAGCAGGGAAGAACATATCAGGCAAAGAGAGAGGTTGTTTTCTTGTACAAGTAGAGTAGATCCATTTGGCCAGAGCTGAGAGAGAAATGTATGAAACTGGTAAGGTAGTAAGAGAAATTTCTAAATGTGCCAAAGGGCATTTTTTTGCAACAAGCTAGAAACAGAGTAGGAACTTAAGAAAAAAATTAAATCTATATTGCCTGCTTTATTCCATTTCTAATCCTTGGAATACACCATTATAGTAATTGCACCTGAATTTATGTCTTGGACAAAGCAGTAAAGAGCATGCTGTGAAAATAATCCAAAATAAGAAGATACACTCCCCAATTGCCATAGGGAGCTTGAAGCAACACAATCTAGTGGAAAGACTCCCTTTGCCTGGGTTCAGAGTCTAACTCCAATACTTACTTGATCCTGCCTAAGGCTCTGTTGAGAGCCTTAATTTCTTCATCAGCAAAATGGGGATAATACTACGTTTACTATCTCACAAGGCAGTTGTGAAGAATGTGTTTTGTAAACCATAAATTACTATATAAATGTGACCTATTATCAGAGAATGAATTTATACATAGTCTCAATAATAATATCACTTAGTGTTTCAATGAAACTACCAAAAGTATCATTCATTGTAACAGTTTCATTAAAACTTAAGTAATTATTAATAACACTTTCAAGTCTTAAAGGATCTGTAATTCAGTCAGTGAAAGTACTCCCTTCATGGATGTATATAACCCATTACACCAAAGTTAACCAGATGATGAGCTACTTTAAGCTTGACTAAGGCTGGTCCCTCCAATAAAAAGGTATTCATCCACCCAATCACTGGGCCCTGGTCAGTTTTATAGAATAGCCAGAGATGATGTTCAAAACCCAGGCTTATTGCCACACCATAATAGGTATCTCACCACACTGAGATAGGATTTAAGTGTAAGATAATGCATAATGACAATAAAAATTCATAAATCTAATTACCTAGAAATGGAATTAGAAAAGACCAACACATTTTTAGATGGACAAGTTCTGTGGTATAAAGATTCAAAAATAGTATTTAGTGATTTTCGCCCAGGAAACAACCCCTAGTTAGAAACTAAATGAGTATTAAGTATTTTAATATACTGAAAATTGTTTAAATTATTTCTGAAGGGCAAAAAAAGCAAGTTCCTTTGTACTCTAGCCAGGAAACAATACCCTCTGTGATTTGAAAAGTAATATATAAATGAATCAAAACTGAAGTGTGTAAATGTGAACCTAATATCTTTTAAAGCCTTTTTTTACTTGACTTAAAGGATTCTTTGAAAAAGTTTCTAACACTAAAAGAAAGATAATTTTATTGATTTGGGGACCTTTCTTCCATTTCTACTAAATATACCCTCCCTAAAGCCTTCCACACTACTCCAAATCACACAAATCCAACTTACACCATACTTCAGTAAACTTATTTTTAAATATACATACACATTAAAGCCTACATTTAACTCCAAGTAAAATAATACAGATAAACCCATCTTTACATTTAAACTTCTGACAGAGAAAAATAAATCTATATATCATATAAATTCCCATGAAAATGGAAGGAAACTCTTCAAAATTCACTCAGTTGACAAAAGCCTCAGGCAAAGAATGGTAATCTATGAATGATAAAAAACAAACAAAAACCTTTAAAGAGAAAAAGTAAAAACTTGAAGGAGGGAAAGCTTTATTTTAATTTCTACATGGTTCCCTGCTTCCCTTTTATAGGCCTCTGTTGATGAAAATCTCTAGGTCTCTAGTCCCCTAAGTGGGGGGCAGGGCTAAAGAAAATTGTGGCAAATGTCTCTTTCAGCCTAGCCAGGGTGTCTCCAGCCTTCAAGTACCGGGGCAGGCTCTGGAAGGAAGAATGTGTAACTTGATCTCTTTCCATCCCCTCCTCCTTCATGGCAACATTTCGAAAGTAATTTAACCTCTCAAAATGGCATCTCAGCACTGCTTGGAGGGGAAGATCTCGCCACAGCTACAGCATAAGGCAAAAAAATCCAACAAATCAAATCTCTGAAAAGTGATTTTCACTTAACTCAGTGATACTTTGATATCAAAAATAAAATATATAGAAACACAACATTTGTAAGTATATATTCAATGTATTACTTGAATAAAATGTCTGCTGCTCAGAACTGAATTCTATCTGAGGAGCTCCTCAACTGAGAAGTTTAAATCTTCCTAAAACAAAGATTTGATCATTTTTTTCTTCAACTTTAAAGTTAGAATTTAGGTTCAAATAAAGCTGAAAAGTATTCACAAAAATAGTACAGACTACGAATAAACCTAGCAAATGAGGATTTCGGTTCAAATTATCTCCAAATAACTGTCAATAACTTTGAAAGTGCCTAGGTAAGGAAAGCAGATAAATGAAAATAAAAATACTAAATAACAATGTCATGAGATCTGAAAAATATCCAGTAGCTGAATAACAAGTGACGATTAGAAAGTATACACAAAGGCTTCTGTAATAATCATTCTTAACAAATGATTATCTTCTGGTTTTATATTTTGATAATACAATCTTATACTTAAATAACTTTTAACACTTTTTAAAACACTTTCATTGTTACTATTTCATTGGATCCTTCAGGAGGTAAGAAAGCTATAAGTAACAATAGCTCACATTTTTATATAATGCTTACAGCTTTGCTTAACATTTACATACACTAGCTAGCATTAATATAGTCTCCATTCTTAAGATGAGAAAACAAACAGATGTTACTTAACTTAGCCAAGGTCACAGTTAGTGGTGGAGTAAAGGTTCTTTCATGCTCTACTTTCAATATTCTGAAGGTTTCCAGCAATGTCATACAACTAAACTACTGAACATAAGAAACAGACTCTACACATTAAGAACTAATAAAATGGGACAGCTAGGTGGCGCAGTGGATAGAGCACCAACTTTGGAATCAGGAAGACCTGAGCTGAAATCCAGTCTCAGACATTTGACACTTCCTAGCCATGTGACCCTGGGCAAGTCACTTAACCCTGACTGCCTCCCCTCGAAAAAAACTACTAAAATAATGTAAGTAGCCTAAACAACCCTTTAACTATACTTTGGCACTCTAAATCAAGAGCAGTAATGGATGTGTTGTTCAAAATAGAAAATCTGTGCTACCACTACAAACTGATAAGCATACTTGAATCCTTAAAATGAAATTCACCAGTTTGCTGAATACAATACTCCAATGATTTGAAGTATACAAACTACCCAAAATTATCTATTTAAGAATGGTATTAAATTATCTTAATTCATTTAAAACATTTTTTACAAGATTTACACAAACTTTGTAAGATGACAACTCAACACTAAAACTGATAAACAGTCTATTAACACTGCGGCCAGTGACTAGACCCACTGCTATAAACCACAACTCTTTTACCCTCCTGGCTAGTACTTTATGTGTGCAGAAGCCTTTAAATCATGAATCTAAGATTCACCAAAAGAACCAATCATAAAATTCACAGCCTCAGATGTCTACACTGTAATGCAGAAAGAATGCATAACACAGCAAGATAAACAGCAAGAGATCTTAATACAAGGAGGCAAATTTGCCCTCATGGGTGTCACTAAGACTTGGGGTCATAAGCCCCATGACTAGAATCAGGGCCTGAAAAAGCTTATCTTATTCAAAAGGAATAGGATATGTTTAAAAAAAAAAAAAAGGAGGAGAGGAGGTTGTATATTTGATCAACAAAAGGAGAAAGTGAAGTGATATTGTTATTAAAGTACATGACAAGACATCTAGGGAAACAAAGGAAACAGATAAGAGCTGTAAGAAATATCTCTCACTCTCTCTCCTCTCTTTCCTTTCCTTCCCTCTATCCCTTGTGTCCCTTCTCTGTCCTTCCCTCCCCATCTTTCTCCTTTCTTCCCTTCCTCCTTCCTTCCCTCCTCTCTCCCTTCCCTTCCCTCTCTCTCTCTCCTCACTCCTTAATAATAACTTCATCCTTCAAAAAATGAAAGAATCAATAATGGGAACTTCTATCCCATATCTTATTTTTCTTATTCTCGACAAAGAGGTACTTGTTTGCTGGGGTGGAAAGGTGGAACCTTGGGGTAAGCTTGGAATTTGTAATAGAGAACAGAGAAGCTGGGTACAAATCAAGAGTTACCTTCCAATTTGGGGATCACAGACTTCAAAGGTTTCAAAGAAAAGATAAGTAGGCTTGTTGCTCAGTAATGTCCAACTCTTCGTGAATTCCATTTGGGGTTTTCCTGACAAAGACACTGGAGTGGTCTGCCATTTCTTTCTTCAGCTCATTTTACAGATGAGGGAGGTCTGAGGCAAACAAGGTTAAATGACTTGCCCTGGGTCATACTGCTAGTAAGTGATTGAGGCCGGATTTAAACTTCCTGACTCTAGGCCTGGCACTCTGTCCACTGTGCCACTTAGCTAAGTAGGCTACTCAGAACCAAAATCTGACAATCACTCCAGAAGAATTAAATTTCTAGTCATCCTACTCCATGGTAAAGGTAATCCCTTTACCTGGGGTCCAAGTCCAATCTCCTTCCCCGGCTTCCAGAGTTCTGCTCCAGAAATCTCCTTGCCAGGATCCCACCCTCCCCCTGACTCTACCTCCTCTACAATATCTATCATGAATAGATTTCTTCCCATGTGTCAAGAATCATGCTCCATGTTCCAATCTCCTTAATAGTATAAAAGCTTGCCTTGGACTTTCTATTCCATCTAGTCTCATCTCTTTCTTACCCTTTAAAATAATAAAGTTCCTCAAAAAGTTGTCTATGCTAAATGACTCTTCCTCACTACTCTCTCTCCTTAATCCCTTGAGGAGGGTGTTGCTGCTTCCACTGAGTCAATAAGTGCTTATTATGTGGCAGGCACTGTGCTAAGCACTGTAGATACAAAAAGAGGCAAAAGACAGTCAGCCCTCAAGGAGCTTACAGTCTAATGGGAAGACAACAGGCAAACAAATATTTACAAACAAGCTGTGCACAAGATAACAGAAATAATAAAGGGAAGGTACTGGAATTAAGAGAGTTTAGGAAAGGTTTCCTGTAGAAGATGGGATTTTAGCTGCAAGTTAAGGAAGCCAAGAAGCAAACATGAGGAGCAGAGAGCCTTCCAAACATAGGGGACAGCAAGATAAAATGCCCAGAGACAAGAGAATATAGTGTTCAAAAAACACCAAGGAGACCAATATCACTGGACTGAAGAATCTGTGGCAGAGCATGGGGTGAAAGAAGACTGGAAAGGTAGGAAGAAGTTAGGTTATGAGGGCCTTTAAAAACCACTCCTCTACTGAAATTGCCCCTGAACAACCTATCTCTCATCTCTGATTACTTCCAAATGATACTGTGTGCACTCTATGCCCCTCAATCTCATTTTCTTCATGCAGAGCTCCAGTGGGTGAGATTTTGTCATCTCTTGCCCAGAACCAGGCTTCCATATCACTTCCTGGACATTTCCAAACCATGTTGCACGCACCTTTCTTTAAGCCTAGCTTCTGGTTTCCTTTTATGTGATGTGTTCCCCCATTAAAATGTAATCTCTTCCCATGCAGAGATCATCTTGCTTTCTTTTATTTCTATCTCCAGAACTTACACAGTAACCTCTTCATAAACTTTTTTTCATTATTCATTTCTGATCTTTTGTACTGACTATTCCCCAAATCTTGAGTGCCCTCCCTCTTCCTCCTCCTTTCCTCTCAGTATCAGCCAAGTTCCCATCACCTTCCATATCCTTCTTGATCCTTCCAGAAGCTGGTCCAAACCACCAAAAATGTGCCTTGAACTGATTTTGTCTATAATTATTTAGGTACTTGTTTCCTAGCCCACAGAATGTAAGCTCCCTGAGGGCAGGCAATGTTTCACTTTTGTCTTGTTCCCCCAGCATCAAAACAGTCTCTAGAATGTAAGAGGAGCTTAAGAATAATTCGGCCACCTGAAACACTGTAAAGACAAACAACGCTGAAAGCCTTAAGAACATTGATAAATGCAATGACCAACCATAATTCTGCTCAGAGACCTCCAGTGAAAGTAAATTTGTAACCCCCAGAATGAGGAGAATCCAGTTTGGGGATAGTTCTACTTACTAGGACATTTTTCCTTACTGCAAGCCAGTCAGTCAATAACCATTTATTGAGTGCTTACTATGTAGCAAACCCAAATCTGTTTGCTTCATTTCCACCTATTCCTCAGATATCCATCTTTAGCACCCTCAAAAAAAGTTTTACAGGATAATCCTTAAAATTAATCAATAAAGTATTAAGTGGCTGTGTATAAATAAATCACTGTGTTAGGAGCTAGGGATACAAAGACAAAGATTAAATAGCTCCTACCCTCAAGAACCATACATTCTATAAGAAGAGACAACTATGTACATATATAAGCATACTCAAAAAGTGATTTTTTTAAGGGAAAGCATTAGCTGATGGAGATAATGAGGATAGGTTTTATATAGAAGGTGGCATTCAAGCTGACAGCTCTATCTCTGCTCCTTTTCTAGACCTCAGTTCTTTATCCAAAGGCCTAGGTATCACCTAGGCATTAGAGTTCTATTAATCCAGCCTAAGATCCTATTAGGTTTATTGGCCACCATGCGGCAATACTTACTAGCAATCAGTTCTTTAATGGTGTTGTTTCTCCCCAAAATAGAGACCTATATTTTTAATACCACTATGCTTCTGGTGATACCGTACAGCTTTAAATCACAGGATGCCACAGTCTCAATCATCAAGCATGGAGAGACACAGAGAAGGTAAAAGTCTGCCAGAGCATATTATGAGATATACCAGAGATGGCTAGGAAATGAAGGACAAGAGAAAAAGAGGGGCTGGCCAGTCAGAGTAGCACTGGGTAGCAGACCAATGTCAAGAGAACTAGAAAGCCTCCTGAGATAGATTTTCAAGAGGCTATGGCCTAAAGTCACATAGCAAATGGGTTCTAAGAAGTGCCCTTATCAATGAGACCATGGATGGACTGGTGTTTAGATTTTAGCCCACCACAATCCAAGAACTTTTTCTAAAAACACTTTTCATACATATATACACACTTTGTACTATGCAAGGATTCTGAACAGGATTTTATATTTATCCCTGACTCGTTAAGATCTTTTTATATTCTGAATTTAAAGACATTTAGTCATCCTTCAAAGCCTCAAGTAAAGCACACATTTTGAAACGAAAACACCTTAGAAAAAGCCCAGTCCAATTCCTTCATTTTTCAAACATGGAAACTAAGTCCCATAAATGGTAAGGGTTTTGCCCATGGTCACTCAGCCTGACTCAAGTCTTCCCTAGGCTCTGAGTTCACAATCTAATGCTCTTTCAACTATTCTTCACACAACTCCGCTCTTAAAAAAAACAAAAAAACTTACCATTCTTCTTCCAGTCAACAGTCCTTTTCACTTAGTAACATAAAAATTTTCACTCTTACTATTTGTAATTTTCATTACACATTCTGAAGAATTTAAATACTTGGCTACTTTTTCAGATTAGCAGCTTAATGCTCTGTTAACTTAAGATACCATGGATGTTAACTCTAAAATTAAAGTCAGTCTTCCTTTGATTCAGCTTTTTTTAAAATTTAGACTCAAATCCAAGCTTTTAGAGCCAACCTACACTATTATTGTGATCTAACTTCAGGTTGTTGTTTAGTCGTTTTCAGTCATATCTGATACTTCATGACCCCATTTGGGGCTCTCTTGGCAAACATACTGGAGAGCTCTGCCAATTCCTTTCTCTCATTTTACAGATGAGGAAACTGAGGGAAACCAGGTTAACTGACTTGCCCAGGATCAGTGTCTTAGCCTGTATGTGAACTCAGGTCTTCCTAACTCCAAATTCAGTACTCTATTCATTGTGCCACCTAGCTACCCTAACTTCAAGTTACATGAGCCCTAAAATATCAATCTCATTGTTTAAACTTTTTACATTATTTCTGGAACACAGGAGAAGTAGCTCAAATTTCCTGACAATTACCGAGAAAGAGGAAGAAACATGTCCTCCTGGACACTCAAATGGAGAATGCCATTCAATTCATCTCAACCAATACTTATTAAGTACTCTACTGTGTCACACAGTCTAAGGAAGTGAAGGGGATATTTTTAAAAAGACAAGATTGCGATCATTGTGGCCTGTATAACACAGAGTTGAAATGTTAAGTACAACATATACAACCAAAAATGATAATACAAAATACAACACGATAAAAAAAAACCGGTTATCACTCTTGGTCTGTGTCATAGTTACCATCATCATTCTCCTCCTCCTTCCCCAAGTAACAATTCGGGAGAGGGGGTCAATAGAATGAAAAGAGAAGTCACCAGAGAACCACAACTAAGCTATGAGTGCTGCACTTTCCCATCTGTGTGACCCTGGGCAGCAAGCAGTCTCTTTAAAGTCTTTGATTCTCAGTTTCTCATCCATAAATGAGGGGGAAGAGTTGACCTAGATAATCTCGGGGGTCTCTTAGAACTCTAAATTCAATAACCCTATAAATTCTTAAGACATACAAAATAGGAACCGAAAAAATCAAGACATAGAACCAAGTTCATGCAAAATATTCATGTTTGATGATCATACTCAAAATCCACTGGGAAACAGAATCACTGTCCATGAAATCTGGAAAGCTGTAGAAAAGAGTGTGCTTGAATCCATCTCACACAATAATCAGAGTAAAACAGATCACTAATCTAAAGAGAATAAAGTCACAAAACATGGAAACATGGCATGTTTGTCTCAGCCATGGAGAGGAGGTTCATATCAAACAAAAAAGAAAACCTCAGAGGCAAATACTGGTGAGATATAAAAATGGAAGCATTTTACACAATAAAAAAAGAGTAACCAACAATGTTTGAATTTCAATAAGGAATAAGGTTTAAATGTGGGAAAGTAGAATTTTACATGATATTGTATTCAATTTGGAAAAATTCTAAGAAAGGAGTTATACTCTGAGCACTCTCTTCTTCTTTGCTCCCATTCCCCTCCCAAGCAAACTCCTACAGGTAAGGGAGGGGGTGGGTGTGTGTGTGTGTGTGTGTGTGCACGCGCACGCGTGTGTGCATGTGTAAGGGGGAGGGGTGGTCCTATTTGGATTTTGCTTATCTTTGTATCCCCAGAACTTAGCGGAGTACCAAAATAGCAAGCTCTTGATGAATCTTTGCTTACTGATACACAAGTAGCATTTACTCATAGCTTCCTTTAGGAACTTTTTCTCTCAAATATTAAATGGTCTTTTTGTCTCTACATCTATGTTCCTATGACTAAATAGAGAATACATGTATTTATCTGCTTGGACGGGAGGACACGGGTAAAGAAAAAAACACATCTATAGCTCTAATATATATAGTGCTTTATCCAACACACTTAACACAGGCTATCATTTGATCTTCATGATAGTATTATAATGTAGTTACTTTTACTATCTCCATTTTACAGATGAGGAAACTGAGACTCAGAGAGGTTAGATGATTTGCCCAGGCTCACTCACACACCTAGTAAAGGTCTATTCTGGGATTCATCCCCAGAAATTCCTGATTCCATGTCCAATGCTTTTTTATCTAGTACCCTAAGGTTGCCACAGAGCAGGCCCTAACACATTGGCTCTGGTACACTGAGAGGCATAAGTTTCTTTAACAAAGCAATGAACTGTATGAAGCTCACATTTGTAATTACAAGCACAAGCACAAGGCTCTCAACTCTCCCATAGGGTACATCAATTCCTCATGGCAAGAAAAATACACAAAATGTGTGAGAACCACTGCAATGATGTCCTGGGGGAGGGGCTATGATGTGTACCCCTAAGGTGAGGGGCTCTACTGGAGCATAAAGAAAATACAATTGAGCAGAAGAGCAGCTGACCTTTGTACCCTTGCTTGCTCCTGTTGGTTGCTCTCTCCTTCCCCAGCTCTTCTGCAGGCAAGGAAGGAAGCAATCACCCCCCCCCACCCCCCACCCCCGCCCCAAGTCCAGTTAGACTCCTACACTTCCCCCTACCCTATCAAAGAAGCAGAGGACAGACCTCCTCAAATCCCTCACAAAATGGTTCTTTGTACCATTAATAAAAAAAAAAAAATTATTGCTTAAAAGAGTACTTATTTCATTTTAATCCTTGTGTGTAGAGTTTTGTAATGTACATGCGAGTATGGAAGAATAAGTATAATTTACAAATAAACATGCATGTATCTGATGTTTGTGCCTTTTTTTTTTTTACCCAACAGAAGTGCACAAAGAAGTTTATAGAGACCACCGGTTGGAGGAACAGATCCCAGGAGCAATCAATCTCATCACTCAAGTCTGCAGAGAGGCAGACATTGGTTTGATATAAAGAAAAACTTGCTAACAACCAGAGGTGTCTAAAAATGGAATGGACTGAGGGGAAAGAGAGGCTTCCTTTCACCAAAAGTCTTTAAGTGGAAGATGACTGACCAACCATTTGTCAGTAAATCTGTAGAAAGGATTTTTGTTCAAAATTAAAAACATGTAATCAAAATTGCAAAGAGGTAAAGCTAGGTTTCATACAAGTAAAAGTTTTGTGGCAAGCAATGAAAGCTACCCCACAGTGGGAGACAGTCTTCAAGGAAAGACTAGATGATCATGTGTTCTATGTGTGGCAGGGGAATCCTGATTTGGAAATCAGCTGGATTGGTTGGCTTCTAGGGTCCCTTATAAATACTGACAGTCTATGATTTCCCTAGGTGTAATACAGGTGGTATTTTTCCCCATCGTGCAGATAAGGAAACAGGCGTCACACAGCTATAAATATTAGAGATAGAACTCAAAGCAAAAGTCCTGTAAAAATCTGAGACTTGTAATTCTGTGTATTGTTGCATTTATGTAAATGAATGAAAACAGTAACACTTCTTGTGTGCTAGGCACTGTGCTAATCTTGGAGGAAGCAGATAAAAGAGAGACAGTTACTGCTCTTAAGATAATTACACTACAGGAGTGGTGTTGAAATGGCAGCATGAGAGGTAACATTTTTGCGTTAGTTCCTCCATGACCTCCTTCACAACAACATAGAAAATGAGCCAGACCAAATTTTGATGGGGAAAGCCAAAGTCACAGTGAGTCTTTTTCAGCTCAGGACAACTTAGAAGGACAGAAAGATCTGCAGGGAGGCTGGGCAAGAGTAATGATGCAAGACACAAGGAGCACTCCAGTGCCTGAACACCAGACCAGTAAACACCTGGGCAGAAAAAGATCCCAGGGGACCAATGTCCTAGCACTGGGAGCAAGAACAGGTGCCATTTGGCAGCTATAGCATCCAGTACCCCAGTATCAAGTGAGGGAACAGGGGCAAGAAACAAGTTCCAAAACCTAGCTGTGTGATACTGAGCCTAAAAGCACAATAGGACTCAGTTCTAACCCTCAGCCTCACACATAAATCAACTGAGGAATAAAACAGGACAAGAGACCAAAATCAAGGGAGGGGCAGCAATTCAGTTGTTCTGAAACTATAGAAACTCACATGAGCTAACACTGACCCAGTCCAGCAGGCGTCTATAGGAAACTTAATCACTCACAAACCAACAGACCCAAACCTGGGTCAGGGATTTGCAAAGCTCATACCAAGAGGGGAATGAACTGACCTCTCCCTGGGTCAGACCACTTTGGAAGCATGCAAAACTTACAAGAAAGCTGCAGAAATTCAGGCCAGATATCCTATCCCTCTCCTCCCAGAAGTGAGCAGAGCTCAACATTAAAATGAACAAAATTTACCAAATAAATATTAAAAATGAAGTAAATTAACAAAATTAAGAAGTAGGCTGGAAAAATGAGCAAACAAAAAAAGAACTCATCAAAAGTTACCATGGTAACGGAAGCTTACAACACAAACACAGGAGAAAACAATGACTTGAATACACATACAAGCAAAACATCAAAGGAAAAAGGCAGATGGGACACAAGGTCAACAAGAATTCCTAGAAATGATAAAGAAACCAATTTTTAAAAAGAGCAAAAAGAAATTTTTTTTAATCAAGTAAAAGTAGTATATAAAAAATTGGGAAAAGAAATGAGAGCTTTGCAAGAAAATTATAAAGAGAATTAGTAGCCCAGTAAAAGAGCTCTAAAACAACATTGAAAAAAATAGAAGAAAATGTGAAATATCTCATAGGAAAGCAGATCTCATGGAAAATAGATCAAAGAGAGATAATTTAAGAACCACTAGACTATCTGAAAGCCATGTAAAAAAATGGCTGAGACATCATATTTTAAGATATTATAAAGGAAAATCGCCCAGATATCTCAGAATCAGAGGGCAAAGTAGAAACTGAAAGAATCCACTGAAAGACACTGCCTCTTGAAAGACACTTACATTCTAATAAAAGACAACACAAATTAGAGGGCAGAAGCCAAAAAAAAAGGGAGGGGGCCAGTTCGGTCAGGGAAATTGTGGTGAGTGGAATATACAAGGAATCATCATACCCTTTCCAGAATCAACAGAAGTGTTGATCTGATTACTGTTACCCGAGGTATATAAAGGAAGAAGATGGCAGAGGTGAAGCATGGAGAGGGCTGGTAATGAAGGGTCTCTGACCCTCTAGATGCAGTGAGCTCTCACCAATCAGGACAGCATGGTCCCAAAGCATAGTTCCAAACTTAAGTGGCTTAGTTCCTGAAGGGAATGATTTCTAGTGGCCTGATTAAGAGGGGTAAAGCAGCTGCAATGGTAGAAGTAACAGGACAGCATAATGGGAAGATGGCCCAAGTAAAGCACAAAGTAAGTGCTCACATGGATAAATAAAATGGAATTCTAAGTTTAAAATATTTCATTTTATAATTCCCACCTTAACCTCTACTATTAAGACATCATAAAATTCATTTTAAAATACATAGCTATTTTTAAATAGATAAAACTTTAAAACACAACACAAAATTAGTCCTAAAGATATTAACAAGTAAACTATCTCCAACTCTCCAATAAGGATGGGCCAAAATTGAAAAATCAATGCAAATGAACAAAGATGAATACCTTTATGAAACTACAGTCTTCTAAGTTATTGACAATGCTATGTCTCAAATTTCTAGTTAATAGGATAAAAGCTTGTGGAAAAGATAGATTTCTAGAGATTAATAGTAAATATTTTTTCATACTTCTTAATTTCAAGTTTTAAAACACTGTGAATAAAAATCTAAAATAAGTATATTTTAGCAATTTTAGTGGTTAGAGTTCAGAAAGGCAGAAAAGTGTCATTGCAGTTTGCAGTAGGGATGAATACCTGAAAAATGTACAGCAAAATCAAGGTGAAGTACAATTAAATTGGCAGTGGTGCATCACCCTCCAAGCTAGTTACAATCACCAAGAAGAAAAACTCCATAATAAATACATAATAGAATAATAATTCAGTGTGGAAGATATAAATAGCAAGTCCAAATTTAGTACAAACAGTCCAGTAATTCTTTGTGAAGGTTTTTTTTTTTAATCAGAACTCTCAAACTTTGTTAGGAAGGGGAAAAACCATCCATTTAAAGACAAATAAAATATATACACTTTAAAGGTATTATAATTAGTCATTAGATACAAAATAAAAGGCTTGACTTCTTCCCAAAAATTTTTAAATCTATTGTTCTTATATTTTACAAAAATATATACTTCATACACTTAGGAAATGTTCTCTTTTTCAAAGTTTCAATTGCTATTTCTGTAACTGAACCTTTGTATAAAGAATGCACAGCTGCTCAGCAGATGTATAATTTCTCTGTTTAGATTCCATTATTTCTAACTTCATTTTGCTGGATGTTTTTGGATGTTCTATTTCCATCTGGTTTTTGACCTCCCTCAGTTCTGTTCCTTCTTCCTCCAATCTTATTCTGTTTTAGTTCATTCATTAAGTACCTCCCCCACCCCTCAAAGAAAAACCTTCTTCAAATTAGAAACATCTTAACTTTCATAACTTGTAAGCTTTTTAGAAATCTAGGAGTAGGGATTTAGGATAGGAGAGGAAGGTGGAGAAGGAACAGCAGTCACATGACTATGCCAAGACAGAAAGCTATTTCAACTTAGCTCCTTGTTTGTTTTTTTTTTAGTTTCTCTTTTATTGAATACACACCAATGCAATTATAAGAAATTAATGTGAGACAAAATATAATTTCAGTATTATGCACTTTCTTCTTTCTCCAAAGTCTTTAGTGTTAATAGAAAAGTTAAAATTGTATCATATGTTTATATGAATAGCAAATAAAAAATATTAAAATTAAATTGAATTTTCAATGACTATAACTACATTGAATAATTGTTTTTTATCAATTGGAACAGTTCAGGATAGCCCACAAAACAGACTCACTACATTGAATAATTGTTTTTTATCAATTGGAACAGTTCAGGATAGCCCACAAAACAGACTCATACAATGTTAAGTGATCATAGAATCACAAATCTAGAGCTGGAAGGGACCTCTGAGCTTATCTAATCCAGCTGCCTCACTATACATGAGAAAAGGAGGTGCAGAAAAGTTCAGCGACTTGCCCAAGGTCACATATGTAGTAGAGATTTCAACCCATTTCAGAGCCAGTGTTCTTCCCATGACACTCTGCCGACATGATATGTACTTGCTTTCAGACAGATTCTAGAGCACAAAAGTAACATGACTAAACGGTTCGTTCTATGAACACAATATCAAAGAATAGCAGGAAAACATCTGGATCAGTTGCAACTATTGCTAGATGAGGAGAAACACTGCTTTCCCTGCTATTGACAGCAATCTCCTCTCTTTCCTCCCCTCCCATATTCAATCAGTTGCTAAGTCCTATTGATTCTACCTTCCAGGCTTCTCTCCTCTATGTTCTCTGCTTTACTTTAACCGTACCACCATCTCAGTGCAGGCCCTCATCACCTTATACCTGGACTATTCTGAAGTACTGCAGTAGGTGGCTAGTTGGTATCCACATTTCAAGTTCTATCCACCACTCAGCTACAAAAGTGATCTTCCTAAAGATGTAGGTCTGCTCAAACCCACCCCACCCCCAATTCAGTGAATCCCAGCAGCTCTCCATCACCGTCAGGATGAAACAGAAAGTCCTGTCAGGCTTTTAAAGGCTTTCATAACCTAGTCCCTTCCTACCTTTCCATTTTCCTTAAATCTTGCTTCCTTCCCTGTATTCTATAATCCAATCACCCTGGAGGCTTTGCTGTTCCTCGAACAAAACATTCCATCTCAGGATTCCAGGCATTTTCTGTGGATGTCCCTCATGCCTGGAATGCTCTCTTCCTCAACTCCACCTCCGGCTTCCCTGGCTTCCAAGTCTCCACTAAACTCCCACCATTTACAAGAAACCTTTCCCAATCTGCCTTAATGCTAGTTGGAAATTATCTCCAACTTATCTTGTTTTCATATTGTTTCTGCCATTAGAATACACGCTGGCTGCTTCAAGGACAGGGGCTGTTTTTGCCTTCTTTGTATCCCTGTCATTTAGCACAGTGCCTGACACATTAAGATTAAGTGTTTAATAAATGCTTCTTGTTTGTGGTTTATTCTCACCTAATCAATGGTTTATTGGGCACCATACTCTGTACATGACACTGTTCTTGGATGCTATGAAAAGTAATCCCAAAAGATATGCACTCCACATATTCTCAAGAAGTTTACAATTGAAGATAAACATGAACCAACACATACAGCAATGATTATTTTTTAAAATGATTTAAAATGATTATTTTTTAAAAAAACATATCTAGAAGGTCTGGAATAAAACATTGGCTTTTTAAAAAATTGCTGTATTTAAAACTTTCCACCAAAGGGATAAGCAAGATAAATGTTTGCTTAACTGAACTACAGATGTAAGAAAAGGCCTATTTGCTGTTTCTCATTTCTGGGAAACACTATAGGAAGCAATAAAGAGAAGACTCTTACCTATGAGAAACTACACAAACATCATATTTTCATTATGGGAATCTTACAATTTTGCAAAAAGTATAAGCTTTAGAAGGAAACACATGTAAGTTTTTTTAAAAAGCCTAATTAGAATTTCCTATGGATATTAATGAAGGAAAAAATTGCCAGACTTTAGAGGAAATATGATACCATCATGTATGTTACTGAAAAAGTAACTAACAGAGGAGAAATCATAAAAATTAGAAGAAAAAAATCTTAAGGATTAAAGTAAAAAAATTCTTACTCTAATTTGTTATAAATTGTACTACCACACTTATGGGAAAACACTTAGCATTTCTATTAACTAGCTTATGATTAATCCTTTATTTTCAATCCAGAGCAGGATAAAAACCTCAAGTCCTTGTTACTCAGTCAGATACACCTGTATACACTACATGTTGAAGCACTACTTCTACTGACATTTTCATCAGTTTCAAAATTAAGTCATTCAAAATAATACAGAATATTGGAGAATAGATTGTTTTGGTTAATGTACGGTTTGATTCAATTCAATAAACATGTAGGAAATGCCCTCTATTTGCCCAGTATAATGTTAGGTGTTAGGCATAGAAAGACAAAAATGAAAACTGCTCTGGCCAAAACAAGTATGTTTTGTTTGTTTGTTTGTGGTAGGATCAGTGCTTTGACTGTCGTTATATGGAGCTCCCAAAGAAAATTCCCTCTTCCCAAGGCAGATGGCAGTTGTCAAGAAAGCCAGGAACTTCGAGGGTGGGGAAGAGTTAAGTGATTCACCAAGGGTCTCACAGTCAGTATAGGGTCAGATGCAGACTTTTGAATCCAGGCTTTCAAAGCTAGATTCCTCTGTGTGCCAGCCTTGATGCCTAGGCACCCTCTGATGTAAACATCCAAGTATACAAAGTAATAAGGGCAGGGGCTAGGCAGAGTTAATTATAGGACCTCCACGTGCAGGGGAATCCTGGCCTTCAGCAATGCCTGCTGTGCTCCTCAATTCTTATCCTAGTCCTCCTTTACTGTTTCCTTAGTTAAGCAAATTACAACCTACCATACATGGATTACAAAATCTAAAAGAATTAGAATTTTTAAAGGCATCAATCTACAATTATATTGACTATAATTTAATCTTAGATGATTCAGAAACTACTTCAAGATCTTGCTGTGCCTCAAAGGCCCTACGAATATGTCACTGTACTAAGATGAAATGTGGATGGAAGAGATGTTTGTACTGACCAAAAGAACCCAGATGTGTTATTTTTTAAATAAAAACTAATATTTAAAACTTAAATTGAATGTTATTTCTCTATACTGGCCATGCTTAGTCCCCCAGAAGAGAATCAGAATACTTCCCCCTTACAAAGCTGAGGATTTCTGCCTTGAGACACAAAGACTTTGTTAACATGCTAGTTAGCTTTTCTTTTTCAGTCATAACTTTTTTCTTTTTATTTTCATTACAAAGGATAGCTTTCTGAGTGGGAGACAGGGGAATCTACTTAGAAATGAAGATGATGTGAAAAGATATGAATAAAAATTTAAAAGCAATTCTGTTATCAACTTATCTCTTCCCCCCCAAAAAAAACTGGGTTTCAGAATTCTGCCATCTCTAAGAAAAACATTCACCAAACATTAAATTTAAAGTTATATGGCCTTTCTAGTTGTCTCCATTCAGAAAAAAAATGGGCATTAAATGCACATTCATATTATTCTTCAAAAAATCTTTACAAAGGGAAGATAATAAATTCCATTTGCTTAACCTCAACTAATTTTTTCAATAAAAAGTGATCAAACAACCTATTACATAGTGTTTGCTCTTTTATGCAAATTGATAGCTGCTAGTAAATGAAGAGCAAAGGTCTAGTTAAGTTACAAATGCAATTACACTAAAGAGATGATGTCACACAGTTAACAACTAGTTTTATTACTAAATGTATATATGCACAGAACTGACACTAACGCCATAAGGTCAAAAGTGAAGTTTATCTTTTAAATTTTCTTATTGAATGAAAAAAAAAGCTTTCACTGAAAAATCTCCACCAATCAAAAGCAGGGCTTGATTAAATCATGTTACTTTGAGGATTATGATCATTTTCATTTTATTTTTTTGAATGGAGCTCTTGTTTTTACGTCACTTTTATTTCCAAGTCTCTCTCTGTCTCTCTCTCTGTCTCTTTGTCTCTCTCTCTCTCTCTCCTTCCCTCCCTCAACTCACTTATACACACACACAATCCCACCCACCCACCCCCCACCCAGGGAACTATCTCTTATATCTCTTTTTAAATGTATAAAATACATAATACTTGAAAAGGAAATCAATTATATTGAAAAGCTGTTATCAAGATAAAAAAAAACCCTCAAACTCATAAACTCAAGCTACCAAAATCTTCTTAAGATCCTTTATTTTTATTTCAAAAGTTATTTAATTATTTTAAAAGAGAATAGTGTGAAATCCTTAAAGTGAAAATAGAAAATACTCCTTCGGACCTGCCAAGGTATTCTCATAAATCAAACAATCCAAACTCCTCATTTTACAGAAGAGAAAACTGAGACTCAGAAACAGGAACTTAGAATTTAAGTCCCATGGCTGGTTTACGGAAAAGTCAAAGCAAGAAAGAATAATCCAGGCCCACTCATTCCCAATTCAAAACTTCTCCCTTACAGAATAAGGTTTTCTCACTCTCTACTTATCCGTCTTTCACAGACAAAGTACACCTCTTTCTTTTCCTTTATCAGCATCTGCTAAATACTCAGTCACAATTTTAATCTGAACTCTTCTTACTTCCCCTTTTGTCTCTATCATAAATTCAAATTTTTCTATAATGTAAATAAATATTCCTCATAGGATTTAGAATTTTTAAATAAATGCCCATTTAATCATTAAATTCCACCTATTTCCAATAACAGCACACCCACAGCATAGATTATTATTTAATACAGTACTAGGGCCTACTAACCAGGGGTGGGGAACCAGTAGCCTCGAGACCACATGTGGCCTTCTAGGTCCTTGGGTGCAGCCTTTAGACTAAGTCTAGATTTTACAGGACAAATCCTTATATTAAGGGAATTTGTTCTGTGAAGTTTGGATTCAGTCAAAGTGCCACATTTGAGGACTTAGAGAGCCACATATGACCTAGAGGCCACAGGTTCCCCAGCCCTGTACTACACTGATCCCAGTAAAAGTCAATCAAAGGAATTAGGAATGATTACTCTTGAGAAGACTTTAAAGAATGTGGATCATGGAGTTAGTTTAAGGTTGGAATGACCCTTACAGAGATCAATCTAATCTAATTCCCTTGTTTTACAGATAAGGAAACTGAGTCGCACAGATATTAAATGACCTAAGAGGCACTGTGATCTGGTGGAAAAGCATTAAACCAGGGGTTGTTAGCCTGAAGTGTGTGGACTTTTTAAATATGTGATAAACTACATTTCAATATATTTGGTTTCCTTTCTAATCCTATACATTTTATTTAAAAACATTATTCTGAGTAGCAGTCCTGAGGTCCAAGAGACACAGACACAGACACAGACACACAGACACACACACACACACACACACACACACACACACACACACACACATCTCTCTTTTTCCCTCTCTCATCTTCTCCGATAAGAAAATCTGTACCAGACAAACAGAAGTCCTGGCTTAGATACTGTCCATTCATTTCACTTCTCCAACCTTCAGTTTCTTCACTTGTAAAATGGACATAATATTCACACTACCTGCTTTATAGGATTCCTATGCAGAAAATTTGGTCAAACTGACATAATTTTTATTAAGTTATTATCATTGCCAAAGATCAAACGAGTAGCAAAGAGGAGATGTGCAGATGCAAACTTTCAGAAGGGTTTTCTCAGTAGCCTTTCTAGTAACTAGGCTATAATATGATCAATATTTTCAATATTGGAAGTCAGGAAAGAGAAATGAGACATACTCTAATTCTAGAAGCCATCTAGGTAATTCTAGAATTACCTGGATGGTAATTATGAGGCATCAAAACTTAGCACAATGCAATGAACTTCCTATCTGAAATGCACAAAAATAAAAAAAGGGCCTCAATAGACAGTGAGTTCCCCATCACTGGAGGTCTTCAAGTAAAAGCTAAATGACCACTTGGTGGAGATATGGGGGGAAGGGAGAAAACTCTACTTCAAGCAACTGGTGGTGGACAAGATGACCCTAAACTGGATCCTTCTGAGGGTCTCAAAGGTGAAATGCCATAAAATCAGTGTGCTTAAAGTCAAATAGTTATATTTTCATTTAAATGCTGAATTTTTTAGAAGAATTTAATTTTACCTGTTATAGTTCTTCCCTCCTAGATGTAGTATCTATGCATCGATGAATATCAAGTTTTCATTTTGTCCCTATGTGTAAGCACTCTGTCAAATATTAGAGAAAATACAAAGAAGCACAAGAAAAAAACTGTTAACATTTATCCCCACTTCTCCCACTCATTTTTCAACCCCTTGCAATTTGAATTCCAACCTCCTCATCACTCAAAAGAACTTGTTCTCCCCATAGTTATCAATAAATGTTTATTTGTTCAACGTAATAATCTTTTTACAGTCTTCATCCTTGCCAGATGAATTTGATACTGCTGACTTCCACAATCCCCTCCAGGTTTTCATGACACCATTCTCTCCACAAGCATTTTCTCAGTTTGCTTTGCTGGCTCTTCTTCTCTAACTGGGTGCACACTCCAGGAGTTTGTCCTGGACCTTTCTTCTCTTCTCTTCCTTCTATACACTTTCTCTCTCAGAGATCCCATAAATTTCCAGGCAGATGATTCCAGTCCTAGTCCCTGTCCTAAAAACCAATCGTATATTACCAAGTGCCTACTGGACATATCCCCTTGGCTGCCCCCCAGCCATCTCAAACTCCATATGTCTGAAATAGAACTCATGTTTTCTCCCCAAATTCACACCGAGTCCTCCTTCCCCATTCTACTGACTGTCAGACCATCCTTCTAGTCACTCAGTTTCACAATCAAGGGTCATACTCAACTCCTCCCTCTCCTTCAACTTCCTATCAAATTACTTAAGCCAATTTTCCTAGCAAAGCTTATCTTATATCTCTCCCCTCTTCTCCATTCACATGACTTTCAGCCTAGGTCAGGCCCTGATCTTCTCTCTCTGTTGCACTATTGCAACAACATTCTATTAAGTATTTTTGCCTTCACTACTTTCTCTTTGCAATCCATCCTCCACACAGCTATCAAATTGGTATCTCTAAAGCACAGGTCTGACCATGTCACTCCCCTGCTTAAAAAACTCTAGGACCAAATACAAATCTCTCTGGCATTTAAAGACCTTCACAATCTGGTATCAACCTACTTTTCCAGGTTTATTACATATATCCCTCCTTTCTATGCAGGAGCTGAACTGGTCTAGCTGCTATTGCTCACACACCATATTTCATACCCTATCTTCATGACTTTGGAACAGGCTGTATCCCATTCATGCAATACTTCTTTAGCTCTATCTCATAAAACAACTGCTTTCCTCAAACCCCAGCTCAAGGCCATCTCTGATTTTCCCCTGCCACCACCACCACAAAATCAACCAACATTGAGTAAGGATGTAAACTATATATCACATACTACACTAGGCACTGAGGATACAACGACAGCACCTTCCCTCGAGAAGCTTGTATTCTGTCAGGTGATACGTGTAAATAAAAAGGTATCTGCAAAATATATGCCAAATACATAAAGGTAATTAACTGGAGGGATTAGTAAGGGCTTCATGAAGAAGGTGGTGCAGCAGTTGAGTTTGGAAGGAAACAAGGAATGCAAAGAGGCAGAAGAGAGGAAAAAATGTTTTCTAGACCTAGGGGACAGTTGGTACAAAGGCAGAGACATGAGATGGGGAAGGAACATACCAGACTGGCTGGACTGGAGCATATAGGAAAGGAAGTAATATACTACAGAGGAGAAAAGTAAGGGAGGGCCAGGTTGTAGAGAATTTTAAAAGCCAAATAAAGAATTTTATGTTTGCTCCAAAAGACAAAAGGAAGCCAGTGAAGTTGACTGAATAGGGGAGTGATCTCATCAGACCAGTGTCTTAAGAAAAATCACGTTAGCAGCTGTGTGGAGTAGACTAGAATGAGAAGGTAGAAGCAGGAAGACCAATGAGGTGGCTACTTCAATAGACCAGACAAAAGGTGCCAATGGCCTGCAAGAGAGTACTGGTTGCGTGTTGGATATGAGATGTGGAAGGCAGAGATGTTAAGATTTAACCAGTGCGTACACATATGAGGTGAGGGAGACCAAAGAGCTGGGCATAAGACTTGTATGACCAGAAGGACAGAGGTGCCCTCAAAAGAAGGTCAGGAAGAGGAATGTGTTTCAGGGAAAGGAGAAATTCCTTTCTGGATATGTTCAATGGGAGAGGAATGAATGAAAAAGTATTTATTAAGTGCCTATTAATTGCAAGTCACCATAAATTGGCTATGGGACATTCATTTAAAACGTCTAATAGGTAGTTCAAAATGCAAAACTGAGGCTCCGGCAAGAGAAGATGATCTGCACAAAGATAACAAATTCATGGAAACTGAAGAGATCCCCAAATAAAAGAGTGAAAGGGGTTGAGGACAGAATCTTGGAGTACATCCAGGTAGGTGACCATGATACAGGCGATGAACGAGCAAGGACACAATAACAACAACAACAACAAAAAGAGTAATAACCACTAACACGCTGTAATTTGCCAATGTCATTGGAGAGGTGGAGGTTATGATGATCTTCACTTTATAGATGAGGGAAACTAAGGCTCAAAGCGGGTCAGTGACCTGTCCAAGGTCAGAGCCAGCCAGTATCTGAGGCAAGATTCCAACTCAGATCTTCCTGACACCGTGTCCAGCACTCTAAGTCACTACACCAACTACAAAAGAGACAAACAGAAAGCAGTGTCACAAAAACTTAGACAAGAGGGAATATTCAGGAGGAGGAGGAGGCGTTCATCTCTGTCCCACATGCTGAGGATTGTGAAAAGGCTATCAGAATGAGCAATTAAGGGAGTGCTTTCTTCAGTGGAGAGAGCAGTGTTTCAGTTGAGTGATACTGCAAAGCAGATTCCAAGGCATTGAGGAGAGAAGCGAGAAGTAAGGCATTGACAGCAGAAAACTTTTTCTTAAAGTTTGGCAGTGAAAGGAGGGAGAAATGTAGGACAATGGACTTAAGGGGTCAGGAATATCAATAATATCTAGTAAGGATTTTTTTCATAATGGAGGAGACAGGTAACCTTGTAAGCAGAGGGGGAAAAACGTACAGACAGGCAGACATTAAAGATTACAGAGAGAGGATGACCGTGAGGACAATCTACCAAAGATGCCTGAAGCAGAGAGGATCCCGGAAACTTGTAGACTGCCTGACCTTTACAAAAAGTTTCAGCTCCTCACTATAAAAATGGCATAAAGGATGGAATGCAGAATAATGGAGAAAAATGGAGCTAAATCTATTTTTTCAGCAAAATATGAAGTCAAATCCTAAGCTGGAAGAATATAAGAAGGGGGTGGTAAGGGAGGCTTAAAGAAATGTTGGAACACCCTTCTATGGGAATTCAGATAAAAAATCAACTGTTGTTCAGTGGTTTCAGTCACGCCCAGTTCTTCATGAACCCATCTGGAGTTTTCTCAGCAAAGATACGGGAGTAGTCTGCCGTTTACTTCTCCAGCTCATTTTACATATAAGGAAACTGAGGCACATGGGGTTAAGTGACGTGGCCAGGGTCACGCAGCTAGTAAAGAGAAACAACAATAACAACAAATCCCTAGTGCCTATTAAACAAATGTTTCATTTATAAGACCAAGTTCTTGCCTTCAAAAATGTGTAATCCGGCAGGGGAGATAAAACAATTATTTGAACACTGAAATTAAAATGCAAGGTTAAACTGTAGTACAAGATTTAAAACAAAAGATTATATGCTACATGATTAATTGCCAATGAATGGTAGAGAAAGTAAAGTTATAGATAATTAAGAAGAGGAGAAGGAGACCTCTTCAGGCTGAGGTGGTCATGGAATGCTTAAAGAAACCAACAGGATCTGAGTTGACACTTGAAGGACCCCTGCAAAGGAAGGAGATTTCATAGCCAAACCTGAAGAGGCCGGAGAGGCCAGGAGCTGTGGTACCAAGGCATGTTGGTTGGAGCAGAGGATTCATGTAGGGAAATAATGGAATATAACACTACAAAGGCACATTGGTATCTGACTGCAGAGAGTCTGGAAAGTCACTTGGATTTTACCCTGTAACTTCAGTCTCAGGCTCTCTCTAGACACAATACTGCAGCTCTTTTTTCTTTCTATAGTGGGGCCAGACCTATGCTTTCACTGGTGTGGGAAAAACCCAGCGGAAAAAAATTCTTCCAGATCAGTAATGTTCTGTAGAGTCTTAGATAGTTAGTTACCTTGGCACTTCAAAGGTTCTATAAGTAGGCCAAGGTCACATGGTTAGATGAATCCGAGGAAAAGACTGAAAGTCAGATTTTCTTGACTCCAATGCCAGTCCTCCATCCATACCATGCTCCTTCAATTTTTTGAGCATGAAAAGAGTTCTTATGTATAGATACAACTAGTAATTAAACACTGCATTTTTTTAAAGTTCTTAAAATACTTTTCTTATTACTCTTACCAAAAAAAAATATAAATAATTATTTTTCTATTTAAATGTAAATTTTAACAAAAAGTTATCAGGATACCAGTGAATTTTTTAAACATTTCTCAATAAATGAAAACTGCAAACTTTCAATAAATAATATATTCCCCTTTAAATTTCCTATATGAAGCAATTCAGACCAAGACCAAGAAGGAATCTTTGTTAAACATACATTTTGTACTCTCAAAACTACTGTCTCAAGAAATTAGAAAGAAATTTAATTGAAGCTGGAGAAAATCTCCCACTGATAATTAACAATGTGATGGAATTCCACTTCTATTATTCTCACAAATTAGAATTACTATATGATGCCCTTATAATCTCCCATATG
Source organism: Potorous gilbertii (assembly GCA_028658325.1). NCBI lineage: Eukaryota > Metazoa > Chordata > Mammalia > Diprotodontia > Potoroidae > Potorous > Potorous gilbertii. Next base: position 490,443,136 of record CM053769.1, read on the forward strand.
TAGATTTCTTGGTTCCTCTAGCAGAAGAAAGAAAAGTCTAGGTTAAAAAAAAATTAAACTAAACTAAAAAACAAAAGGAAAGTGAATGAAGGTGGTCTTTAGTATTCTCAGTCACTAACACTACTTTGAAATACAAATGGCTGAAAACCGTTTCCTTCATTACTTACAGTACCTGCCAAGACAGGAGATCAAATGTTCCAGGGGAAATGCAAAAACTCAATGACATCATCAGTACTTAAAGCAATATACAATCTGCAGTTTCAGCAGCTCCTGGCTCTACATTAAGTGTTAACATTAAAAAAAAAAATTCTGAACTCCAGTTTAAAAAGCTTACATACTTGGGTTCAAGAACACAATTATTTGAAGACTGTGAAGTTGATGAAAACTCTGGTCTACTGGCACAAAGGAGATTCATAAATAGAATGACCACCTCCTTAGCAATACTGCTCTAATGTGGTATAATTGTTAAAACTACATCTAGCTTTTTAAAAAAGATATTTGAGGAAAGTGGTGGGAAAGAATGATGGGAGAATCCACTATATCAAACTAGTCTTAACATTTCACTGAGATTTAATTGTTGTTACTTTCCTTACTACTGATTTCCTACAAAAACCTCACAAAGAGAAACCATAATCTAAATTCAGAGCAGTCCTAGACATTTGATATTAAAGAACTTGCCAGGAAAGGATAAGATGAGAACTACATGATCAGAACCTAGAACAAAAAGTCTGAGGGTAAAGAAGTCACCGAATGCTAGTAACTGGACAAGCTTCTTTCAGTCCTCAATGTATCTTGTACTCCTTAAACTTTCAAGTTCTTCCTTTTTTATTTTGTTTTTTTGGGGTGTTGTCCTGATCATAGATAGCAAATAAAATGGGCACTTCCACATCTATAGTGGAGTAGAAAAAATGGTATTGTACCTGAAACTGTGAAGCTTCATTACATACAGCTTGCTTTTCTTTTATAAATACATAATAAATTCAATATGTAACTTTCAAGGCTGTCCTGCTTGTCTTTGATGCTTTCAAGTCTCCTGTCAGCTCTCTCCTATGCATTTTTTAAATGCTTCAATGATATTCTCTTTTTGTTTTCTTTTTAGAGACTACTCTATCCCATTCTTCCCAACTAGAAAAAAAAAGGAAGAAGGAAGGAAGGAAAGAGAGAAGGAAGGAAAGAGGGAAGGAAGGGAGGAAGGAAGGAAGAAAATCCCTTGTATCTAATATACAGAGTCAAGCAAAACAATTCCTACATTGGCTCTGTCTGGAACTATATTTCATATTCTGCATCTTGAGTCTATCAAGACCTCTTTGTCAAGAGGTGAGTAACATACTTCATCATTTGCTATCTAGAAGAACTACAGCTGGTTGTGGCACTGATCAGAGTTCTGAAGTCTTTCAAAGCTACTTTTTTTCACAATGTTGTTATTGTGTAAGTTGCTTTTCCTGATTCTCCTCATTTCATTCTGTATCAATTTATACAAATCTTCCCAGGTTTCTCTGAAATTTTCCCATTTATAATCTCCTGCGGTGCAATAACGTAATTCCATTACGTTCATAATTTGTTCAGCTATTCCTCAACAAATGAACATTCCCTTAGGTTCCAGTATTTTGCCATACCAAAAAAGAGCTTCTAGAAATACTTTTGTACCTCTAGGTCATTTTCCTCTTTCTTTGCTCTCTTTGTGATATGGGCCTAGTAGTGGTTTCACTGGGTCAAAGGGTATACACAGTTTAATCAGTCAGCTCTTTCCCCTCTATTACCAAAAGGAGGCTGTAACTCAGACCTGAAATGGCTTAACTTAAGCGACCGGCTATTACTGAAAGTAAATGAGTATCCCATTCCCTGAATCTTGTTACAGCAACAATAACCCCACTGAAGTCTGTACCAACTGGAAATGGAGTTCAGACTGTTCAGGGTTCAGTGCAACTCAGCTGCCAGCCATGGCCTCCCCTCTGAAATGGCATACCTTTCCCAGAATAAGTCCACAGCCAGGCTTTCTTAAATGAAAATCTTTCAATGCAAAGAATATTACCAACTGATTGGGTCATCGTTACAAATGAAGCAGTAAAACCTGCAACAAACCATATCTGTTCCAAAAACAACAAAGTTCATCTGAAGCCTCATCAGCATATAAAACTGAGCTACACTCAAATCAACCACAACAGAATTCATCAGATTCCTTTCTGAATACTCAAAAATGTTCTCCCTGTGTATATTCATTGATTTTATACTTTGAAATGTTTGTTATATATCTGTTTTTCAAAATACTAACCCTGGGATAACAAAGCACACAATTAAATCTTACCTTTTCATAGTTAGTTTCTAAAAGTATGCTGAAAAGTCATAAAATCATAAATCCACACAAGTTTTGACAATGACAAAAAAGTTGAAGGAACTACTGCCATCACCCTGCATCTCCATGCCTGAAAATCTCCCACACAATCAGAAACTTTTTCACTTCACTTAACTATATACATCCTGAAATTCCACCAATTAAAGATTAATTTGGGTTGACAAACATCCTTTTTCAAATTTGCAAATGCCACAGGGAGACAGGGTTAAGTGGCTATACAATCATTCACAAGTTAGTGTGACAATTCAATCCAACTGCTTTCTTCTAATCAGGAGACATCAACTATCCTGGAAGGAACGGAAACTTTAGTAATTAGACTTTGGGAAAGCTAAAAGATGGCCTTGGTTTCTGGGGAAGGCACAACGTAAGTTAAGGTGCAAAAGGAAAAGTGAAGTGTCAAAGAGAAATTTTTACCTATTTCAAAGACTTGACAGGCAAATGAGTGAGAGGGGGAAGAGTTGTAAACCTCTCTTCCTTATATACTTCGAGGTTCCCCCTCAGACCAAGCAATTAAGTATCCTTTCCACTGACTCTAGGAACATAAGGATTACAACACTGATTGAGAGATCCAGAGACTGCTTTTATAACTCCTTTCAATGTAAAAATAATTCCATGGGACTATTTTTGATTTTTAAAATTTCAAAAAGTTTTCTTTCAACCTTAATTCAATACATCAACGACAAATGCTTATTATGAGCTTACTATGTTCAAGGCTCTGGTATTAATCATACAAAAACAATACAAAAAAATTGTCCCTACCCTCAAGAAGCTTACATTTTACTTAATTACAACTTTAAATCAAATAACCTGTCCATCAAAAAAATGAAATCTCATAGGAAGTTATTTTCCCAACGCAAATAATTAAAAAGTGAAATTTAAAACCTTCCTGTAGATTTTATAGACTGGAAATACAAAGCTGTTCACTGCTGCTATCTCAAAAATGTTCCCTAAAAGTGAAAATATTTCCAGTGATATTTCTTCAATCCTTTGAAAATACAGCAGTAGGTATAAAAGACTGTTACAAATCGTTTTGCTAAGGTAAAGGTTAAAAAAACGTTCTGAAGCCCTGAATATCATCAAATGATGAAAAGACATTATTCAAAACCGGCGCCTAAGTTGGAGCATTTTTTTCTCCATTTCATTGCTCAGATAACACTTTTCTTTTAAGTAGAAAGAACCCTTCGGTCCCTTTCTTTACACTCTCTTTCCATCTTAGGTGACTGCTGAGAAGTCAGTCTGATTAATTATGGTATTCTTACAGATGAAATATGAACGTGTTTTTCACTTTTCAGAGAAAATTTCTAGAAAACTTCCGTTTTCTCAAGTTCCCCGTGGAAGATGCCCCAGTCAAGTTTTGCCAGCTGCATAACAGGTGGACACAAAGGGACTGGCCTGCACATCCACAATGGAACCCCTGGCACTTGGGTTCAAGAATCATGATCTTTTCAATCTCTGCCCAGATGAATTCTTTTGACTTTGCCCTCACAATGTGCGTACCAAGAGGCTGAAAACCTAAATAAAAAGCTAATCTTGAAGATGAGCTCGAGACACTGAGGGTCTCAGCATGCAAACGTGGGGACTGCTTGCCCCTCCGGGCTCAGCCTCTGCCAGGGAAGCGATGCCCGCACAAGTGGCTCCCACGGCTCAGGCCGCAGGAGGAACCAGGTGATTTTAGGTGGAGACTGCGCTCTCCGAGGTGGGGGACAGGGAGGGGGGGTCCTGAGGAGGAAACAGAACTAAGAGGAGAGCCCCAGGAGGACAATGGAGCTCCGGCCGCACGGACTGGCTAAAATGAAGGGGGGCAGCGGTCAAGAGGTTTGGGCCAAGAGTAAGGAGGTCAGTGAGGGAGATGTTCAGCGCAGGAGGAGGGGTCTGACAGGGAGGGAGCTGGGGGGGGGCAGCCTAAGGGATAGGAAGGGGAGGTGCGGGAGGGAGCGGGAGGGGAGCTAGATGAAGGGGTCAGGGTGTGGGGCGGAAGCAGGGGGGCCGGCGAGGGGCCGAGGGGCCCGCGGGTCAGGAGGGCACAGGCTGGGAATGAAGGGGAGGAGCGGGGTCTGAGGGAACAGCGCGGGGAGGGGGGTGGCAGGAGCAGACGGGGTCAGGGCAAGGGGGGCTCTTGACAGGTGGGGGCGGGACGGACCGAGGAGGAAAGCGGGGGGCGGCCTGAGGGGGTCGCAGGCATGGGGGAGGGGGGGAAGGGGGCGGGCGCAGCTCGGCGGCTCAGGCCCGTGCGGCCCCGCGGCCTCGCGTGAGCGCGCGCCCCGGCCCGCACCCCAACTTCCCGGGCGGCGGACTCACCGGGGGCGCGGGAGGCTCATCCTTCCTGCCGAGGGCCGGGCGGCCGGACTCCTGGGGCCTTCCCCGGCCGCCGCCGCCGCCGGCCTCCCCCGGGCTTCCGCGACCTCTCGGGCCGGCCCGGCTAGGGCTCCGGCTGGGGGGCGAACTCCGGCTGGGGCAGTGCGGCTGCGACCGGCGCTTCGAGGCGTCACTCCCGCTCCTCGCGTCGTCTCTCCCGGCCCGCTCCCTCCCTCCCTCCGTCTCTCCCCGGGCTGCGCGAGGCGGCGGCGGCGAATTCCAATCAGTGCAGCCGCGGCCCAGACGAGGCTCGGGACGGCGGGGGAGGGGGAGGGGCTGGAACCGCTGGAGCCGCGGGAGGGGGAGGGGAAGCGCGCGGAGGGGGAGGGGCGTCGAGGGGGCGGGGACAGCTCCGGGCTCCGCACGCACGCTCGCTGCCCCACGCTCCTGCGCAGACCCCGCCCCGCCCTCCCCATCCGGGGAGTCGGAAGGAGCCGAGCGAGCTTCGGCGGAGGCGCCCGAAGGGTCCCTGGGCTCTCTCCGCCCCCTCCGCCCCGCCCCCAGCCGTCGCTGGCCGGGGAGGGGCCTCGCCACCGAGCGCTTGTCCGTGCTCTTTGGACCCTTTCTAGCCATTTCACAGAAAGATATCAAAGCAGCGCGGTGGCCGTCTGCACCGTAGGGGGCAATTCCCGCCCCGACGAGGTCCTGGCTCTCGGGATCTCCTGTCTGACCCCTCCCCCATGATCTCCAGTCAGAGCTCCTTCACCAGAGGACCCCACAGGCCCGTCCCCCCAGACTTCCCTCCGGCCCCCCAAGACCCTGGCGACGCCCCCGTGGACACAGGTCCCTCCGGGACGCCCTCGGGTCCCCTCTCGGGAATCCCCGCGCAAAGGGGGCTTATAATGATGAGGGCCTACAGCGGGCGGGGGCCCCCGGGACTCAGGGAAGAGGGTGCGGCGTTCCCCTTCTCGGGCCCGCCCCCCAGAAAGAAGTGCAAAGGGAAGGAGAAGGGGGCCGGGGGGGGGAGGAGAGGGGCCACGGACAAAGGGAGGGCCCGTCCGGGTGGTCAGCACCAAGTGCCTCCGGCTTCGAACCGGAGCCCCTCGCTGCAGCCCTGCCCCAGACGTCCACCTGCGACCCGTCTGCAAACTCGTCCCTGGCCCAAGGCTTGGAGGCGGGATTGCGCCGGTCCGCCCGCCTCTCCCGGCTCCGCCGGAGCGCAGCGAACACCCATTGAACGCCCTGGCTGCGGGTGCTGCAGCCTGCGCTCCTGCTAGCCTGGGAGCTCTGGAGCTGACCAGCGGGTCTGACCCCTCCATTGACAAGTGAGGTGCTGGGGGCCGGCTGCAGCGGCCCGGCAGAGCTGGCGTTGGAACCCCGGCTCTCTAAACCGCGCCTTCTTCGCCTAACCCACGCTGACAAGCGCCCGAGAGAACGTGGCGGGGCGCTGAGGGCAGCCGGCGGCCTCGGGCCACAAGGGGCCCTCTGGCTGGGTCCGAGCTTTACAGAATAAGTCCTTTTATTAGGGGGATTCGCGCTGTGAAGGGTGGGTTCCGTCAAGGGGCCGCCCTTGAGGGCCACCGGTGACCTGGCGGTCGCAGGTTTCCCAGCCCTGATCTAAGGGCTTTCCGAGGGGTGCGTGAGATGTCCCAGTGGACCGGAGGGAGGCAGTCATCATAGCTTTCCACCTGAAAGGTGAAGGTTGATCCCGGAGAAGACTTGTTGAGGAAGGCTTCTTGGAGGGGAAGGAGGAAGAAGAAGAATTCAATTACATTAAGGGGAAGGGGAGGCGGAAGGAACAGAGCACAGGGACAGAAAGTGCTGGGGGTGGATGGGGGGGCCTGCCCTCCAGTTCTACCCTCAGCTTGTGGTCTGCGTCTGCCCTCCCCTCACTTGATTCTCACCGGAGGTCTGGGCTGGAGCTAGCAGAATGAGGCGGTAACGCTCCTTTGTGATCCCAGCTTAACTCCTGGCTCGGACACTTCGTGATCCAGGGCAAGTTATTTAACCCCTCATTGCCTCAGTTTACACATCTGTAAAAGAGAAATAGTAGCACCTACACCTCACTGTTGCTGTGAGGATAAAATGAGATAGCGTGTAAAGCACTGTGCAAACCTTCCAAGACTATAAGTTCTAGGATTTTCTTCGTGTTTTGTTGTGTTTCAGTTATTTAAAAAGTCTGAAAAACTTCCTACTTTCCTTTTTCCCCTCTTAGGTTTCCCAACCATAAGTCACACAGTAGAGTAAGGCCTACTGGTGGAAAGTTTGCTGCCTCTGCAGTTCCCAGTATCACAGGTCCATCCCTATTCCTTTAAGCATTGTTGTTAAGAGGATAGCCCTGAGGCCACTTACCATTGTAAGGTTTATTTCCTTAATGAGAGTAAATCTGGAGGTCTCTGACCTTAATTGTAGAAACTTTCCCCAGGATAGGAAGCTGTCAACCCAATTTATTGGGGCTTAATCCGTGCTAAAGACATTTGATTTGAATACACATCACTGGGCTCTTATCTTGAGTATTTTTAGTCATTATGGGTGGATGATGTGTGAAAGCAACTAAAACTGAAAGAATTAATCCCCTGATGCTCGTTTGGCTCTTAATTGTCGGAGCAGGAGCTCCCTCTGCCCTACCAGAATTGCAAGAGAGGTTTTGCTCAGAGAGATTTGGGACTTGCTATGGTCACACAACTCATCTGAGGTGGGAAAGGAGCTTAATTCTTCGAGTTTCCTGCTCCATCTTTTCCAACCACGATAATAAAAAATAATCTGATGCATTTCTTACTGAACATCAATCAGTAAGACAGCTAAACCTCTCCATCTCCTACCTACTCTCTCAATCCTCTCACTTGAGTGCTCCCCCAAAATGAGAAAATGTTGGACACCTAGGTGATTCAGCAGTAAATTAGGACATTGTTTTTATGCTTCTAGGTGTAATTAAAGTCAGGCATAGATAAATAGACTGAATTCCGAAGGGGTAAGAAAAGAAACGAGTGCATATCTCTATGGTTTGACTTGTGGGCTCGGAATAATAGGTTGAAACTGTTTATTTTCTGTCCATATCTCTGCTTCTGAGTCATTTCTGGGATCTGTCAAATAAGTTCACCTCTCTGATCTCAATTCCTTCATTTGTAAACTGTAAAGAATTGTTATTTCTCTTTAAGAAGTGTTGTATAATTACTCCATTAAAATCTATGTAGAAGGTGCCTTGTGCCATAATCAAAAAAGTAGTCTGCTTTTGGTGGGGGAGAGGAAAAAACTTGTGGAATGATTTCCTCTAAATGTGACTTAAAAGATATTCTAAAAGAATGCTCCATGTTCTTAAGTTAAACCTTTTCTATATACAAAATCATTTGTTAAGAAATAGCATTCTGATTACTCATTAAAAGGACAAATACCAAAGCTGAAATACTTTGGCCACATAATGAGAAGACAGGACTCATTGGAAAAGCCCCTGATGTTGGGAAAGATTGAAAGCAAAAGGAGAAAAAACTGTGAAATGAAATGTGAAATCAACTAAGACTGAAAGAATTAATTTCCTGATACTGGATTGAGATGGATAGATAGTGTCCTGGGAGCCACAAACATGAATTTGGACAGACTTCAAGAGACGAGGAGGATAGAAGGACCTGGTATGCTATGGTCCATGGGTCATGAACAGTCAGACAGGACTGAACAACTGGATATTTGGAAGATCTGTGTTCAACCCACTTTTGGTACTTAGGAACAGTGTCTTCTGGGCAAGTCGCTTAACCCCACCTATGCTTCAACTTCCTCATTTTTAAAATTTAGGTCATCCTAGCTCTAAAACTATTATCCTATAAACTAATTTTCAGAAAAAGAGAACATCACTTAATTTTTTTTACCTTATTTAAATGTTGCATACCAAACCATTTTCTTGCTTAATACACTGGTCAATTAGGTGTTCACTTCTCCCCTGACCAGCAAAATAGCACTCAGTCTCTAGTCTCCCCAGACCATCCTCCATACAGCTATTAAAGTGATTTTCTTCAAGTGCAGGCCCCAACTACATCACTCCTCTGTTTGCAAAGCTAGGATAACATACACACTCCCCTGTTTAACATTCCTTCTCAAACTGGCCCCCAGACTTCCAGATTTCAGATTTCTCCTCATCCATTCCAACCTATTCTGTTTCCAAAGTACATTTGCGCAAGCTTTTCCTCCTATCTCAAACATATACCTCATACCTCTCTCCTCAAACTTGCCTCATGGAATCTCTAACTTCCTTCAAGGTCTTGCTCAAATGTCATTGTACAGGAGACCTTTGCAGAATCTTCTCTCCATTGTCCAGTTAGGAATACTTCCTCACTCCCCTGTCCCACCCTTCATTTCAGAAAATACTTTACCTTTACTCCCTATTTTTGTTTACTTTTAAGCTCCCTGAAGGCAGGAATAGATGCCATTTTGTTTTCCTGTTCTATCTCCAGTGCCCATTACAACATTTGAGACATAGCAGACCTCGATAAATGTTTGTTGAATTGAATTGAATTACTACATCAGAGCATTTTAAAGACTCCCTCTTCCTCCTTTATTACTATTCTTTCTTTCCCTGGGTTGCTTTTCTAAGGTTCCTTTGTTCTGTGGTTTTCCACTCCTTTTGTTTTCCCCCACCATTTCCTCAAAACTTCAGTTATTTCCTCAGTCTCATTTTTTGCCCTCAATTTTCATTTTTTGTCTTCTCTGGTTTTCTTTCTCAAGTTTCCATAACTCCTGTTGGTCAAGGTTAAAGGTAAAGCTGAGAATAAGCTCATTTCCAGTTTCTAGCCAGACCACTTGAGGAATGAGATTCTTCAAATCAATAAAGATTTGTCCCTTTGCTTAAGTATCAAGTTCCTGACATACTACTTTGTCTTAATTAAAGGGAAAAGGATGAACTGTGCCTCGGGGCTTTGGAAGCTAATTGGGATAGGAGGTGTTGAGGTGTGATGAGCAAGGTATCTTGGGCAAGCCCTGGGTAGAGAACTTGGAAAACACCTCAGCTGAATGTACTGCCTGCTGACTGGTTTCATTTTTGTGCATAAAGAACTAAAAACAAAAACAAACAAACAGAGACCCAAGAATGAATATAGTCAGCTGTAAAACTCTAACTGGAGTGAGAGCAAATCAAGTTTTCCAATAGGGATCAAGTCCAAGTTCACGTCAGCATTTTCTGGCTGGTGTCTCATTCTGATGTGGAAACTGGAGCAAACCTGAGATAGGAAACTTGAAGCGATTCTATCTTTGATAGCATCTCTATAAAAGTGCCTTTTTTTAAGACTTAGGGAACTTTATTTAACACATCCTTTTGATGCTGAAAAACCTTACTATTGGTGGATAAGGACCACCTGCCACCCAGGTTAAACACCCCCCCCACACACACACACACACACATACACACACGTGTCTGTCAGTTAAGCAACCACTGACAGCAAAACTGGTTACAGTGTTTTCTTTGTGGTTACTGGCATGTGTGTGCATGTTAGCCTGTCTCTCTGGTTTGCCTGCCCACTCGGGCAAGCTGATCTGACCTGCGGCACAGGGAGGCAGCTTAGCACTGGGGATCTGGTCCCTAAACTCAAGGGCACACCACAAGGCCTAAAGTTAGATCTCTCTGATTTGGTTGTATCTCTTCAAGTGCATGTTCATGATGTAGGTAGGAGATGAGATGACTTTCACCGATGGTGCTGCTTGAAAGATATAGTTATTTTCAAACATGCTGAAATGCCGAGGAATTATTATTAAGGGGTTTTTAATATCTTATATTTTATAACTTCTTGCATTATTTATTTTGATTTAAACCTCCCTTTGAGGATAGCCATGAATGGAATGTAATAGAATGGTTTTTTCAAGGCCTCTTTCCATATGGCCGTGGAGATCTCCCAGGATTCCAAAGAGCTGGGTTCAAAGCCCAACTCTGGACAAGTTATGTGATTTTGAATATAACACATAAACTCTCTAAGTCTGTTTCCTCATGTGTAAACTGAGGAAACCGGCAGTGGCAGAGCTGATGCCATCAGGGAAATGAGTTCAGTAACACCCCTGCCAAAGTCTCTATTCCCTTTCCTGTTGTAGTTTGTGGGTGTGGTATTGTTAGAATAAAGTACTACTGATGAAGAAATGTCCTAAGTGAAAGGATGTCAGTATTTTGAAGGGGGTGAAATTGCTGTTGAGGTGAGGAGAAGAAAAGATTCCCCTATCATGTTGTTGACAGACTGATGCGTTGGGAAGAGTGCTGAATTTGGGGACAAGAGCTTGCGGGGAAACTCACTAATTCGGGGGTCTTAGGGAGTCACCTCACCTCTCTGGGCCTCAGTTTCCTCATCTGTAAAATGAGCTGAAGAAAGAAATGGCAAACCACTCCAGTACCTCTGCCAAGAAAAAATCCTGAATGGGGTCATGAAGAATCATATGACTAAAAGAATCCAACAACAATAAAAATTATGTATTATCATGTACATACATAAAACCTCTATTAAAAGCCTCCTCCAATGCCTCAATGTGACAAAGAGGTGACTCTGGGTTCTATATGATTTAACAGGTCTTGCCAACCTAGAAAGGCTTCAGAAATGGCATTGGTAACCAGTCTTTTATGTGAGAAACAGCCCACCATTGCTCAGAACTGCCCTCTAGCAGGACAACCACTGGCTAATTCATTTCTTCAGCCATAGCAATTCACAAAAACCATGTCCCACACTTTTCTAATAGTGCACTTGTATCAGTTAAGAAGTTTTGAGCACGCATCACCCGGTATGTACATATTTACTTACTTATAAATTATACACCCATACTGCCAAATAGAACTTTAAGCAGGATAAGCCGAAGATTAAAGACTATTTTTATAATTTTTTATTCAATAATGCTATAAAAACTATTTTGTTCTCATTAAGCATTATTAATAATAACACTGGTAATCTCTGCTTCACAGATTTGTGTGGACCAACTGTGAAAGAGTTTTTAAGGCACTTTGCAAATGTTAAGGTACAATATAAATGTTATTTATCATTATTGATTTAATATATTTCAATATTTTTAGACTGTATATCCTGGGAGATGGGACTGACTTATAAATAATAATTATTGGTTATTAATTAATTTTTAGTTAATTTCACCAATGTAGCTAGTCAAGTAGGTGAAAGTCTTTAAAAAAATACCTTTTTAATGAAAGATACACAATACAATAATCCAAGAAAAGATCTTAACAATTGTGAATAGAATAGCTTTCAACAGGGATTATGGTCCTCTGTGGACAGATATTCATCATAAATAATATGAAAGCAATGAGGAAAAGTGCATCCTCTCTGATTTCAATGAAGTGGACAGTTTTCAATACAAATAAAATCCTCTTTCCTTACATAATTCTGCTTAATGAATGGTTTCATATCTTAATTTCCTTTTTGTGTTTAGTTATTTTAGTTGTGTTTGTATAGGAGTGTGAGAAGCAGCAAGCAAACCAGTTGGGCTGGACCACAGAGGGCATGAATTGATCCATCAATCAGCAAGTATGTATAAAAGACTTAATAAGCACCAGGCACTATGCTCGGCATACGTGTACAAAGAACGAAACACAGGGAAGTAATGTATAAGAAGACTGAAAAGATAGGTTGGAGTCAGGTCATACTAAATTTAGAAGATTATATTTGATCTTAGAGGTATAAGGAGCCACTGGGATTCATTGAGGGAGAAGGTGGGGCATGACATGATCAGACCTGAACTTTAGGACTTTAGCACATAGGTGTATGAGGGATTGGAGTCAGGAAGGACTTGGAGAAGGGAGTTCAGTTAGGACGTCATTTCAGTAGTCTGAGAGGAAGATGAAGAGGTTCTGATCTGGCTGTATGAGCAAAAGAACAGATATGAGAGATGTTGAAAATATGAAAGTGACAGGATTTGGCAACGGCTTGGGTACGTAAGGTGAGGAAAAGTAAGTTGAGGATAAGAGTGAGGCTATGAATTTGTGTGACTGGAAAGATGGCGGTATTCTTGACAGAAGTAGGAATGTGGGGGCAGAGCCAAGATGGCGGAGTAGAAAGACTCACATTTGCTAGCTCCGAACCCACAGCCCATAGATTTCCTGTAAAAAGAACTCCTGACAAATTCTGGAACTGTGGAAGCCATGCAGCAACACAGTGAAGAAGATTTCCATTGCAGAGAGCCCTGAAAAACCGACCGCAAAGGTACCCCAGACGGGAGCGGAGCCCTGCCCTGCGGAGTCCTCCCCTCCCCTCCCCCGCCCCGGCCGCACCACACTAAGAGGAGCCAGCAGAGCCCAGCAGGCGTCAGGGACCTGAATCTCCGGTGGCCGCAAAGGTCCCTCCACCCACAGACACACAGGTCAGTGAGAGAGATGGGCTGAGAGGGGAGCAGGGTATCTCCAGGACTCAGACCCCCTCGGGAGGTGGTGGCTGAGGCAGAGGCAGCTCGG
>CM053769.1:490456699-490536720 GCA_028658325.1 Potorous gilbertii
AGAGGGCAGATTGGTGATATGGGTAATTAGAATGTCCAGGGTATCGGGGAGGGGGGAGGAGATAAATGGGAAGAAAATTTTGGAACCCAAAATCTTGTGAAAATGAATGTAAAAAGTTAAATAAATTTATTTTAAAAATAAAATAAAATAAAATAAAATAAAAAAGACATAGGAATGCTCAGTTTTCTGATCTTCCAAAAATAAGAAAGTTCAGGGGTGAGTTTGGTATGGTAATGACATCTACAATTTAGATCCTGGACCATTCAAGATTGTTCATCTTGTATAGCTCATTCTCACCCATTCAAAACTAAGAAAGAGGTCAGGCCTTGGTTTAATTGGCTGATCTCCTGTCTCTTGGAGTAATGAAAGGGTCATAACCCTTTGGAGTCATGCCATGACTCCCACTTCGAGATCATTGTTTCAAGTCCTAGAAAGGGTACAATCTGTGTTGGCAAAGGGTGTACCCACTTCAGTGAAAAGGATCCCTAAAGCATTGAAATTAAGACCCTTTTACCATGATACTTGATGCTTCCTTCTGAATTGTCTTAATTGGGATTCTAATGTCTGATCATTTCCTTGGGTCCCTCCTCATTTCTTTCTGTATTATAACATCTCTTTAAAAGCTCACATAAGCATATTCCCAAGTATTTGGTTTATTGATGATTTATGTTTTTAATCAGGTAATAAAAAAGCAGTAGGTACGAAGTTTCAGAAATGTCAGAAACATTTGGTCTCCACCTCGTTTCCCATAAGAATTCCTCAGTAACTAGTAGTCTAGAGTTTTGAGCCTTGATATTATATGTGTTGGGGAGCTGCCCAAATTCAATACAAGGCACCATGATGTCCATAAGGATAACAGTGGAAAGAAGCACCTTGGATTAACAGTGCTGAACTGTTAACTACTAGATGTGCTCCTGTTTTCTTAAACACAGCACAATCAGAATAACTAATGACTGAGTTGTCTTCAATGAATCAGTCATGCAGTCTTTCAGAAAAGGATACTTACTGATTCTGTATTACTGTGCTGGGGGACCTGGGGACCACAAAGATATATGAGCTTTTGTCCCAGCCTTGTAGGAGTTTATAGTCTAGTAGGGGAGATAAGGCAGTGAGAGGTTAAAAGTAATATCTCAACATGGCTAATTGTTTTTTATCTGGAGCTGGTTCCCTTCATTAACTAATTCATCAGCCAGTAATTTTTAAGCACCTACTAAGGGACAGGCATTTTGCAAGGTGCTGAGGATACAAGAACAAAAATTAAAATCACCGTCCTCAGAGATTTTCATTTGTATGCCATTTAAAAATTTTTTCTCCTTAGAGAATGGCTCCAGAACCAGCATTTTTTCCACTACACAGCACCCACCTTTTCAAAGGTCCTAGGCAGTTCCAAATCAAGATGTTACTACTGCTGCTGCTGCTGCTGCTACCGCTACTACTACTACCACTACTACTACTACTACTGCCACGACTATTGAGAAGATACGAAAAGGATAGTGGAAACAGGAAGATCTGGGTTCAGTTTCTGCCTTTGACATATACTGGCCACATGATTGTGAGAACATCATTTAATTTCTCAGGGGCTCAGGAGCAATTCTTTAAGACTATAAGTGGCAGAGGAGGGTGTAAGCTGCACTGGCTGGGATTTTCTCATTAGGAGTTCTTTATACCTTTAAAATCAGACTGAACCTGTGATTTTAAAGGTATAAAGAAATCTTAATGAGAAAACCCCAGCCAGTGCAGCTTATACCCTCCTCTGCCAATGGTGTTTATCTGATATTTAAATGATTCCTTAAAGCCTTTCAGTTTCTCTTTCTCAAGATATTGTCTGGACTCAGTTATAGTTCCTGTTATTATTTCTTAAGTACATTCACTGAACTGTTTTTATCTGCTAAAAGTGTGTCCTGATTTTTAAAGAGGATTGTTACTAACTGATTGATTGACAGGTTGGTAGAAAAATGTAATTGCCGTAAAGTATGTTTGTTAAAACAAATCTAGCCAAAATATCCAATATAGAATGAAAATATTTAATGTGAAGTAAGCAAGATTCAGAGCCTGAGGACGTGTGTTCAAATTCTACCTCTGATATTTCCTGCCTACAGGAACCCTAAATGTGCACATGATCACCTTTCTGAGGCTCACTTTCCTCTTTGGGCAAATAAGCAGGTTGGACTACGTTACCCCCAAGCTCTCTTCTAGCTCCAAATTCTATTATCCTAAAATATAGGATGTACAATTAATCAAACCTTTAATTTTATTTGATCTATGTCATTAACATTTCCTTAACCACTAAGGTCTTTCTGAAGCTATGCTCATAACCTTTACTTATTTTATTTTTAAGTGGTTCACCTTGTTTTCAACTCTCAAGCTCCTCAGTTGCACAAAACCCCATCTTTTAAATGTCATTTAAAAGATTTAATGTGATTTTAAGCCCATTTGTTAACTGCAATTCAGTATTTTTAGGGACAAATGTTAATTCCTCTGAGGAGACATGATAACTAGTTTCAAATATTTGAAGGGTTGTCATATGGATGAGGAGACAGACTTGATCTATTTCACCTCAGCGAATTGAATCAGGCACTATAGATAGAAGCAAATTGTCTCACAAATAGAATGGCTACTTAGAGAGGTAATGAGCTCCCCATCCTTGGAGGTCTTCAAGCAAAACTGGATGACCCCTGGTCAGAGGTACATTATCATGGGGATTCCTTTTATATCTACTACTTAAGGTTTCTTTCAACTTTAAATTCTGAGTTTCTGAGTGAGATTTTAATCTCACTGTTTTCCCAGTGAAGATGCTAGAATGTCTGTAATTAAGGGCACACCAGCGGCACCAGAAGAAACAACATTGGGGGTAATCTAGTTAGCCACAGAAAAATAAGGAGAACATAGATTAAGACCTGGAGGAGAAATCAGAGGGCCCCTAGTCCAGCCTCCTCATGTTGCAGATGATGAAACTGAGGCCCAAGAAGCTACACAGGTAGAGAGTGTTGGAGGGACAGCAGAAATGGGGCTGATCTGCCCAGCAATGGTGTCACAAGGTGTCTTTATGCTCCACTTTCTTTGGCAAGGTCATCATTACTGAGAGCATATGTAGAGCATTATTAGAGCATTTTTTCATAGGCCTATTGATAACTTAGATTTCTTCCTCTGAAATTGCCTATTCATCTCCTTTGACAATTTTTCAGTTGGGGAATGACTCTTATTCTTATAAACCAGTTCCCTATATAGCTTAGAAATGAATATTTCATCAGAGAAATTTGTAAAAAAAAAAATTCCTTTTGACTTGCTTCTCTTCTCATTTTTGATGCATTGCTCTTATTTGTATAAACCTTTTTTAATTTCATATAATCAAAATTACCCCATTTACCTTCTGAGCTTCTTTATCTCTTGTCTATTTGTGAATTCTTCCTCTGACAGGTAATTTCTTCTCTAAGTTGTATAAAATGTCATCCTTTATGTCCAAGTCATGTATCCCTTTGAGATTCATCTTGGTATAAAGCATGTGAGATGTTAGTCCATGTATCTAATTTCTACCAGACCATTTTCCAGTTTTCTCAACAGTTTTTGTTAAATAATGATTTCTTACCCCAGTACCAGGGTTCTTTTTATTTATCAAACACTAGGTTACTGGGCTCCTTTGCTTCCATATATTGTATACCTAATTTGTTCCATCAGTCAACCTCTCTATTTCTTAACTGATACCAAGTTGTTTTTCAATGACTGCTTCTTTGTAGTAAGCATAATTTGAAGTCTGGTACAGGTAGACTTCTTCCTTTCCACTTTTTCCCCCTCCTATTTCTCTTAAGTTTCTTGATCATTTATTACTACAAATGAACTTTATCATTTGTTCTAGATTCATAAAGTAATCTTTTGGGTAATTTGATTGGTGTGGCACTGAATAAGTGAGTTAGGAAGCACTATCATTTTTATTGTATTGGCTCGATCTACCCTTAAGTGATAAGTATTTCTCTGTTTAGTTCTATCTAGATTGATATAAAGAGTGTTTTGTAGTTATGTGCATATAATTCCTGTGTATGTGTTGGCAAGTAGACTCCCAAGTATTTTGTAGTTCCTGTAATTATTTTAGATGGAATTTCACTTTCTTTCTCTTCCTGCTGGATTTTGTTGATAGTATGCAGAAATGCTGATGATTTTTGTGAGCCATGGGTAGAATTCAACTGTGAAGTTGGATGGGATAAAATCCATCTTTATTTCAATGCACTTGGCTTCCATTATAATTCTGTGTATTTTATTTAATTCACTTTAAAAGCATTTTTCTGAGAAGGGGTTCACAGATTTGCCAGACTAACCAAAAGGGTCCAGGATACACCAGAAAAAGTTTAATAACCTCTGGATGAGCCAGGAGCCAAATCTTAGTCTCCAAAACCCAGGGCCCCTTTCATTCCATCACACTGCCTCTCAAGGCAAAATGAAGTGGGAGTTTGAACCAACAATATTGGCAAACAGTTTTTAATGTTACCCGCCTCCAAATTCTTCCAAAAGAACACCTCCATATGTCTTATAACACACATTTGATTTTTAAACAAGAACCAGATTACCAGCAGTGGGGCTTAGCAGGAGAAAGCCAAGACACCAAACAACAGACACAAGGGAAAGGTGTTTTTCAG
This sequence comes from Potorous gilbertii, assembly GCA_028658325.1. Taxonomy (NCBI): domain Eukaryota; kingdom Metazoa; phylum Chordata; class Mammalia; order Diprotodontia; family Potoroidae; genus Potorous; species Potorous gilbertii. Next base: position 490,461,328 of record CM053769.1, read on the forward strand.
CCAAATCCAGTCCAAGGCAAGTACAATGCTGAAACTGTGGGCTTGGATTCTATGGTAAAACAGAGAACAAAAGACATCATAGAAAAATGGAAAGTGGTCCTTCTTTGTCAGCTCCTCTCATTGAAAATACATTTCAACAGCTGTCTGATTCTGATATCCTTTTGTCTTAAAAGAAATCTAAAGGCCTAAACAGCAACATCTCCACTGGGCAGTTGGCTGCCTCCAGTCGGTCTCTTGGCCTTTGAACAGCAGTGGCTGTGGCTTATGGGGCCATCAGGAAAAGCCAGCTACACTACTTTCTAGTACAATGAATTGCTTCCGCTGTATATAAAATTGAAAGTATTGGGTGTTTTAGTGCGGAAAAAGGATATCCTGCTACTCCACTCCTATTTCCTAACTGAAGGCTATTACTGAACCTTCTCCATTAATTCATATGTACTGGATTATCCTGTGATGAAAGAGAATGGGCTGAGGAAGCTGGTTAGTTATCCTTTTAGACAGGAGACGGTAGTTATTTTCACGTTAGCATCCTTTCCCCAGGAAGTTTACTAGGACTGTACTGAATAGCTGATATGCTGATGTTCATTAATAGAGGGATTTTGCATACCCCGAGTTTCATACATAAAAAAACACAGATTTAGAGCGCCACCCCCCAAAATGATTTCTTTTCTTCTATTTTACTTGACTCCTCTCTGGAGGGAGTCAAGTTTTCTCCTAGGCTACTGGCACAAGGTGGTTCGATACCAATTTCATTATTCAGAGTCTCCATTAGAGCTTACTGTGGTCTTTTCTTTAGAAGTTTTTATTATTTTAAAAATACATTTTTTGCTGTCTTTTGTTTGTCCATTATCTTAATTTTCCCCTCTTTCTCTTTCCCATCTCTGTCTCAGAGAACCATCTGATCTAAGAAAGACATTTTTAAGAGGAAAAGAAAAAAGGGAGAAAATATGTATAGGATATCAATACATTTTTAAAAACCTGAAAATATTTTCAGTGTACCTCATTTGTGGACCTACACACACACACACACACACACACACACACACACACACACACACACACACAGACACCTCTGCAAAGGAGTGGGGAAAAATGTCCTTATATCTACAGCCTTTAAAAAAAAATTGATGTACATTCCTTCAGTGTTTAGCAGTATTCTGAATTCTATCATGGCTGTGGTGTTCTAGATAAAGCATCGTCCTGGAAGGGAGGAGATTAGCCCCTAACTATGGAAGTAACCTGGCGCGCTCTTCATCCAGGATCATTGCTTCGCAGCTTTAAAATGGTAAGGGATCTTAGAGATCTAGTTAGGGAAACTAGTGAGGGAAGAGCTCTCTTATGAAAGGTAGGACCTTCCCCCTTCTTTCCACTCACACCTCCACGGTCCTCTGCCAGGCCCCATCAACTCTCACCTGGACTGTTGTAATCATCTCCTATAATCTCCCAGCCGGCAGGCCCTCCCACTCCAATCCACACTCCACACAACTGCCAAATTGATAATACAAAAATAAATCAAGTCCCAGATCATGAAATCTTCAGTGCTCTCTTATTGCCTCCAGGTTAAAATCATAATTCTCAGCTTGGATTCATGATCTTCTGCTTCCCTCTCTGACTCCCATGTCCCTTCCTGGTTTTAGTTTGCACTACCCCGATCTTCCTATTTTCTCCATTCTGGGTTAGATTAGCCTGCTAGCTGTTCCCCTACCTCTTGCCTGCCTTTCTTTACAAGTCCCCCTTGTCTGGAAAGTACTTCTCCTCACCTCTGCCTCACAGATTCCCTAGCTTCCTTCAAAGCAGAGCTCCTGTGCCAGCTACCTCCCACGTGAACTGGGCTATTAACCCTCTCCCGCCTTGAAGTTCCTTTGTCTGAATTTGCATTTGTATTTACTTACTTGTGTGTCCACGTTGGGCCCTCTTCCCCCTCAATTCTCAGGCTCCTTGAAAACAAGGGGCTATTTCATTTTGTCTTTGTGAAATAGTAAACAATACACTGAGTTCAAGTCAACTGAATTCTACTAAGGGATATACAAATCATGTTGTGTATTTATTTAAATTATTATTGAACTATTGTATATTTAAATACTATCCGATGTGAGTAGGGTGAGCACTATGATATGAATTTGTTAGTATTATTGCTGCTGTTACCCCAAATATACCCTTAAAGACCCCCCTCAAACAAGGGCATCACATTTGGTAATATGGAGGTGAGTGTACTCTTCTCTGGTCACACCATAGCCAAACTCTTATCAAGGGTCTCCACTCCATTTTCTCACCTCCCATTCATTTCTCAATTCCTTCTTAGGGATCGAAATCTGACATTCAGATCTCACTATAGAATGCATAAGGAAAAGTCTTGTCCTAGGAGGTGGGACAAACAATAAGCCTTCAGTGAAGCTTGGAGTTCTAAGGGGCAGACATGAGGAGGGAGAAAAAGAGTGGAGTCCAGAGATGAAATGCTGCATCTGAAAGAGATCAGCTAAGCCCAACTCGCTGAAAGGAGAATGCATGAAGGGAAACTATGTAAACTACATCTGGAAGGGCAGACACCAGCCAGATAGGATGATGAAATATCTCAGGTTCGTTTTCTGTAAGGATCTTTTGGAGGAACTGCCAACGTTTACAAAAAAGACTTAACAGGGACGTGATACCTGCCTTCAAACACTTGAGGGTCTTTAGGGAAGAGACATTAGATTTGATCTACTTGGCACCAGAGAACTCACAGCAAAGGGTATAAAGTTGGAAAGAGGAGATTTCAACATGGTTTTGAGCAAAATTTCTTAATTTTATCTATTCAAAAGTGGAATAGGCTTCCTTGGGAGATGGTGACTTCTCCCTTGTTTGATTTATTTAAGAAAAAATAGATGACCACTTTTATGTTGAAAAAGTAATTTCCTTGAGGTCAAGGTTGGACTAGATAGCCACAGAGGCTCCTTCCATGTTGGTGGTTCTCTGATTCTGCTGAGATGTCTCCCAAAAATATGATAATATTATACAGCTCAGCTCAAATACCACTTCCTATGCAAGACCTTTCTAGATTCAAGCCGCGTTTGCTTCACATACATGTTAATATACTTATGGGTATGCAAACACATTGACTCCCGAGACATAGTAAAGTAGCCATCATCAAAGCCAGGCATTGTTTAGTTTTTATCATTGTATTTCCCCAGTGTCTAGAGCAATGCCTGACATTAAATAGGCATTTGATGGATTGGTGTTCATTCTTCATTTTCTAAGGGGGCTAATGACACCACAGGTAATGTCCTGACTTGCTCTAAAGTTGGATTTAAGTGAGACAGACTTGCAGAAAGTCATCAGCGTCACTCTTTTCCAGAGTCATTGAAGTCCAGTGGCGAGACAAAAGTCAGGACAACTGGTGATGGCTTGGGATGCAGTGAATGACCTTGGTGTCTTTGATGTCTGACCAAACTCTGCAGCTGCCTTCATGGCTGTTAGAACAAGTTGTTCCCATCTGTCCATTCCACTGAGGAAGTCTTCACATACTTGGGGTAGAAAACCCCTTAACTCACCAACAGGTTTGAGGCTTGTCAGCAAATTATGTTATATGAATATGTAACACAGTTGATTCTGATCCTACTCTTTCAAGGCCAACCCTGTCATGTTTTATTGTCCCTCCCCACAGGGTTCCTTGGTACCCTGAAAAGACTGGGGAAATCTTTCTTGTCTTCCATCATTTCAGGCCCCACTAGCTGGGTTCACCTAACCTTCCTCTTTTTTAGCCTAATGAATATTTGTAAAGCACACGGTGCAATGCCTGGCACAAAGCAGGTATTTCATGAATATTTGTTTCCTTCCCCTAATTAGCCACTTGACATCTTATCTGTTTTTAACAAAAAGACATTTGCTTCGAAGATACAGAGCAAGAACAAAGGCTTCTTCCTCCCCTTCAGAGGCTCCTCCTCCCCCCCCCCCCACCCCCTACCGGGAGCTTGAGATGGGAATTAGCTTTGCGGAGTAGCTCGGCCCCTACATAGCTTTAGTACTTCAAAGTCCAAATCCAAAGCTGCAGTGCCGGCTTCTGCTGGGCTGGCATTCCTGGACCCATGCTCCTCAGGGTATTGATGCTGGGCTAGCTGCAATATCCTATGACCTAAATTCCTGGATCTGCGGCTCCCAGTGGCTGTTCCTAAACCAGATTAGAAACTCCACTCCCTGCTCTGAGAAAGGAACAGAACCGAGCAAAAGACCAAAGACTCAGGCCCCTTTCGTGGGTTGCATGACCTAAGAAGGGATAGGAAGGATTCTCCTCCTTGCCATGTGGTATAAATGCAGGAGTCCTCCACTCTCAGACGCAAATGCCGCAAACCCTGCCCCCCCCCCCCATACCCCAGATGCTGGTGTCTTTCAAAGACACCAACTAGCTATGAAGTCAAAGGTTGCTCCCAACCACGTGTGGGTCAATGTGGAATGTCCATATGTGCTTCAGTCCTCTAGTCTCCTCAAAGCAGCCCCCTAATGTCTTCTACCTAAAATACCATCTTAGGTGTTCCAGGCATGTGCTAAACTCCCACTATAAATGGAATGGAATGCTATCTTTCAGTAAGAAATAACAAAAGGAAAAGTTTCTGAAAATCCTGGGAAGGCTCATGTGGACTGATGCAGAAATGAAATGTAAAAACAAGCAACTTCGAAGGACTTAGGAACTCTGATTAACGCAATAAAGCAACTGTAATTCCAGAGAACCCATAAAGTTGACAAAGAGGTGATAGACTCAAGATACAGAATGAGAAATGTGTTTTTGGACCTAGATGGACGTTTGCTTTTCTTGTCTGTGCATAATTATGGCAAAAGTTTTGTTTTTCTTTTTCAAGATTGAGGTTGTGGGAGATAGAAGGGAAAGAAAATACATTTTTATTAATTGGAGTAAATTTAAATAAATAAATATTTTGGATGATTTAATTCTACTTTTAAAAAATGAATACCAGGAAAGTGTTCTTAATGCACAAATATTTCTTCTTTTCAGTTTCTGAAAAGGTCAGGACACTTCCTCGATTCTAACATCAGCCAAACTTTTTCATTCTGCTCAGAGCCCTAGCTAGGTGTGGTGATGAGATGAAATGAGGAACAGGAGGAATCACCATGGCTCCAACCCTTTGTCACTGTCTCACTACATTCCGAGAACCTTCCATTCAGGACCAAGCTGAGGAGCCTCATTGGGTCCAGGAAACACTTTTCTGTTGTTGTTTTTTACCACTGAGAAGAGAGCCATAGAAAGAAATCCTCATTTCCTAGAAGTTCAGGCATGATAGTGCAGTTTAATTGGGAACATCAAACTCTTTAGAGCAAATTATGAAGTAAATGCAACAGAGCTGGGTAGATACTCCCAAAACTGCTTCATGACCAACAACCTGTGCATGGCCAAGGCCAGGCTTGGCAGATGGAGCTGAGCGAGGCAGGTATGTCATAACATAGGTCATAAAAGGATGGCCACTTGGGTCGTCCTCATTTGGGCGGAAGAAGAGACATAATCCTGGCTGAGGAGCTGGAAAGACTTGGTTTCAAGTCTTGCCTCAGACACTACTTCGCTGTGTGACCCTGAGCAAGTCTCAGCCTCAGTTTCCTTATCTGTAAAATGAAGATAGTCATGGTGCCTACCTCCCAGGGTTGTTGTGGGGACAAAATGATATCATATATGTAAAGTGCTTGGTAAACATTGAAGTGCTATATAAATGTGAGTGATGATTATGACAGCAATGTTTGTAAAGGACTTTGCAAACTCTGAAGCTACTGTTTTCTAGAGCAGGTGTTCTTAACCTGGAATCCACAAATATTATGTGTATATACATATACATATATATATATATATATAAAACTACATTTCAGTATGATTGCTTTCCTTTGCAATTCTATTTATTTTATTTGATGCATTTAAAAACAATCTGAGAAGGGGTCCATAGGCCTCCCCAGACTGTCCCAGAAGATTAAACACACCTCACTTAGGGCTTTTGAGGACAGCTGGGTGACGCAATGAATAGAGCTCCTGGCCTGGAGTCAGGAAGACCTGAGTTCAAATCTGGGCTCAGACACTTACTAGCTGTGTGACCCTGGACAAATCACTTAACCATGTCTGCCTCAATTTCCTCATCTGTAAAATGAGCTGGAGAAGGAAATGGCCAACTTCTTCAGTATCTTTGCCAAGAAAATCCCACATGGGGTCATAAAGGTTCAGACATGACTGAACAACAACAACCTTAGAGCTTTACATTTTACAAAGCACTTGCCTCATGACAGTTCTATAATGGAGGCAATATTGTCCTCATTTACAGATAGGAAAACTGAGGTTCGGAAAGCCTAAACTCCTTCAAAAGGTCATTTAGTAAATGACAGAGTCAGGACTGATACTGACCTACAGCCCCATTTACAATGTGATATACATACTTTATGGAAACTCAGGGCTTCCCTAAAGAGCAATCCTGTATCATTAAGTCACTTTGGGGGATTGAGACTGAAGTTCTCATGTCTCCCTTTGTGGACAAGATGGAGAAATATGACCTGGATAATAATGAAATTAGGTTGGTTTGGACCCAAAGAGAGAGCATTAACTAGTGGATGTCAACTAGAGCTTCTAGTGAAGTGCCCTGGAAATGGTTCTTTGCCTTTCTCTGGTCAACATTTTTATCAATGGATTGGATAAGGGCATAGATGGGGAGAGGGGTGGGACAGTCTGTGTATGAATGACTCAAAATTAGGAAAGTGTTATCGCAGTCAAGGTGGGATTGGAAGTTGGTCCAGTGTGGAAAGGAATGGGGGAGGAGGGGGAGAAACTCAATTCAATAAACGTTTATTCAAGGCTTATTCTAGAGAAAGTAGTTGAATCAAGGAAGACAGTAAGCCTGGAAGAGAGTACCAACCTCTTTTCTGCTCGACAACTTCCTGTACGCGGTAGATGAAAATGGAGAAAGCTGGGTCCTTGTACCTAGGCTAGCCCATTATATTATGGTGCTTGAGATATGTGTTTTAGATGAGTCTCTGAAGCCCTTTGTCATGCATATCCCAAGACTTGTGCTTGTTCCTAAAGGATGACCCACATGGCCCCTAAATCTGGAGAAGGACACAGGAGCTCCAGGAGTCAGGATCCCATTAAGGTCCTGCATCAGGCCATCATGGCACATCAAAGACAAAGCTACACTTCTACTATGATAGAATGGTGGAGCTTTGAGCAGGAAGACGTTGCATTGTTCATCACTCTTCTTCCCTTACTCACTGATCAAAGCCATACCCTGGCCTAGTAAAATAGGATTTCTCTCTATTTCATGGGCCTGTGCCCTGGGTACCATGTGTCTAAAATGCATTAGACTTAGAGATTCTCCACTAACAGTATTTGCCTGACCAGAGCAAGTAATGTTCTGTATCTCTCAGTCAATAAGCATTTATAAGTACCTGCTGTGTGTCAGACAATGTGATAAACATTGAAGATACCAAAAAAAAAAAAAATGGAGGCTTTGTCTCTGCCCTTGAGAAGTTCGTATTCTAATGGGAGAGATACGTACATTACTATGTACATATAAGAGATATATTGAGTAAGTCTACAGAAGGCAACCTCAAGAGGATAAGCACCAGCAGTATGTATATGGCGGGGATGACTCTGGGCTTGGATTTACTCATCTGTAAAATATACAGTTACTGCTCAGCCTCTGGAACTAAATGCTATAATTTAGTGATTGCCCTGATCACCTATTCATCATCCCTACTGCAGGGGATAGGATGGGATGACAGTCACTTAAACTCTTTCCCCAACTCCTAATAGCTCAGAAAATAAAAGGACAATCTTCTTGCTTTCAGCAGCAAGGAAAGAAGACCAGTAAGGAACTGGCCACATGGGATAGAAACCCACAATTTAAGAACCACTGAAGGGGTTAGGAGTAGAAAAAGTTTAAGAAGCCCCAAAGGGCATGTGTCGGGGTCCCCTGACCTCTGACTGCCAGTGCTCTGCAACTTTTGGAATGGACAGGCTTAAGAAAACAGAGAACTCAGAGGGTAGTTTCTGTTGCTAACTTTGTGGTATCATATCCTTGCTGCATGGACCACTGGCAAATATGCCTTAAGGTTTCTAGTAGCTTTCAGGACCAGGCAGAGCAGAAGAATCTTCCTTGTGGAATGGGATGGGAGCATTGGTGCAAGGATTGAGACAACCAACCCTCCCAGATCTGTGTTGCTCTGACATTGAGAGATCTAGTCTAGCTCTTCTAGTTAACGTAGTTAGCCTTGAAATATGAATCAATTATTAAGAACTCTGGTCTGGAAGTCTGGTCCCTCTCTGATTTTATGGGATAAGTATTAGCAACCACAGATGGGAAGGTGGATGTCCTCCTCAGGTTACTGGCAGCACCTGCTGCCAACCTGTCCCACAAAACAATGATTTTCACACTCTTCCTTAGATCTAAAATTGCCAGCTAGCACATCTGTGAGCTCCAACACAAGCCAAGGATGTGGTAAATTACACCAGCTAGCATTTATTTGGTTTTTTAGGGTTGGTAACACACTATACACATATATACATATGTCCACACATATACGTATGTATGTACTCTCTCTCTTACACACACACAAAGTCTGATTTGAGCCTCACAACAGCCTTGTGAGATAAGAGCTATTGTTATCCCCATTATACAGATGAGGCAACTGAGGCCCTATAAGGTTGGGGGCACACAGCTAATGTGTCCCAGGTCTATTCTGATTCCAAGTCTAACCCTCTATTGTACTGCTTAGCTGCCTGTCCTTGGCCCCCTGTACACCCCAAGTTGGGGCCTGGAATGAAACCTCCATTTTGGTGGATTACATTTTGGAGGGGTAGGTTGCTTCGATTCATGATGAATTAACTGGTGGGTGAAAGTGGCTGCTAACTTACCTGAGTTCACTTTTACCTGCAGCCAAAGTTGTGAAAGAGATTCTAGTATTCTCCTGGCCTTCCTCCTGGGATATTGAAGAGGGGGGCGGGGCAGATAGGGAGGGGAGGATAGAGAGGAGATGCTTTTCCGGAGGTGTTACCACTCCCTCCCCGGCTGTGAAGGTCTATCCAGCAGGGGACCAGTCACCCAACAGAGTGACTAGTCCATGGAGGGAAACAAGTCCCAGAAGTCCCATGCTGCCCCTGTGGTTGTGGAAATAGTAGATAATCTTCCACTTGGATCTAGACTCATGGCCCAGGAGAGGGGGTCCCTGTAGGTCTGTGAATGGAAACAGAGCAAAGCCCTGGGGATTGGTTGCTTGGTGCTGCACAGCTCAGCTGATCCATGACATGCAGGAAAGGCCACATCCTTCTCCCAAGGCTGCCAGGTGCTTGACCCAGAACACATGGGAGCCATGTCAGGCCACAGATTCCAAACTAGACGCATCTCCTCTTTCTCCTTCCAACACGAGGCCCCTCAGAATGCTTTCAGTACTGTCAATGGAGAGCAGGGAGTCCTGTTTTGGCTGTGTCTTAGGTCCAAGAGCCTCACTTCCAGCTGCATCCACTCATTGCACAGGCTTGGAAGAGTGACTTCTCAGGAGTCCTTGGCTGAGAACGCAGTGAAGTCGCTGTCCTTCTGCCTCTCTTGCCAGGGTTTTGGTGCAATTTTAGAAACCAGTTAGGAATGACCACTATCGAGCCTAAAATACCATCTCTGTACAGTAACAGGACTGCTTGCCTTTGATAACCACCCCAGGCAATATTTATTTGCCAAATTGGAGAAATCCTCATTTGAGTAGGAGTAAATGTAAATTTCTGGTCACACATTAGGAAAGCAGGGAATCTGCAGGCAGAATTATGTGGCACTATGGAAAGAGGTAGATTTGGGAGTCAGATAATCTGAGTTCAAATTCTAACTCTGCCCTTACTTGTTTGACCTTGGACATGTTTCTAAACCACTTTGGGGCACAGTTTGCTCATCTTCAAAAGGGAGAGTAATGCCTGTAGCGCCTCCCTCACTGTGGCGAGGTTGGAGTGATTGCCTCACAAATCATAAAACACTGTATACGTCTGCTGGTTATAGACTGTACCTTTGAGCTTCAAGGCAATGTAGAACAATGTTCTGTAAGTAGAACACTGAACCAAGTGGTAGGAAACCAAAGTGCTAGGCCTGGTTTTGCATTTGGATAAATAGCACGGTGCATGAAAAGAACATGGCATTTAGAACTAGTGGATCTGAATTCAAAATCCCCATGTGCCACTTACAGGCTGTGTGCCCTTGGGCAAGTCACTCTGGGCTTCAGTTTTCTCTTACTCTGTAAAATGGAGTTAAGCTAAATGAGCTCCAAGGTCCCTCCCAACTTCACATCTATTATCTTATATCCATATAATCCTAAAGCTATTTAGCTCTCTGTAGTTCATTGGGCCTAAATAATAACACTTGCTCCTGCATTCTCCAAGGGGATATTTTCTCATCCCTACTCTGTGTAATTTGGGTGAGAATGCTCTAGTGGTTAGGGAAGGTGCCACCATCCATCTCTCCTCAGCTTTGATTATTAATAGACTTTCCTTTAAAAGCAAGTTTGCATGAAGAAGATGGCCACCAGGCTCAGCCTAATTCCAAGCTCAGGAAGCTGGACTTAGACTCAGATCAGAGCAGTAGAAAAGCCTCAAGTCTAAATCTGTGGGAAACTCCTAGATGTGACATTTACTGTTTTCCAAAGTTGAGGAAAAACAAAGGTTAACTCACCTTCCCTTTCAATGTGAGGTGCTCTAAGTGGCTTATTGTAGTTAACTACTTCAACTTCATTAACTTTTGCAGTTGACTTTATAGATAGGCCTGTGGTTTACGCCAGAACTGTCACAGACATCAGAAATAATTTTCTCTAGCTTAGTGAATTATTACCAAAGCTCAGTGTCTCTATCCTCAACCTCGTTCTAGTTTAACTCAGAACAGCAAAGCCTTTCACATCTGGGGACAATTGGTACCACTATTTCCCACCTCGATTTCTTTGCTGCATTTATTTCTCAGAAAATAATTTTTTAAAAAGAAAAATCCAAAAGCATAGGTATTTGGATTGCGGAAATCTGGGTATAGCCCAAGGTCAGTGTGGCTTTAGCTTGCAGGCCATCTTTAAGTAGAAAACTTGCCATGTTTCTTTTGTTAGGCGATCCTTAGGGAAGCCTATGAAAGTTCAGGTGAAAATGAATTCTGTGAAATTCTGATTCAAATCCAAGGGTGAACTATGTATTAATTGGCTAGACTACCATGGAGCCTCAATATCTAGTCAGTGGGTTTCCTGTAGTTGGGCCTAGAAACGTTTTTTAGAATTGAATTGAATTATACTTCAGGATGAATTTGCCAGTTTACTTTATCTCTGTTAGACTAAGTTTCCTCTTACTCCAACTGGGAATGATAAAAGAGCTTTAAAAATACTTCAGAGACATTTTCTATTGTATTGGATTCTTCTTATACTTCAAGATCTGGTTAGGTCATTTGTTAACAAATCTTTCAAATAAAAAACTGTTGAATGATCTAAACTTGTCATTAGTTAAAATCAGTTCTTTCCATTTAGATAAAGAAAGGGTGGGGAGAGAAAGAGAGAGAGAGAGAGAGAGAGAGAGAGAGAGACAGACAGACAGACAGAAAATGAGAGAAAAAGAATAAGAGAGAAAAGGAAAGAGAAAAAGAGGAAAAAAGAGGAAGAGAGAAAAGAAAAAGAAAGAGGGAAGGAAAGACAAAGAGGCATGGAAGGAAGAGAAAGAAGGAGCAAGCCTTTTTTGGGACTGATTAATTTCTTAATCCTCAAGATTCAATTATATTTAATATACTTTTAGTATTGGGTGTTTTCTAAAAATTCTAATTCTTTGACCATTAGAAATCCTTGTGGGAAATATTTGGTAACTTTCAACAGAGTGAAAAAGAAGGAAGAGGAAGAAGACCAGGAGGATGAGCCCTAAGGAAAAACCATGGCCAATGCTGAGGGGAGGCGTCTTGGGGACTTGGGCACCAGAGGACACCCAGGATATCAGCACCTTCTCCTCTCTTACCTTGTCATTTATATTTGTATTACTGTTTTGTACATACTTTGCTATGTATATGCTGTTTCCCTTCAGTAAAAGGTAATCTCCTTGAAGTAAGGCAGGGATTGTTTCCTTTTGACACTCTAGGGTTTCATAAAATTGAGTTGAGTTGATTCTTCTTTCTCTTTCCTTCTCCCTTCCCCTCTCTACTATTTTAGAACGTAAGGTCCTTGCTTGTAGAGACTGTTTCATTTATCCTACTTGCACCCCTAATGATGAGCACAGTTCCTGGAATGTAGTACTTGCTTAATAATAACTAGATAGATTTAGATTGGTTTGGGAAACCCACAATTCTGTGTTCTGTTTTTGTATTTTGTTTTTACCCAAGAGAGTAAGGAGAGCTTCTCAATGAGGTGGATACCACTGTCATTTTAGGAACCCATTAGGGCCAACATATCTGTAATTAACAATCAATCAACAGGAATTTAATTAGCCCCCTTTATGTTCTAGGCATGGAAGGATATAAATATGAGACAGTCTGTGCCTTAAACAGCTTATATTCTATTAAAATTGGCAGTACACCTAGTTAATGGCACTAGGGGGCAAAGTGAAGAACTGAGTTCCTTTTCTTTCCCTTCTGTGCCTTCCATCCTTCAAAGGACCCAAAATCCTGGATCCTCCCTGGGTATAGGAACTTGATGATATTTATTGATTGAATAAAGAAGATCATGAAACTTTTTCTTTATTTATAGGCAACAAATAAGGGGAAACTATAACTTCCAGAGAAGTATCATCTCTTAGAGTCATTTGGATTAGGTTCAAAATGAATATTCCCTCAGTGTTTGGTTGGCAAGTGTCTAAGTAAACGGTCCTTTACAAAGACTACCCTTGAATTTATGACAACCTGCTTTCATTTACATATTTATGCAAAACTTTTCCTATCTTTTTCTTGTTTGATTAAATAAGAAAAATTGAATTTCCATTAATGTTAGGTAAAAATTCTGTATGTGATGTGCTAAACTGGGGAGAAGAGAAGGTGATGGCAGGAAACAGGGTGCTGGGAATGAGGTTTGAAGGGTTGGTTTTTGCTGCTTGGACCCAGAGGGCAGAACTAGAAACAATGGGAAGATTATAAATTGGCAAATTTAGGCTTGATGGACCAAAAAATAACTGCTTCATTGGTAGAACTATTTAAAAGAGAAATGGGCTGCTTTGAGGAGGGAGTGGGTCCTTGCTTACTTCGTCTTCTCCTATCTCCAATACCATGGCGGCATCCTAGGCTTGCATGTAGGGGATCTCAGAGGCCATGTAGTCCAACTCTCTTATTTAACAAATGAGAAAACTGAAGCCCCGGAACTCCAGGCAACTTGCCTAAGGTCACATAAGTAGTGAACAACAACAAAGCCCAAATGACTACTTGTTCGGATGTCATAGATGGAATTCCTGTTTAGGGATGAAATGTCCCCTCAATTAGTCTCTGAGATCCCATTTGTTTCCCAGTTTTTTGGATGCTATGATTCTGTGATGTGTAGCTGACTTTTGCTCCATGTCTTCAAAGTCTCCTTAAGGAACAACTAGCCAAACCTGCTTGTAATTTTTAAAACTTTCAACAGAAAAGTCCTTTTTTGTACATCCTTTTTCATTGTTTTATTTTGTGACAATGTTTAATTCACATTGTTTGGCGCAAAAACTCCATGCAAAATATATTGGCATACCCTCCTAATACACGGCACGACATTCCACTTCTGAGCTAATAAATAGAAAGTTTTTCTTAAAAAATTCAAACGCAAAAGCATTTGGGGGGAAAAAATTATAAAAGCTAGATTCCTAGCATATCACTGCAGACACAACTCACTCTGTTGCTAAAGTTAATGTTTAGAAATGTTTAACAGATGTCTATTCTAAGGAGACAAAGATTTCAAATCCAAAGTATACTGCCTTATGTTGACTCAGAAGTGTGGTTCCATACTATAGACACTCATGCAATAAGTAAGAGATAACCTTAAACAAAACACTTTACCTAACTTAATGACCCCTGAAGAACTAAACTTGAAGAGACTTCCTTTTAGAATTGTGTGTGTATGTGTGTGTGTGTGTGATATAACAGTCCACAACAGCCTAAAAGTAATAGCAAAACTGATTCCCCCAAAATTCCCTTTGAAGGCTTTTAACTTTCCTTATCAATTTCCACAAAAAAGAAGCAAAAATAAAACCTTCACATGGGCTCGAATATTCTTTAGCTGTAAGAGACGTGGGTTTCCTATAGTTTTCTCCCCTTGAAACCAAGCACTAGGAAATTTGTGAAAGGGCAGAAGATAGGCAAAATGTGGTGTGGTAGAAAGAACACTGGATTTTGGGTCTAAAGAAAAGCATAGTGCATTGGAAAGAGTGCTGGATTTGGAATCAGAAAACTTGGGTTTGAATCCTGACTGGCACTTACTACCTATGTGACCTTGGGTAAATCCTCATCTGAAAGATGAAGAGATTGAAATCAATGACCTCTACAATTCCTTTCAACTTGGAATCTATAACCATGTGTTAGAAAATCTGAGCTTATGTCCTGGCTCCACCACTTAGGTGGACATCTTTTGGCTATGTTACTTTGTCAGTTTAATCCAGGGTTGGATGAAATCATCTCAAAGGTTCTTCCCAGCATGAACTCCTAAATCTAGCATTCTGTGGTACCCTGGCAGATATGATGGCCATTTAGAAGAATAGTCTGGATTTTCTTTGGAATTCCATTAGATTTTTAAAGAAAGTGATGGTATAGTTGTTGGTTTCTACCCCCTAAAAAATGACCGGACAACTTTTCTCCCTAATCTGAAAAGTAGCATTAATATCAGTGTACAAATAGATACCCCAATTCAGGACTCCAGTCTCAGTGCATATATTTATGCATATATTCATATATTCTCCTCTGTATTCTATATGAAGGAGAATGGATGGCTTCATGGAGGTCGATGGAAATACAGTTTAAAATCCATGACTATGTTAGCATCCTCAATTTGCATACTTAACATACTTTCCCTTACAAGTATCAGTTTCAAGGGGAGAACTGGAACTTTTTCTTCATTAACATATAATAAAGCAAATGAGTAAAAAGGAAAGGAAAAAATCCTCAAAAAGAAGGTTGCAGGAGTGAGTGGTAGGATGCAAAAAACTCCACCTCATCATGCTCAAGGGAGAGAAATAGCCATTCAATCTGGAAATATACTTTGTCAGCAAAATAATATTGCTTTCTATAGAAGGAATGAAAAGCAAAAACATCACACTTCTTTCTTATTTCTACTCTCTGAAATAGCCTAAAAATGACCACTTGGCATATTATTTAAGGAATTTAGACAATCTCAGAGGCAATCTCAATAAATACTTGCTATATTGACTAGCGAGGTTAAGTTTAAATATTTTTTTCCTAGCACAACTCAAAGCAGAAGACATTGTAAAAATGTTAGCCAACAAGATAGATGAACAGTCAGTATTGTCTTATCCTTTCTTCTTATCAGCCAACAAAACCATAGGCTAAAGAATGTATCCCATGTAGGGAAACTAATCACAGTGGTACCAGATAGAACTGTGAAACCACCAGTCCATCACCTTTGCCCTCCATCTTCGATGAGTTTGGCAGAAATTAAGGCTCCCCTCACCCTATGGGTTGGGCAGACCCTTCTGCTACCCTATTTATTTTGACATTCCATCTTTGCTCCTTCCCAGTACTGATGAATCAAGGTTTGTTCTCTTGCCCTGACAAGAGGGTCTGATAAAGACTTCAATCAGTAGCCATTTGAAGAATCATGGGTATGGAGACCCAGGAACACCGTCATTCCAAGAAAGCTCTCAAAACAGATAGAACATTGAAATACCGTACAAAGTTCTCTCCATCCCCTTACCTCTTCCATCAAAGAACAAATTGGGGGGATACCCATTCCATTTTCCATCCCAGTTTGACTCTAAGATGGGTACTTTATGGACACTGGGTGTATAAGACAGGAAGAGATGAGCTGAAGAACCTAACTTTTCTTAACTTTATGTTGAGCAGAGGAGCATTTTTTGTGTTATCCTTTTCAAATGTCCCAGGTTCTCCTAGAAGACAACCCCTTTATTTTGACTTTGGCACTCAGTTGTTTTTTATTCTTGGTCACCATCATGGTATGGAGAATGCTTCAAATTGATCTATTTCAAGGCCTCTAGTTTGATGCTTTGGGAGTTAGCACCACTCTATTAATAATGGAATAATGCTTCCTTTTTTGGTGAGGAATGCCTGGATCTGTCTTACTTTACAAACTACCAGCTCCAGGCCTAAAAATATGCTACAACTGGAACTTTTTTTGGCATACGACTTTTTTGTTTTTCTTTCTGCCAGCTGTAGCTACAGACTAGAGGACTCTTTGAAAGGACTCTGAGCTCTTGTTAAATGCCAGCCAAAGAATAGCCAGAACTCTAGTGGCTACTTTGCTAAGCTTATTCAAGAACATACTTGTATTTCTTGGGAAAATTTGCTTTTAGTTTCATACTCTGGAGTGCTCACAATTGTGTCCTCAGCTTTTGAAGTACCATTCCAGTCTTAGATTAATTACCACCTCCTCGAGGGAGAGACTTGGGTTGGCTTCTGGTCAGAATGAGGCAAATGCAGGTTATACATACAGAAGAAGGCCTAAAATTGTACTTCAAAAGATCTCAGGGGTTTCCTAGCTCCTCTCCCTCCCCCGCAGAAAGCAAAGTTTTCCATCGTGATTTATCCATTTTTGTAGTGAACAGAGTTGGCCATCCAGTTTCCCTCCAATGCCAGGGGCTGCTAACTTCTTTTAGATATTGACGGCGTGGGCATGTTTCTTGCATAGTGGCTTATCTTTCTTGGAGTAGAAGGGTTGTCCCTCCAAATTCACATGACAGACCTGGAAGAAAGGTGAAAATGTGAGCAAGACAGATCACCAAAGCAACGAAAACGTGAAAAAATTCGTTGAATGCGGGCAGTGGGGTCCTGGTGACTGTTTAACAACCAATTGGAAAAATGGACTGTATCATACACTTTCATGTTTAATCTACATCATTTACTTTCCTCCATCCCTTTCTTAAGTCCAGAAAATTCACAAAACAATAAATTAAGCCCTCATTTGTAGTATTTGTCCATGCTTAAATTTTAACAATCAGCTTTCATAAGCAGGTTCCAGCTGGCTCTAGTACCATGCCTGAATAGGGGGCTGGATGCTTGTGTGTCTGTTAACGCCCTAGGAAAATATTATGCGTTGATTGTGTCCTCTTATTTAAAAACCTTCAGTGGCCTAGGGTTATTTTTTGGCTAAACTTATTGATTGGCCTGCCATATTCTCTCTCTAATCTACCTTTCCAGGTTTGTTTCCTATTATTCCCCTTTACTTTCTACAAACTGGCCTATGAGCTATTTCCTGAATGTGACGTTCCATCTCCTGCCCCTGTAAAAGCTGTTCCTTAGACCTGGATTCCTTCCTCATCTCTCAGAATCCTTATCTTCCTTTAAGGTTTGGCTCCAGTATCATCTTTTCTGTGATGATAATGAAAGTGGTAAATGATTAAATAACAGTAATAAAATAATATAAATAAAATAATAATATATAGTTTAATAATTATTAAATAAATAAATTTATTAAATTACTAAAATTGTTAAATAATAAAATGCCGAGATGATACAAGGGATACTCTTTCTTTGCCCACCTTCCCAGTTGTCCCCCCTCTCCACCCATCTCCACCATGCTACCAGTAAAATGGAAATCACTTGAAGTCAAGAACTATGTGTTTTGTCTTTTTATCAGCATACCTGAGTGCCTTGCATGTGGTAGACCTTTGTTTTTTGAAAATCAATCAATCAACAAGCAATTATTAAACTTCTACTATGTGCTAGGCACTGTGCTGAACAGTAAGGATGCAGATACAAAAGTAAAACCGTTCCTGCTCTCAAGAAACTTTCTTTCTGGGGGAGACAATATGTACATAGATAGGCATGAATATATAATATTTGCATAATTTGCATAATATACATACACAGAATTATCCATGTGTCATATATATGGCAAGTTATATAACCTTTCTGAGTCTTCAGTTGTCTCATCTATAATAATATTTCACTACTTTTCTTTTGAGGATATTATAAACATCAAATAAATTAATGCATGTCACACACTAATAAATGTAATGTTTTTGGAAAAGTTTGAATCTTTTGTCCCTCTTCTCTCAAATTAACTTGTATTTTGTTTGAGAGTCAAAATGGCTCAGTGGATGAGAAGACTAGTGCTGGAGGCAGATATTCTTGGGGTTCAAATCCCATCTCTGACCCATCCTGGCTGTGTGACTCTGGGCAAATCATTTTACCTCTCAGTGTCCTCAGGAGCTAAGACTGAAGTTGTAGAGAAGGTGCCAACCTGTGTTAGTAGAGGAAGTGCTTCTAACCAATGAAGTCACAATTTTAATTTTTTAAAAAAACATGTGTCTATATGTAGCTCACGTGTGCATACACACATGATTACATGTTTATATTTCACATATTCATGAATGCTTATATATTGTGTATAGATGTGTGTATAGATGACAGATAGATAGATAGATATACATATACCAAAAATATGATTTATCCCTAGTGCTTAGCAGGGATAACACAGATGCTTAAGAAATGCTTGTTGACTTGACCACATTTTCCCCATGCCTAGAAAGCTTTCTCTACTGCTCTGACCTACTGAGCTCCCTGGCTTCCTTTAAGTACCAACTAAAATCTCTCCTTATATAGAAAGCTTTCCTGAACCCCTTTCAATCCTACTATATTCCCTCTTTCAGTTACTTTCTATTAATAGTGTAAATAGCTTGCTGTGTATGTATTTGTTTTCATGTTGTCTCCCCCATTAGATTGTAAGGTCCTTGAGGGCAGGGTCTCTCTCCGCTTTTTGTATCTCTGGGCCTTAGCACTGTGCCTGATACATTTTAGGCGCTTAATGCATGTTTATTGAATGAATGAAAGTAACTTGCCCAAGGTCACATAGCTAGTAAGCAACAGAGCTGGAATTTGAGTGCACGTTCTTTCCACCATACTGCTCTTCTAACTTGGAGAGTCTTGAGCTACATTGATCTCTCCTGCCTCTCCCATCATGATTACATTGTTTCATACCAGTCTAATGAGTAAAGTTTGTTCCACAAGTGAGACTTGAATTCCTCGAGGCCAGGGATGTGTGTGTATGTATGTATATGTGTGTTTTCTGAGCGTGTGAACTCCAGCCTAGATTGTTCCTTAATGGAACAGATGCTAAAGATAGCCAGAACTCATTGAAAAATCAAGTTTCTAAGGAATCCTCCCCACTCCCCAGAAACTGATATGATCAATGAACTTAAGGGTTTCCGAGTTTCCTTAACAAGAGAAGGACTAGAATGTAAGAATCCAGGGAAGGACCAGGCCAATTTTTGCATCTGATAACACAGAGCAGCTCAGCTTCAGCCAGGACATTAAGACAGAGAAGCCTGTTAGTGTTAGAGATGCTGTTTCAGCAGCCAAGGAAGTAGTTAGCTAATGTAATATCTCATCTCTGCCAGGGCACCTCTGGGCTGCTATGGTAACAGGTAAACATAAACATCTGGGGAGAGATAACAAGCTTACAATGCCAGGCTGAGCCAGCAACATTGCTCAAGAAACCAGGCCTCCAATGGAACCACTGAAGTCAGCTTTAAAGGCCACATGGGAAATCCTGAAGATTCATAGGCTTGACTTGTCACCTTGGTGACTGAGAAGGTCCAGGGGCTTCCTACTGCTCCTAGTCTAGGGGGAAATAGAAGTTCCTGTTTGGTGAATGGAGCCCTCCACAATATCTCGCTTTCCTTTCTGGCCTTAATGAACTTTACTCCCTTCCTGGTGCTCTCTGTCAGTCAAAACTGACTCTTTAAATTCATATTCCATCCTGTAAGATCATAGATTTAAAGCTGGGAAGGACCTTCATGATTTTCTAGTCCAGCTCCCTTATTTTATAGATAAGGAAACTGAGAAATGCCTTGCCCCAGGCCAAACAGGAAATAAATGGCAAAGCTAAGATTCTAACCCAAGTCCTTTGCTCTCCAATGAGAAGCTGACTTGGGCAAATAATACCTGTGTGACCTTGAGGAAGTCACTGAAACTTCCAAGGACCAGGTTTCTTTCTCTGTAAACAGAGAGGGTGGGGCTAGTTGGCATCAGAGCACCTACCCCTTCTGGACTGATGATTCTATGAAATGCAGTATTCTTTCCCATGCCTTTGTACAGACTGCCTCAGGTACCTGGGATACTGTTCCTCCTTAGTGTTACTGCTCAGAATCTATAGTTCCAGGAAGACCTGAGTCCAGCAACATCTCTCTTCCCTACCCCTCATAACTCTGGAAATACATTGTGCTGGCTTATCTACCCTGTTATTTCCCTTCAATAGAACATAAAATCTTTATGGCTCAAGTGTCTGGTGTCCCTCTGGCATCTAGTAGGCAGCTTACAAATCTAAACTCTTTATGGCTCCAGTGTCTGGCACTTAGTAGGCAGCTTACAAATACTTGATGAATGCATGAACTAATGAACTGGAGGATGTCCATTTTTACAGTCTGCTTACAGCTATAATGGAAGTTAAATGGAGTGTGTGTAAGGCTTCTTTTCCTGCCTGGGGCCAGCTACACATGTGACTCAGTGCTAAGGGGCCCATGTCTCCGAGAAAATGCCATCAAGTCCTCTGGAAGCCATACAAGTGAGACAAAGGAACATATTTGAGAGTTGAACTTGGAGTAACAAGTCCTGAGTTCAAATTTAAATTACCTGTAGGATGTTGGGGAAGTTTCTTTGGGCTTTATTCTCCTCTGTAACATATCCCTTTAGACGAGAGGACCTCCAAGGTCCCTTTCAGCCCTATATGTGGTTCTGTGGTCACAGTTCAGTGCAGTCTCCCATCTGATGCAGGAGGCCCCTCATCGAGCCTCAGTCTCCTTCCAATGATGGGCAAATGACTGTCTCATTGAGCAGCAGCTAGAGCAGGTTTGGAGGCTGCTAGGTGGTGCAGTGGATAGAGTGCAGGACCTGGAGACAGGAGGACTCATCTTCCTGAGTTCTAATCCAGCCTCGGATACCTAGTAGCTGAATGACCCTTGGCAAGTCACTTAACCCTGTTTGCCTTAGTTTCTTCATCTGTAAAGTGGGAATCATTATAGCACCTTCCTCCCAGAGCTATTGTGAGAAACAACTGAGATAGTAATTGTAAAGTACTTAGCCCAGTACCTGGCACATGGTTGGTGCATGTTGACTTGACAAGTTAGGCTTTTCTTTACACAACCAAGCTTGCTTGAATTGTATACAGGTAGAAAATTGGCCTACTTGGAGACTGGAAAAGGACTTTACAAATATCCTGTTTATACACTGGAGAACTCAGTTGGGAGTTAAATGCTCAGGGCCTCTAAGGAAAAGGTCAAGAGTAACAAGAAAAACAACCATCACAGGTTCTTTAATGTGTAAACATTAGAAGCATTGTTTGTTTTTCCTTCTTCATAAGAAGATGGTAGTGCAAAATTATCTGCCCATTTTATTGATGAGAATACAGATGCTCAGTAAGATTCAGTGCCTTTCCCATAGTCATACAGCTAGTAGGGCATTAGCTGACTTGAGGACCATTGTTGGACCATTCTACCACACTCATTCTGTGTGTGTGTTCATCCTGCATTGCCGAAGAAGTCTATGCCATCAGAGAAATAATGACATGACTTGAACTTGACTTTGTTTTGAGTGAGGGAGGGCTGTGCAGGTCACCAGCCTCACTTTTCCTCCACAGTCATCTGAGTCCAGTGACCAGATATTCATCAGGATGACTGGAGATGACCCAGGATGAAGCAGTTGGGGTTAAGTGACTTGTCCAAGGTCACACAGCTAGTGAGTGTCAAGTGTCTGAGGTGAGATTTGAACTCAGGTCCTCCTGACTCGTGCACTGGTGCTCTATCCACTGCATCATCTGACTGCCCTACCACACTCATTCTAGTAGCAGCACTGAAGCAGGGGTGGGGAACCTGCAGGCTCAGAATCTCATGTGGCCCTCTAGGTCCTCAAGTGCAGTCTATAGGCTGAAGTACTTTTAAATGCAGACAACTTCATATGAGGCTATAGATTGGCAACTAGGAGAATTTCCCACTTCATACTGAATTGACTGAATGTTAGCAATGTCCTTTAACGTTCTCTTTAAAAAGCTTCAAGTGGTATTTCATTCGGCTCAAAAATACTCTCATTTCTAGTTCCTTTCCCTAAGTTTTCCACAAGAAAATCCTAGCCTCAAGTTTAAATGGGGGAAGGAGGGTAGGGAAAAGAATAATCATTTATTAACTACTGTATATCCAGCACTGTACTAAGTGCTTAAAGAAGATTAGCTCCTTTAAAAATTACTTTTCAGATAACATTGTTATTTGGAGGAAGTGAGTAATAGTTTGAGTTTTTATTGACTAGGATATCTGATTCTAGATCTGTCTTGTTTGATGTTTCTAATGTAGCGGAGCATTGTAAAATTTATACTACAATCAGTTTCTTTGGGGTTAGAATAATCTTTGGGTTAGAAGAATAAATCATCTGTGAGCGATGTAATTAAAAAAAAATTCGTTCATTTGATTCTCACAAGAATCCTGTGAAGTAGGTGCTATTATTATGCCCTTTTGTACAGTTGTGGAAACTGAGGCAGACAAAAGTTAAGTGACTTGTCCAAAGTCACACAACTAGTAAGTACCTATGGCTGGATCTGAACTCAGGTCTTCCTGATTCCAGACCCAGTGGTCTATCTGCTTCACCTCCCTAACTGTTCATAGTTCTTAGAGGTAGAGAAGGCATCAGATATCATCTAATCATATTCCTTCACTTCACAATGAGGACATTGAGGTTCACAGGGATTAGTTGACTTGACCAAGGTCATACAGCTAATGAGCTGATCAGAATTAGAGGATCTCTGAGGTCCTCTGAGAGTATGCTGTTAGGTTGAATGAAGTGTTATTTACATTAATAACAGCTGTCATTTGCATAGTGCTTTGGAGTGTACAAAGTAATTTACATGCATATCAGCTTATTTGAACCTGACAACAATCCCAGGAGGGAATTAAGTCTAGTGCTACTATTTCTTCTTTACAGATATTAAAATGAGTCACAGGGAATTTGAGGGGCTTGTCCATGGTCACACAACGAATAAATTCCAGAGGTAGGATTTGAACCGAGGCCTTCCTGACTCCAAGATCAGTGCTCTTTCTTTCCTCTGTTTAATAGAAAGAAAATGCTCATTTCCTGACTTGCCCTATATCAAGAACAGAGCTACCACTAATGAACAGAAATCTGCCTTTTCCAAGAGGGATTAGTGAGAATTAGTCAACAAAGTCTCACTTGTTTTTTGTGTCTAGCACTGGAAATAAAATAGGAGTGAACAATTTTTGTAAATAAAATCAATGACTTTCTTCCATTATCCAGTCCCCTGGTCCCTGGCTGTCCCCTCCTGGTTTTGGTTCCCTCCATTTTCACAAGGATGGTGTGATATTGGCAGAGTTCAAGTCACACAAGGAAAAACCTACAGCACAGATGAAGCAAGTATCGTGCCAAGTGTGTCCCAGGGCCTCAATGAACTTGTCTCCAGCCTCCACGGGGAAGTCACAACCATGACACTTAGTGCTGAACAAATTGATGTAATCTGAAAAGAAACAGACATACACACTGAGACCCCAACACTCTGAGAAGGATCCAGGAAAGATGGCAGATGGAACTCTAGAAAGAAGACAGATTTGGAAGCATTTCAAACCTTAGCTGTGCCACTTCCTTTTTGTGTGACTGTTAGCAAGTCACTCAACCTCTAGGGACCTGAACTTTTTCATTTATCTGTCAAATAAAGGAGTTAGCTCAGATGACCTCTAAAAGTCCTTTTTAGCTCTAAATCTATGACCCTAAGGGGTGGGTTGGGAGAGAGGAGGTTAAGTTTGCAAGAAGCTAAGACAATGTCCCAATTCACTGAAAACCACAACCTTAAGAAGGTGGCATTGGATAGTGCCAAGAGAATGTGGCATTTGGAGTTAGAGGACCTGAGCTCCCATCCTGATTCTCCTCTTTACCACCTGTGACCTTGAGCAAGCTATTAAATTCCAGACTTTGTTTCTTCATTTGTTTCTTCATTTGGAAAATGAAGAGAAGAGTTGGCCTAGATGAACTATAGGATCCCTTACAGTTTAAAAACCATGATTCAATTTTGCTAGGTGCCTGATGTCATAAGGACAAGAAGTCTATTGAATAACTTACTTTTTTAACAGTGGAGTTGCTTTGGCCTAGACATAGACTTTGAACTTGTGTAAGTACATCTTAGTTTGAAATTTGGCATGATGTTGTCATTAAATACCATTCAATACTGATATTTCTCTTCCCTTCTGTCACCTCTCTTACTTTCCCCAAATAAATACAGTTTCTCAATCTGGATAAAAATACATGTGCTCATTGAGGAGATTCAGGGCATTCCAAGTTGTGGTTTCACTCAGGGGTTATAAGAAGTGAAAAACATACATTTTATATTCTCTCTCTCTAAAAACTTCCAAAGGGATTAAAACTGTCCAAGAATGGAAGGTAGAAAGGAAGTAGAAGAAATGGGATCTTGAATTGAAACATGTCTCTGTAATTTCTTTCCAGTAGCCCTAATTCTATCCTTTGGATCTGTGTGGAATATCTTCTCTTATTTCTATATGGTAATCCTTCAAATACTTGCAGATAGGTCTCCCATTTCCCCTTTCTGTCCCCACCCCAAGTCTCCTCTTTTTCAAGCTAAACATCCCCATTTCCTTCTCTGGTGACTTATTCCTCAGGTCCTTCAACATCCATATCACATTCCCCTTGATATTCCCCCCATTCTCATTGTTTCTTTTAAAATGTACACACATCCCAGGGATGCTCCTCTGGAGTTTGCAATCCATTGAAATCCCAATGTGTTTTTTCATATCAATGATATTAAACCAGACTTGTCCCCTCTTTTGTTTGTACAACTGAATTTTTTGACCAAAGTAGCAGATTTTCAATTCATCCCTATTAAATTTCTTTGTTACAGCCCATAACTCCATTCCATTGAGATGTTTCAGATTCTGCTATCTGGCACACTAATTCTTCTTCCTGGCTTCATGTTATCTGTTCATTGGCTGAGTATACTTTTTCTGACTTTATTCAAGTCATTGATAGGCATTCTGGGAAGATGATGGAGTAGGTCAGACATAGATTCCATTTTGAATAAGACACGGTTATGTGGAGGCTTTGTGACATGACATTAGAAACCTGGGTTGGCCAGTAATGTAGGGGTTAGGTGAATGTGTGGTTAGTTGAATAGCTGTGCCTAAATATTGTGATTAAAAAATTGGTGTTAGTCTGGAGGGCTGTTATATAATCATAAATTTATAGCTGGAAGGGAATTTCTGATTCTAGCTAGTTCAACCTTCTCTTCTTCCTGCCCTGAAGCACAGAGTTTCACAGAAAAGGGAGCTGAAAATCCAAGATGTAACATGACTTGTCCAGAGTCATACAGCTCTGAAAACTATATTTGTAGTAAATTATCAGTAATAAAGCTTTCTTCGTATGTGACATTTCAATGTGAGAGGTAAATAACTGTTGGCCTGACAGGAGCATGCTAAGGATTCTATGAGACAGAGGAGGGGGATTTATTTCAGACATGGTCACCATGTAAACTGTCTGGAGACAATCAGTGGGGTTTTATATAAGAGGAACAGTTGATGGCTGACTGTAATAAGTACATGACAGCTAATGATATAAAATAAAACTGGAAAAAGTTTTCCATACTGGGGACAATTTTAAGTTCCAGGCAGAGAACAACCATACTGAGGACAATTTTAAGTTCCAGGCAGAGAACTTTTTATGTTAACCAAGAGGCAATAGAAAGCCAGTGAAGATTTGTGAGTGGGGATGGGGAGATCATATGGTGAGATCTGTGTTTTAGGAATGACAATTTGACAGTTAAATGGATGATGGATTGGAAAGGATAAGACTAGGAGTAGGGTTAACAATCAGGAAATTATTGAGATAGTGCAGGAAAGGAGTGATGTGGGACTATGAGTGGAGATAATCAGCAAAGCTTGGCTGATGATAGTATGCAGAGCGTGAAGGAGATGGAAGAGTTCAGTATGTGAATCTGAGGAATGGGGAGAACAGGGGCGCTAGCCTCTGGAGAGGGAGAGAAATTTGAAGGAGCCTGTTGCTGCTTCCCGGAATTGAGGGCCATTCGGTGAAGTGTTTAGTGAACAGCATTCTAGATTTGGAGATAGTGTTCTTGGGTTCAAAGCCCAGCTTGCCTACACTTACTATTTGTACAGGCTCCACTCGCAAATCTCTCTGGAGCTATGATGCTCTCCTAAGCATTGCGAAGCACACGTCTCCCCAGAGGGCCCCGTACCTTTCTCACAGTAGGGCTCCCCATCCTCCATGTGGAAGAGACTATTGCCAAAAGGTTTTCTACAGGCCGCACAGACAAAGCAAGTGGTGTGCCAAGTCTGCCGCAGAGCATGCATCACTTCCTGGGAAAAGAAAAAAAGGAAAACAGAGAAGGAAAAGAGGGCATCAGCTGGCTGACCTCAGCTCCACCTCTGGGAGAACAGAGATGAGGGCTTGCTAGGAGCTGTTTAGCACAGCATTCTCTAGACCTAATGCAGTTTCTGTCCCTGGAAGAAGAAAGGCTCAGCCCCAGGCTGATTCAGACCAAAGTGTGCCCCTGGGGCCCCTAACAGCCTTCTCTTCAGGGAGGGCTTCATTCCTGGGAAATGGAGGGGTGGGGGGGGGGGGTTTTCTTTCTTTCTTGCCTAACAGAAGAAAATGTGTTTGGATTGCTGGGCAAGGGAGAGAGGGGTCATCAGGTCCAGAGCCCTGGACTGGACTTCCAAAGCTGGGAAATGGTACAGCTGCTTTTCCAGATGCGGGTAAGTGGTGGATTGGAGCAGGAGTAGAGAGAGTCATGAGTGGGTCCTGGGAATCTCCTAGAAAAAGAGGCAGATGCAAGGCTGACTTTGTGCCTTACCCCCATGATCTTGGTGTTGCACTTTGCACACAGTGGGGCAAAAAACTGCTCATAGCAGCGCTCACAGTACACGCTATTCTGCTCCTCCACGAAGCACACATCAGCCAAAGAGGTCTTACAGTAGGCACAGTTGAACTCTTCTGGGTGCCAGGAGCGACCCATAGCAACCAGGAAGGGACCTCTAGGGAGAGAAAGAGACAGGAGGAAAGGAGTTCCTATGATGACAAGGACCAACGTTGCTGGAGTTTGACAGGCTAGGACAATGAGCCAACTCAAAGACCATTTGATAAAGCTTTATGATAAATGGAAACCCTCCACCCAGGTTCAAAACCTCAGCTTCCCAACTGCAGGGGGCAGGAGGTATGGGGAGGCAGTAGTTTTCATGAAAAAAAAAAATCTAGGGTTTCAATGGAACACAAGCTCAATTTGTGTGATAGCAGTCGATAAAGTGAATGCAGTTTGAAGAGAGGAACAACAGCCAGGACTAGGAAGATGGGAGTCCTTCTCCCCCACCCCACATTTGTTCCCCCATATTCAGCTCTGGTCAGTTTTCACTGGGAGTCTTGTGCTCAGTTCTGGGCACCACATTTTAGAAAATCAGTCACTCAAGAAGCAGGTATTAAGCACCAACTTTGTGCTAGGCACCATGTTAAGAGCAGGATGCTGCTCAGCTGGAGAGTGTTCAGAGGAAGATGGTAAGGAGGTGAATGATGACTATGCCAGAGGAGGCATAGTCAGAGGAACCAGGGATATTTAGCAGGCAGAAGGGAAGACTTAGGCCGCTTCAAGGCTCAGCACAGCAAAGCAGAACTAGAAATGGTGAGAAGATGCTGTAGAAGGCAAATTTCCATTTGAAGTAAGGAAAAAGTTTTTAATAATTAAGGCAGTCCAAAATGGGGAAGGATTGCCTCAAATGAGATAGTATTTATAAAGCATGGTGCCTGGCACACAGTAGGTGCTTAATAAACATTTGTTTCCATCCCCTTTGAGAGGGGGCGGCTTCCTCATCAAAAGGGGTCACTGAGCAAAAACTGATGACCCCTAGTCAGGGATTTGTAGAGGGCAGTTATGAGTTGGACTGAAATATCCCTGAGATTCCTTTGAGGTCTGGAGCTTCTGGGATGATACATGCCTTGAATAACTTCAAGGGATAGGTGGTGCCATGGGTCCCCTTGACCAACCAAGAAATAAGCAGCTACTTATGGTAATGGAGAGGACACAAGAGCAAAACAGCATGGCTTGGGAGCACCCAAGGCTTAGAATGAACAAGAATCTGTGTCGACTAAACATCTCCAAGTGAAGTTTGATGCCCATGACAACCACAGAGCCTCTCCTTAGTGATGGAGTTTGCAGGCCAACATGGTGAAGTGGCTGGAGATCTGGGTTTGAGTCCTGACTGGGCCCTTGACTAGCAATGTGACCTTGTCTAAAGCCTATAATTTCCTTGACACTCTCTTTGTTCACCTAGAAAATGAGGGGGTTAGACAAAAAGATTTCTAAGGTCCCTTCCAACTTTAGATTCTATGACATAGAGACAAAGAGGGTGCCACCAGCACATCTGGGAAAAAGAGGGTCCAGGGGAAGGGAAGAGGGCCCTCTTCATGTGACCCCTTGGGATTCCCTACCCTTAGGATCCCTTTCTTTGTGATCCAGGGCCCCTTTCCCATTTCTCCCCCTCAAGGGTCCATGACTGTACCGGATGATGCTGTTACAGTGTCCACAATGAGGAGTCCGGTTGCTGGCTGGAAAGCGCTCGGCCCTCTGGATGGTACCTCGGGCTAATGTGGGTACTTGAGTGGCAGCAGGAGTATAGCCTGGTGATGCGACTGGAGCACCCCGAGGAAGGATCTGCTTGCTGATTGAGGTGGTTGTTTTCCCAGGGGAGAACTTTTGAGAGAAGTTGTCATCAGTCACCCACGGTGGGCGGCTAGCTGGCTCTGCTGGGCCAGAGCTGTAGGTTGCTGACGGGGCCGGACTGTATGGCGAAGGGTTATAGGAAGGAGCTGGGGATGGGGTGTAGGTTGGGGCTGGGGATGGGGTATAGGCTGGGGCTGGGGATGGGGTATAGGCCGGGGCAGGTGATGGGGTGTATGCAGGAGCTGGGCTGTAGGTGGCTCCTGGAGCTGGGCTGTAATTGGTGCCTGGTGCTGGGCTATAGCTGCTTGCAGGTACTGTAATCCCAAAGCATGAAAAGAAAAAAAAAAGAAAGGAGTCAGGAAGCTTTGGATTTTCCCTGCATCAAGATCCACCTTATTCCCATCTCTCAAATTTACTAATCTTGTGGGGCCCAGCTCTTGGACCACAAATTGTAGGTTGCCGATGGGTTGGGTTACATGGGAAAGGGTTATAGGATGGGACCAGGGATAGGGTGTAGGCTGATACAAAGGTGTCCTGGAGAATGAAGCTTGTTCCTCTTAGACAAAGCACTAGAAAAAGCGGTGTTTTAAAAATTCTCATTCAAGAATGAACCTCTTTTCCAAAATCTTAGTTTATTGATATCTTGTTTTTTTAAATCATGCTTATTTCCAAATATATTTCTCTTCACCTCCCCTATTCAGAAAGTTATCTCCTATAACAAAGATTAAGAAAAGGGATAAAAGTATTTGAATGAAATCTATCAGAACATCAATCACCTCTGACATTACATGAAATATTCTGCACTTATGGTTCCTCATCTGCAGAAAGAGGAGGGAGGTTTTAGGAGCACAACTGGAAGGTACCTCAAAGGACCCATCTACTTTAACCTTTCATTTTACAGAAGAAAACTGAAGCCCGGTGAGGCTGAGTAATTTGCCCAACATTGCAAAGGTAGCAAGTATTAGATACAGGATTTGAACTCAGGACCTCTGACTCCAGACCCTGTGTTCTTTCCATTATGCCTTCGCTGGGGCCAAACTTAATTATTATAATTGCACAGGAATCAAATGCTTTTTGGTGGGCTGGGAAGATATTTCAAAAGCATTCTTTAAAAGAACTCTTCAATAAGTTGTGCTCCCCATATTTGGAGTGTGATTAAAGAGACAAAGGAGTGACCAAAGGGTCAGTTATCCAGAATTCAGAGATAAGCGCTGAAGGAAAGGAAATAATAAATAATAACATAGCAATAATAAAATAAAAATAATCACCAGTATTTATATAGCACCTACTATGTGCAAAGTACCGTGCTAAGCTCTTTACAAATATCTCATTTTTGACCTCACAACGGTCATGGCTGAGAGGTGCTGTTATTACTTCCACTTTAAAGAGGAGAAACTGAGATATAGGCAAAGTAACTTGCCTCTCGTTGTACAGCTAGTAAGTGTCTGAGGCTGAATTTGAACTCAGGTCTTCCTGACTCCAGGCCCACCCCTCCATCAGTCACCTAGCTGCCTAAAAATGACAACAATGAATAATATCCATAGCTGGTCAGGCCCAAATGACTCTGTTTCTCCCAAATTAGAAATACTGGGGTTGGTGGGCTAGCAGAAAGATGTGTGGGATCTGGGAACATAACAATAGAGAACATTTAAATAATGTCTCTACAAATCACTTTCATATCCTTTCAGGTGAGTGATGCATGAGTGATAGTGAGCCACTATCCCTGAAATAGTGAAAATGGTATTAGCCCCATTTTAGAGATGAAGGCACTGAGTCTCAAAGGTGGCTTCCTCAGAGTAGACGCAAGTCATGGCAGACCCAGGCATGACAGTGTCTGTTCCAGGCGCCTTCCCCAGGCCCCCACTCAGGAAGAAAAAGAAAACCAGGCCTTCTGGAGTCCCTGACTGAACTCTCAGGGCCTGTTCCTTCCCCTGCACCTCTATTACTGAGCTGTTGCGGATAGAAAGCAAGCCCAGATTCAGCAAAAGACCCAACAAGTGACAGTAGGAAGAAAGTGCATGTGTTCATTCGCCAGGCCCAGGCTCTTAGCCCCAGGGACTTCTGGGCTCTCTCTCCCACTCTGCTGAGCCTGGACGGATGCAGACATGCCCTGCCTACATGTAGGCTTGTTCCCATCTTCTAACAGGCACTCAGGGCCCTCATTATGGCAAAATGTGCACCTTTCTTGAGATCACATCCCATTCCTCCTTGGACAGGAAACTCTGTTCTTCTGTCCTCCTAGACTACCAGAAAGGCATGGTGGGAGTCTCCTTATTTGTCGGTCACAAATGGCTTAGCAGGAGCAGGGGATCCCAGCGGGGCTCAAAGACTGGAATGGTGGTGAGGAATTCCGGCTCCCCTCCATCCTGTCTCTCCCAGCCCCTCATTTCCCATTCCCTGCAATTAAAGGCTTCACAACTTGCACGTTTCCCAGATGCCTCTTCTTCTCCCAGCCTGCTACTGCTCAGGCTTTGACTCTGCTTATTGTTGGCAGTTCCTCCCCCCATTTTAGTGATAGAGACCCTCCCTTTTCCTCCAAGACCCAGACAGGCAGCTGAACCCCTCTCTTTGTCAGTTATTCCTAAACAACTATCGTTCGGGGAAATTCAGCCTCTTTTCTGGGAAACAGACCTGAGGAAAGAACATCAGAGTTTTATTTTATTTTATTTTTGGCAAAGGGATCAGGTTAAAATCTTGCTATTTTCTACCTGTGCAAATCTTTCTACCATGGGCAAATCACTTAATTGCTTTGGGCCTCAGTTTCCTCATCAGAAAAAGAGATCATTGGACTAGTTGACTGTGGAGGTCCCTTCTGGCTCTGGATCAGTGATATAATGACTTATAAAGTGATGGTCTAACCAAGGAGTTGGACCCTGAGAACCTGCTGCTAAGAGTCTGTGTGACCTTAGGTAGGTCACTCAACTTCAGCAGGCCACAATTTCCTCTTCTGCAAAATGAAAGAGTTGGATAAGATAATCTTTAAGGTTTCTTTCAGCTCTAAATCCCATACCCTAGTTCTTCCTGGGGCTCACGTGGCATAGCCCTGTGATAAAAGTAGGAAGAGAATGGGAAATAAAGGACCTGGAGGTGTCTGGAAGATAGTCTCCCTGATTCTCTAGAGCAGCTAGGGCCTTAAGTCAGAAAAAGAAATGTAATGGAATTCTGCCTCCTCTCACACATATGTGTCTACTCCTGATGCTCACCAATTGTTTGGTGCAGGTGAGACAGAAAGGAATGAAGAGGAGGAGGAAAAGATGTAGAGAAAGAAGAAAAATGTGGGGGAGATTCTAGGGTTATTCTGAATTTTTTTAGGGGGGTGGGATTAGCATTATTAGAATTCAATTTAATAAATATTTTTGAAGTATCTGCTATGGGCTCCTAAGACAAAAAAAAGAGACATTTCTTGCCTTTATGGGACCTGTGTTCCAGTGGGAGGAAATGTAACACGTCTACAAATAAGGAAATACAAAATCCTTTGAGGAGGTTCCCAGAGTTACCAACTAGTAGGAGGGTATCAGGGAGGCTTCCTGGAGGACGTAGCACCTCAACAGAGCCCATGAAAGAAGAGAAAGTTTGTGGGCATCAGAGATGAGGTGGGAGTGCCTTCCAGGCATGGCACACAGTTTGGGTAGACACACAGAAGAACAGAGGGAGGGAGGTCCAACACCCACAGAGTGTAGTCTGGTCAGCATATAGAATTGGTGAAATGGAATCATATAAAATGAGACTAAGAAAGATAGTTGGAGCTGGATTTGGGGGAGTCCTAAATCCCAGGCTGAGGAGTGCATATTTTATCTTAGCAGGAGTAGGGAGGTACTGATGGCTCTGGAAAAGAGAAGTCAGGAAATAGAAATATTGAGAACACTCTGCTTTCCCTGATTCTAACAATGGGTGCTCAGACCCTGCTGTGATCTCCCTGGAGCCAGTGAAATTCTTCTATCCACAAAGTGAATTAAAACTGGCCATGGGAAGAAACATTCAACTCTGGGCACTGTGGCAGAACCAGGGAATCCACATAGGCAGGACATGGAGTCTTGCTCTAAGTGGTGGATAGAGGGAATCTTCTATTTCTGAATCTGAGTTCTGTTCAAGATTTGGAAGACCTCTCTCCAAAGGACTCTGACAAGTTCCTCTCAGTCCTAGATATTGAGTCTTGAGCTGGGGTGACCCAGCTAGATGGCACTGCTGTCCTGATGCTGTACTTACTTGCTTGCCTATATGAGTTTGTTAGTCAAGAAGGATTGATTATTAAACACGTACTGTGTGCCAGGCACCATATTAAGCACAGGGGATACAAAGAAAGGCAAAAACATAGTTTCTGCTAACAAGAAACTCACAATCAAATGGGGCTCATGGGATCATAAGCTAAGCCAGAAGAGGAATGAGACTCAAGGGAGAGAAGGGATGTGCCCAAGGTCACATAGGCAGTATCAGAGGTATGGTTTGAACTGAGGTCCTCTGCAGTGAGGAGGGAATAAGCTCCTAGAATGAGAGACAGTCTAGGCAAAGTTGGGAGATGACATAGTGAGGCAGCTAGGCTGTACATACAATTAAGTTCTTGACTTGTTTGAATCCTGCTTCAGACATTTATGAGCTGTGTAACCTTGGGTGAATCTCTCTGACTGCAAAAAGGGAATAACCACCTACTTTTCAGGGTTTTTATAAAATCAAATGACATAATATAAAGTGCTTTGTACATCTTAGAGTACCATCTATAGAAATGCTACCTATTATTATTACTGAGTTCTATGTCTCCTACCCTTTTTTTAACTAAATGGGTACCCACCTAGTGTCTGTCCTCTCCTCCAAGACTGTACTTCTACCGGTTCTGTTAATCAGCCGTTCTGTTAATCAGCCTAGGAACCAGCCCCTAGGTCCCCTTTTTCCAGTTTGAAAAGATAAACAGTGTTTAAAAACAGCATAAGAGAACCTTGTTATGCCATCTTTTTAGAGCCTGCCTGGAGGATCTTACTATTTCTGCATGATGGCATTAAGCCTATCCAAATTAGAAGGTGATATTTCATCTCTAATTGGCAAGTTCAAAAGGCCCCCTATCTCACAAGGCTGCTTGGAGAATATGTAATTAAATAAGGTGATTCCTAACTAATTCTAACTTCGCTGCCCAACTTTTTTCAAAGAGCCTTTACTTACTCACTCAGCCTCTGGCAAGACTATGTTTCTCTCCCAGGATCCTCATGAGCTGAGTGGCCATTTCAACCTACTGAAAGCCGGGTCTAGAGATGATCATTTCAGTGGTTTTCTCACCTTTCTATAGTCCTTGGGATTCTAGAGAGGACACCAGGTACCGTCCCACAGTGTGGGGACTCCCGAGAGAGTGTACCCCCAAACTGGCCTGCCTTCCTCATCAAGGCCCCAAGGCTTTTTAGAAGGAACATCACTGTAGCATCTCCAGGCGCCCCACCTCTGGCGCCAGCAGAGTGGAGGCCCTGGATAAGATCATGGCTGCAAGGGGATTGTTGATTCTGCTCCAGAAATGCCACCCACGGATCCAAGGGGAGGAATGTCAGGGCGGCCAAGAGAAGAAGGCTTCTGACCTAAGGATTGGGTGCAAGGATGCAGATTTGGCCTTCCCAGAGACTTAACTCCTTTACTGGCTGG
Source organism: Potorous gilbertii (assembly GCA_028658325.1). NCBI lineage: Eukaryota > Metazoa > Chordata > Mammalia > Diprotodontia > Potoroidae > Potorous > Potorous gilbertii. Next base: position 490,495,759 of record CM053769.1, read on the forward strand.
TCACAAAACTGCCAGGGCCTCAGTTTCCTTACTTTCTGAGGGGAAGCTACCCTGAGCCCCTCCCTCAGATCCTTAAAGAGGATAAGAGCCTGTCTGGGGAGTGCTCTGAGTTTTGCAAGGCCCTAAATAAATACGTATTATGGTGGTATCATCACTGCCTCCCTCCTTCTCCCTCTTCTTGATGTCATCATGGGTTCAGAGATTGCCTGGATGAATGGTATATGGGAAGCTACCTAGTCCCACTTCCTGGTAGAGAGAAAATCAAGGGTGAGACCCTCTGGGAAGTGGGAGTTTCTTGGTCCAAGGACCCAGATCTTTCATCTCTATGCCTGATGGCCCAACAGGGGCCAGTGTAACAGTCCCTGATGGTGGATGTGAGCCCATGCCAATACTTTCTCCCAGGAGACTCACTGATATGGGAGGCACTGTAGTACAGGAAGAAAGAAACACTGCCTCTAGGGTTGAACCTGGGCTCCAGCTCTGTCTGTACCACTTACTAACAGGACAATGACAATTGGCAGGTCACCTCAGCTTCTTGGGCCTTAGTTTCCTCATTTGTAAAATGAGGAGAAGGTTTCAGACTAGAAGGAATCTGAAGTCTCTTCTAGTGCTAAATCTATGATCATGTGATTCCCAAGAAAGCTTTGTGACCATGAGCAAGTGTCTGAGACTCCATTTCCCATCTTTAAAATGGGAATCTTAATTCTTAAATTGCCTACCTCGCAGGAAAGTCCTGTATAAACCTTAAAGTAAGTGGCTATTGATGTCCCTAGGGTCCCTGAGCCTTCGACTAAACCTGGAAACTTTGGGAACACTAACCCATCTATGACCCTGGCCTGCCTGTGCCCTTTGCGAAGACCGGTGCCAACCATTCCTCTCCAAAGCAAGTCAGAGAATTCCTGTCCCTCCCACCCTTCAGGCAGGAATGAGTTAATGTCTGGGAGGTAGGTGAGATCTTATGCTTGCTGGGAACCAAAACAAACCCCAATCAAGCTCAACAGCAGCCCTACAGGTCTGAAATCATTCTGGGAGGGAAGGGGTGAAATGGAGGGCTGGGCTCTTCCCTGCTGCCTCATTCCACTCTTGCCTTCCAATGGGGCCTGGAATTGGAACTAAGGGCATGCTGCCACCTAGTGGGGCACAGATGGATGGACCAGATGTAGACTGGAAGAGGGCCAAGCTTAAGAAGAGGGGCCCAAAATGGTGACCGGCCCAATATTACCCTAAGAGAAAGCTTTTGTTCAGAGGTATGGCTCCTGTGGATTGTGCTCCCAAGGGGCAGGGAGCCTGGGAGAGTTCCTCACATTCTCTTTGCCCAGGAACTTCTGTTCCCAAAGTTAAGAAAAGCCTTAGACTGGATAGGGATGGCATATCTCCAAGGAGGTTCTATTTCCTTTTAAGATTCTGAATGTTAAGCAAGGCCGTAGCCTGGCTACCCTGGCATTCTGCCCCATTGTTCCTAGTGCTATACTTAGCATTTCAAAATGCTTTTACTTTACCAAACTCACAATATTTGTTCTTCTCTTAAAAGTCTGCAGTGCTGAGGCGAATCAATCTGCTCTCCTGTTGCCCTGCCTTTGCTACGGCCTAAGCCATCCTCAGCCCAACAGTCAAGCTGCTCCCTGGCATAAGATTCCCAAGGGCTAGAGAGCAACTTGTCAGTGGCTCCCACTGCCTCAGACTTACAGTGTCAAGGCATCCATCATCCAGTTATAATTTTCATTTCCAGGTGATCATGTCATAGAATTTAGAGGCAGAAGGGACTTCAGAGATGAACTATTCTAACCGTCTCATTTTACTAATGAGGAACTGAGAACCAGAAAACTTACATGATTTTTCTGGGGTCATACAAAAGCGAGTATCTGTGGTCATGCAAGGATTATGTGTGTATATACATACACACACACAAACACATATATACACATATGCATAAAAGACATACACATACTTATGTACATACATACATATTTTATTATTTTTTCAATTAATAGGCATTTACTTTCTCTCCCTCCAATTTCACCTACCACTCATCCCCACTACCACCATTTCTCCAGTTGAGCAATTATGAAAAGTAAAGAAAAAGAAAACCTGTATAACAAAAATGCTGTCAACCAAAGCTGATTGTCTCATTGGCCACATCCAAAAACACACAGCTCACTGCCCAGTTAGGACTGAAGTTAGGACTTGCCTCTCCTGCTGGTACACTTCCTACTACTGCTCACACAATCCCCTTCTTTGCTCTGTCCTTCAGTTGGGTCCCTCTAGGACCAGTGAGATGCTGAAGGGGCTTGGGTGGTTGCCTGCTTCCTTATCACTGGCGTCTGTGGAGTAGGAGGAGTTTTTGCCTTCCCCCACTGTGGCCATGATGACCCTTAGTTGGAGAATTCTTTTCAGGTATGAGGAACGCACCAGGGATAACCTTTACCCATTAAAAAAAATGAACTCAACTGGGCCTCTGTCCCAGAACTGCAAGGACAGGTTCAAAGGGACTACTTTCATTCTTCATGCCTGCTTCATAGGTGGGAGGCTGGCAAGGATGATGTCGGTACTCAAAGCCCTCCTGGGAATAGGATGAGACCTCCCTGGGAGACAGTCATAAAGGCAACTAGGCCATCCTGGGGAGGATGTTCCCCTTTAGGGGGCACCTCAGTATAGGCCCTGACCTTTACCTGCTCTTGAGTTGTGGGAGGAAGGGCTGGGAGGAGCTTTCATGCTTTTTATCTGGCTCCCTGGGAAATGCCCTGGCCCAGGGTCAATCTCCCAGCCAGCCCTGACCAGGCAGCTTTACCTTTCCCTAAAGGGCAGGCGAGCTGTCACAAGGGTGAACTTGAAGCCCATTCTTCTGCTCCCCAGGGGATCCCAGCAAGTAGGGACTTGCTCTTTATAAGAGAAAGAGAGCCTTCTTGCTATGAACTCCTGGTCTTTATGAGAACTATGGCCAATGTACTAAAAAGATTCTAGGTTCAAGGTCATACTTCAAACCCTTTCCCTCTGCCTGGGATGTAAGATCCTTCACTAAGAGGAGCCCAAGGTTTGGTCAGATCCCCGGTTCCCCCAGACCCCTCACACTCCTACACACATATGCACACGTGCACACACATACAGAGATACATACAAATCTGTCCATGTGCTCTCACCTGACTGGTAGACTGAAGGCCGGATGCTGGCCGTGGTGACCACCCGGGGCTTGGGAGCTGTGGCGGGAGCTTCATTGTAGGTGGCAGGAGTGTGGGATGCTGAAGCCGCAGGGGAATAGGGAGAGCTTAGTATCCTAAAAGAAAGGGGGAGCGGTGAACAGACTAGCCCATGGTAAAGCTGCTTTGCTTTCCTCACTATTTCCTACCTGTGGTCTCCTCTCCTCTTCCTCTGTCCCTGCCCTACAGCTTGAGATCTTGGGAAGGAGACATTTATTCAAGAAAACCACAGTTGTTAGTAAGCTGGGATGGGGAAGGCAGGGCCCTGCTCGTGACCCTTGAAAGAACAGACTTCCCTCCCCTCCAGCTGCTCATCTTTCAGTTATCAGCAATAGGAGACACTTAGCCATAGCCAAGTGACCACACCAGGGAATGGGTTCTAGGGAATGACAATATGAGCAGTCAGTAATTCACATTTCCAAGGCCCATCAAGGCTCACTAAGTGCTTTGATCTTGCAAGAGTCAACAGGTACCAGGATAGAGATCAGAGAGATCTAGAAATAAAAGGGACCTTGGAGACCCTTTTGAGACCTTGGGGTCCTTAATATTTTGGGTATCATTAGCCCCTTGTACAGCATTTGGGGAAACCTCAGAATCTTGTTTTTAAATGTATAAATTAAAATCCACAAGAAACCAATTATAATGAAATATAGTTAAAATATTTTTTAAAAAACCCAAGTTCATGGATTCCAAGGTAAGAACTGATGTCCTAGCCCAAACCCTTCATTTTACAGAGGAAGAGATGGCTAGGGAAAGAGTGGTAGCATTATCTCTATTTTACACATTTGGAAATGGAAGCATGGAGAGGGTGACTTGACCAGGGTCACACATCTAGGAAGGGTCACCTTCTTCAGTCCCAAACCTCAGTGACCAGCTACATTTCCAAAGTCCATTCCTAGAACTTGGGAGGGAGATGGAGACCCATTCCCTCATTCTGAACAGTTGAAGTTCAATCCTTCTCTGGATAAAGAAAGACTGGAAAACCTAAGGATTGTGCCTGGGTGCGTGAAATAGACTCAAGAGGATTTCACTTCAATTCAACAAAAGGCCTCTAATGTACAAGGTCATATGGCTAGAGAGAGCAAGACAGAAAAGGAAAAAGTCTCTGTTCTCATGGAGATAAGCAACTGAGCAAAGGGGACAGGAACAAGCCTTTCATAAACATCTACTGTATGCCAGCTTTACAAACGGTATCTTGCTCAATTTTCACAGCAATCTGGTGAAGTGTGTGCTGTTATCATCCCCATTTCATGGTTGAGGAAACTGAGGTAGACAGAGATTAAATGACTTCCCTCAGGGTCACATAGCTTGTAAGCGTCTGAGGCTGGATTTGAACTCAGTTCTCCTGGATTCGAGATCTAGTGCCATGTGCCACCTGGAGGGCAGGGGAAAAAGCACTAATAGTGAGGGATCTAAAGAAAAGCACCTCTTCATTGAGAGATAGAATCACTTGTCACTCAGTTGGTCAATCAATATTTACTAAGTGCCAGAGACTGGCACATGGCTACTATGTGCCAGGGATTGGCACAGGGCTTCCAGCACCTTCATCCATGGTGGTATTGTACTATGGAAGACACAGCCTTTGGAGCTGGGCTCACATCCTGGGTCTCACCCTGCATGGCCGTGTGTCTCTGGGCCTCCATAATATAACCAGCAGCTCCCAAAGTTTCCCTGAGGTTCCAAATCCTATGATTTTCAGACCTCATCCTGTTTTGCAGCAGGAGTTCTTAAGCTTTTTTTCATCCTGGACACTCTCCTCACCTCCCTTTTAGCCACCTAGTATAATCCAGGGGCCCCTTCTGAGAATCATGAGTTTAAATGCAGAACATAAAATACATAGCCTTACAAAGGAAGCCAATTACATTGGAATTGTTACCAAAATATTAACAGTTCCAAGTTCACCAATTGGCTAAGATCTATCTGGGGACTCTCGGAGAGGCAATGGACCCAGCATAGGGGACATTCTACAACTAGAATTGTGTGTGTCGATTGGCTCTTGAGAACTGCAGAGTAAAAGGTGCTCATACTTTCCTCTCAATAAATCAGAGAAGGTTCCAAGAGCAGCTGACATTTACACAGCGCCACAAGCTTTGCAAAAGCTGAGCACTCATTATTACCTTACTCTGTCCTCACTACAACCCTGTGAGGAAGGTTCAAAGGGTGTTATTGTTCCCATTTCACAGATGAGGAGACAGACAGGTTAGTGATTTGCCTATAGCAACAGCTAGTGAATGTCAGTGGAGGGACTTAACTTGATCCCAGGTATTCTTTATACAATAGAATCTCTCAGGTAGGACAAGCATCATCCTCATTTAACAGAAGAGAAAACTGACCAAGATGGTGTAGCTAATGGGGAGGAGAGCCAGGCTATAGACCCAGCTCACCTTCTCCAAGGCTAGCTTTCTTTCCATGGCTGCTGAGGGGTCATGGTTAGTGCTCCCCTTGCCTGGACATGCCTGGATCCTATCCCAGCGAGATTGTGTACTGGAAACAGCCCCAGATGTGGGATCACAAGATCTGGGCACCAGTCTTGTCTCCTCCACTTACCTCAGACAAATTGCATCCTTAGAGCCTCAGATCTAGAGGACTCCCAGGATGGAGCCCAAGCTCTAGTGACAGAGAGCAGCACAGCCCAGGTCTGGGGCACTGTTACAAAGAAAGACCCTCTGCTAAAGGACAAGGAGGCCCATTGGTGTTGGGGCCTGGAGGACTTACCTGGCAACATTCCAGCTCCTTAAAACACTGGGCCAAGAATCATTCACAGATTTCTGGGTAGTTGGGGCAAGAATTATCACCCCCATATTATAGGTAGGAAACCCAAGGCTCACAATGGTGAGGAAAATACACTATATCTTTATTTGGAGTGTGTGTACACATACATACATACATATATTTCAGATATCAATTTTATATATATATATACACAAATATGCCATTTAAATTTTGTATATATAAAGATATATACCAAATATAAAGATAAAGATCTATTTGGCAGATATACTAGTATGTATGGATAGCTATAGATATATGTATATATACATATATTTGTGTGTATACACATATATGTACAGTTACACATGTATATATACAGTATATTGTTATATATTTGTGCATGTATACATACATACATATACATGTATGTGTACATATTATACATGTGTGTCTGCATTGCCTTCTCCAATAGAACCTAAACTGAGAAAGTAGAGATCATTCCATTTTTTTTGTCTGTATCTTCAGAACACACTGAATAAATGAACTAGTTTGTTGATTTCTCCAGAGTCACCTAGCTAGGAAGTATTGGAACAAGGCCCTGGGTAGTGCTAATTCCATGACCAACATAGCCATTATTACTGGTGTCCCCACCCTCCACCCCATATGCACATAGCTGAGCATGTTGGTCCCAGCCAAAACCCACGTGCCTGGCATCGTCTAGCTAGTTCAGCTGAGTTGGAAAAGTCCAGCACTAGGAGATGATTTAGGTAATAGCTTGTTTTTTGTGACACAATAACACACAAAATAGTCTACAAAAAAGGCCTAGGACCTCCACAGAGCAGAGATGAAAATCTGGAAGAATCATCTAGCCCAGCTTCCTCACTTTGTAAATGGAGAAACTGAGTCACAGAGAAGTCCCTAGCCCAGGGTCACCGGGTCATAAATGGCAGAGTCAAGGTTTGCCCTGATTCTCCAGCTCCATGCACCAGGCTTTGTGTCAGCAGGGGAGCAATTCTCTGGATGAACACCCAAGGGTATCAAAGTGTGGGAGCATGCAGGGAGCCAGGGACAGAGAGAGGAGCAGCAAAGGCGCAGGGGGAGAGTGTGGGCCTGGCCTGAGGGATGGGGTGATCCCTAAGGAAAAGATGGGTGGAAAGCAGGGTTAGAGATGTCTCCCCCACTACCTGCCCTTCTCGGGGCGACTCTGAGCTTTTCTAGTCTGAGCTCTGGGGCCTGAGGCTCACCACTGGTCACCACAGAGGATGCCTTCCTTCCTCCTGACCTCCTCAGGGAGATTTTCAAAAGAAGGCTAGGAAACAGTGGCAGGAGATCCTTCCATTTATCCCTGCTCCCCCTTACACACACATACACACACACACACACACACTCACATACTCACAGCTGGCGTGACGCCTGTGCCCCAAGATCTCATTCCCCCTTGATGCCCATCTGCTCCTGGGGAGGCCTGGCACACGTGGCCAGTTAATCCTCCAAGGTCTGTGGCAGGGCAGCAGGGTCACTGGGAGCTTTGCCCAGCTCTCCCCAGCTGGAGGGGTCCTTTGTGTCTGTCACAAGGACCACATTCATGAGTTTGGGGTTTCCTTCCTCATGCTCAATAGCTTCATTCTTTTTGGGAAAAAAAAAAAGCTTGCACGTCTAAGGGAGAGGAGGGCAAAGACGCCCGACCAGAAAGCTAAGTCCTCTTCTCTGTGGGAAGGATTTAAAAAGAGCTCCTTACAAATCTGGGAAGTTCCTCCCTCCCCACTGTACTCTACTCCTTCCGCCATCATTCTTCCCTGGAATGTCCTCTCCCACGGACTCCCAGCATGGGACAGAGGGTTCACAGAGAGAGGGTCTCCTTCTGGGCACCAATGATTGGTTAGGCTGAGCTCTGGGCCTTAGGTAGCCTAGGACAGGGGAAAAAGCTGGGGAACCTGATTCAAATTCCACCTCTGACACTTAGGACATGGGTGACCTTGAACAGGTCCCCTCACCTCTGGCTTTAGCTCCCTCTGCTGTCCAGTGTGGGACGGGGAGGGCATACTCTCAGGGATCCCTATCTGGGGGAGTCTGGGGCTCCAGAAATGATCCTTGCCTGAGGCCATGAGGGCAGAGCCTTTGGACCCCTGGATCCCTTAGGCACCTCTTCAGGAGCCCGGGGAGCACTGAAAAACAAAAGACAACCATTCCCCCACATGACCTGGCCCCAGGAAGACCAGCCTGGCTAGGGCAAGAAGGGAGGTCAAAGAAACATCTTTGTTTAGGCACCTGTGCCTGGGAAAGGGAAAAGGAGAAAGAAGGGGTCATCCATGTTTGACATGGAGGGGACCTCTGAGGCCATATAGCCTAATCTCATTTTACAGATGAGGAAACCAAAGCCCATGGAGAGCTGGTAACTTTCCTGAGGTCACATGGCTAGTAAGCATCAGAGGCAGCATCAGGTCTCCTAACTCTAGAGCCTCTGCTCTCACCACTGCCCCACTCTGTCTCCTAGAGTACCACTGACTGACTGACCACTGCTGCCAGTCTGATTTGGAAACTAATAACCTCCTTATGGCCAATCCAACTGAATTTAACTGAAGGCATGTGTAGGCAGTCTGGATTAAATGACTTGCCCATTCCAGGGTCATACAACTTGTGTCTGAGGCTGGATTTGAACTTAGGTCCTCCTGACGCCAGGGCTGGTACTCTATCTGTCCACTGCACCACCTAGACACCCCTAAAGGTATTTGTATGGTTTTTAAACTAATAATCCTTGCCTGTGATCCTGGAACAGAGGTTCAGGCTGGACCAAGAAATCTATTATTATGTCCTAGGTTCTTTCCAGAACTAAAATAACATCAAAACCTAGAAGACTTCATGATCTTTCCTCCTTAAATTCACTCCTCTGAATTCCTCTATTTTCCCCAGCATTCTTCTAGTCACTCTACAAACCTGGAGTCACCCTGAGTTCTTCCCTAGCCCTTACTTCCCATAATCAATCAATGAGCAAGCCTAGTTGATTTGTCCCCTGCCCTTGCCTCATCCTATGACCACCCCAGGCCAACTCCTCATCAATTTTCCTAGAAACTTCTGCCAGAATTTGAAAGATTCCTTGTGGTTCCTCCTTCTTCTAGGATAAAATACACATTTCCCTCTGGCCTTTGGAGTCCTTCACAATTGGACTCCAGGCTTTTTCCAGGCTGATGATGTTCTACTCCTCCTCACTGACCCTTCTGCCCTCCCTCTTCCCTTCACCATCTCCATGCTCAACATAGGACTGGAGTGTTCTCCCTCTTAACTTCTGGTACCTGGAACCCTGATCTCTTTCCCAGGCTCAGCTCAAACACTATCTCCTCTCGAGGCTTCTCTTGACTCTTCTAGATCTTAGTGGCAACCCACCACAAAATTAACTTGTTTTTATTTTGAATTTACTTATGTGTTTATATGTTGTTCCCTGCTCCCACCCAGTAGAAATTAAGCATTTTTGGGGGAAAGGATTGGTTTTTTAAGAAAAAACTTAATTCAAAGATATGACTTTTTGTGCCCAGCCCTAGGCACAGTGTTTGGATATAGAAAGTGCTTACTAAATGCTTGTCACATTAATGAGCTCTAAGGTCCCTCCTATCTCTGATTCTAAGATAGGGGAGAAAAGCAGCTGGGGTCCTGCAAAGATCACACATCTTGGAGTTGAGAGACCTGGGTTTGAATCATGACTCTAATGCAATGGCCATGTAATGCTGAACAAGCCATGTTCTTTCTTTCAGCCTCCTTTTCCTCATCTCTAACATGACAGCATTGGAATGAACTAGATAATTGCTAATACCTCTTCCAACTCTAAAAATCCTATGCTCCTGTTCAGGAAATCTCAGAAAGTCAAATGGGTCTGAGTCTAAGACATGAAAAAAAAAAGAATGAGTCAAATTTAGAAACAAAAAATTCCCACAAATGGTCTTGTCTCCAGCTTCCCAGGTGTACTTGTAGGCCCTGGGAACACCACCATGCTCCCAGCCCCTACAAGCTGAGTGAAACAGAAACATGAGGATAATGTTCCGCTAAGGAATCAGGGACACAAATAACAAGAAATCCATAAAGAAAGGCTGAGCCATCTGTCTCCATGAGAAGACAGAGCAGGAGACACTTTCTAAGTCAACAAGTCCTGGCTAAAAGCTTAGACTGTGGAGAAAAGGTTGGGGGAGCCCCAGGAGGACAGGAGAGGGAACAGAGAGGATTTGGGAAAGGCTCCCAGACCCTGAGGCAAGAAAAGTGGCCCAAGATTTATTAATGTCCCATCTAGCTTCTTCCAGGAAGCCTTCCTGGCTCAAGGGAAGCCCACACTGGTCTATCCCTAGCCAGACATCTCACAGGAACAGAAGCAACAAACCAGACATTCTGATACTTCTTTAGAATTTACAAAAGGCTTTTTCCTCTCAGGCTCATGAAAGACCTCACATAAACACCATTATTCTTACTAATTGCCAACAGAAAGACAAGACTGAAGGGTGGACTGAGGGCTAGCGTGGAAGTCAGGAATGCCTGGGTTCCAGTCACACCTCTGACATATCCCAGCAAGATACTCCACCTTGATGATTAGTATACACCACTTTCTAAGATAAGACAGCCTTATAAGATAGCCTCTCTAGAGGCAGCTGGGTGGTACAGTGGATAGACTACCAGTGCAGGAGTCAGGAGGACCTGAGTTCAAATCTCACCTCAGACACTTTTGATACTCACTAGCTGTGTGACCTTGGGCATGTCACTTAACCTCAACTGGGTCATCTCCAGTCATCCTGATGAATATCTGGTCACTGGATTCAGATGACTCTGGAGGAGAAGTGAAGTTGGTGACCTGCACGCAGCCCTCCCTCACTCAAAACAAAGTCAAGTCCAAGTCATGTCATTATTTCTCTGATGGCATGATTTTCTTTGGCAATGAAGGACAAACACACACAACTCTTTAAGGAAGGGATGTGTAAATCTTTTGTGAATCCAGGACATCTATCTTGGGCAGTCTGGTGAGGCCTAGAGATCCCTTCTCAGAATAATATTTTTAAATGCACGAAATAAAATTCATAAAATTACAAAGGAAAGAAATTATATTGAAATGTGATACTGAAATTTCAAAATATGACTTTTTATATTTGTTAAAATATTTTCAAACTGAAGAAATTCACAGATTTCCCTCCCCCCAGATTAAGAACTCCTATAAGACTAGGAAATGCAGAGAAGATGCCAACCTACTCCTTCACCTGGGAGTTCCCAAATAATGAAGTCACAGGTTTAGTTCCTAACCCAGTCTCTATTATACAGATGAAAAGCCAGGTTCTCAAACTTTCTTAGGGATACACAGTTAGTGAGTGTCTGTGTCTAAGCCTCTCCTAACTCCAAAGTACAGCTCTCAGGCTCTTTGCACTATCTAGGAGAGACTATGATACTTTGTTTTCTAACTTTCCATTGGGGTGAGTCTTATATCTCAGGATTGATCAGATTTTGGGTGACAGAGATAGGCTTGCACAAATCTGTCCACACAATACAAGGTGCTAAGTTGGTATGGGATTGACTAAACTGAAGATTGTTTTCTGAGCCACTGTAATATCATGGATAGATCCCTGGATATGAAGTCTCCTTCAGTCTCTTTGTCCTCTGACCCACCAGGACCATGGATGATGAGCATCTGGAGGTACAGTACCATGTGGTGCTGCCCTCCTGCCAGGCTTGCTGGTTTTCTAAGGATGACTTTTCCCTTTCTGCTCGGGCATCTTCCTTGGTGAAATTCCATATATGTCTGGGGCCTGAGACTTAGGAAGCTGAGCCAAGGACCCATTACCTTTGGAAAGCAGGCGAGAGGCTGTCAGCAGAGACAGAGGTGGTGGAGGCAGCCGGGGGTGATGCTGGGCGGGTTGAGCTGGCAGCAGCAGCAGTAGCAGGCGGATGGGCAGAAGCTGGTGGCGGAGCAGAGGCATGACTGGTGGACACTGGAGCATGCTCGATGGGGGTACTAGTTAGGGTTGGGACCAAACAGAAGAAGTAAGTTGAGACAAGGCCTTAGGAGTGAGGCCAACAATAGCCAATGAATTGGGTGGCTGGGAAGGACAAAGGACATTGGTTTTTCAGTAGGAAAGAAACCACTGGTGGGGAGCAGAGGAAGCTAGGGGAATCCCCAAGGGTAATGGAATCTGTGAGGTTGGGATGTACCCCTGTCCTATTATTCTGCTGGTAGGGTATGAATGGCAGAACTCAGGTCCTTGGATACTCTTCCTACCTACCTGGGGCAGGCCTGGCCAGTTCATGGGTGGCTATCCCACTTTGGGAACCATAGAAATATGGACCTAGTCAGGGTACCCTTGAGAAACTAACCCAGCACCTATGAGCTGCAAAAATACTCCCAACCAAGAGAAGTCTGGTTTGTTCATCAAAGGTCCCCAAAATCTCTCGCCTAAATATGAAATATTTCCTAGGCTCTTGTTGAGAACTGTTGAGTAAGGAATTGTTTGGGGTAGAGGTGGAGGAACAGTGACACAGGGAGTCTGGACTTGCATAAATCCCATCCTTGAGCTCCCTTGATCCCTCAAAGACTTTTCTGCTCTCTTTCCTTCCTGCCCATCTCATGGGGATGATGGTGGGTATGGGGAGGAGGAGGAAGGTGTGAGAGAGAAGCCTGGAAAATAGGAATGGGTGAGAGAATCCAGAAGAAAGGCAGAGAGAAGGAGAAAGCATCCAGAAATGATGCCACAGGAGAAAGCAACATTATTCTTTTTTAATTAAGGCCATTCATGAGAAGAGGTACGTGGGTGTCCCTGTCACTCAAAAAATGATCACAGGATGCTACAGAATATCCCAATGATCCCACTGTCAATCCAGGAAAACACCCCTTGCAATTCTGCATTGTCAGAATCTTTAGACAGCTTCCATTCACCTGCATCCCCACTCAGACCCTTCCCATTTTGCAAAGAATGAAATGAAGTCCCAGAGAGCCTCTCTGAATGGCCCAAGCAGACTGGAAGCCAGTAGATGGTAGAGGGTAAAAGTCCTCTCTCTCCCTTATGGCTTCCAACCTCTAACAATGATCATCCACTGGTCTTTTCTTAAGCCTGGTCTGACCATGAAGACAGCTGTAATCTAGTGAAGGGATACACTGGATTTGGGTCAGGGGATTTGAGTTTGAATTCAGCTCTGCTATCTGTAGATCAGTCAGTGCACATTTATAATCATTTAGCATGTGGTAGGTACTGTGTGGATACAGAGAAACCCTGTCATGGGACCCTCAATTTAAGAAACATTTATTTTCTTTGCACAACACTGCACTAGGCAATTATTAACTGCTTTTGTGCCTCAGTTTCCTTCTCTTCAACATGCAGATGATAATACTCTCACTCCTTGGGAAACTCAAGTGAGGATACAAGATAATCAGACATAAATGCATCGAGTGTTACTGAGTGTTGTTCTTTGGAGGGGGAGGGAGACCAGCTCCACAGGTTCATTTGAAAGAGTCCCCTCTCAGAATCCCATTGCAATCCTAGACAGAAGTGGACCACCTCAGTCGTTAGAGTTCCAGAAGAGATTTACTATTTCTCTCTGCCAAGATCAAACTGCCTGAATCTCTCAAAGTGAACTCTTTTGCTAAAGGCGCAGTTTTCCAAGTGGCATGAATTTGTACCTCCAAATGGGCAGGTCAGTACTTGGGGAGCAGAGGAAAGGAGGGAAGGAAGAGGAGGGAGAGGGAGCCCTGGACTGAGGGATGGTGAACACAGAACACAGAAAACGTTACCTTCTTCCTGCTGACTCCTTCGAACTGTCCTTGCCACTGTGAAAGGAGGGGAGAGAATATGAAGAAGCCAGGGGAAACACAAGGGTTTGATGAGAAGGAAAAAAAGGAACAGAAGAAATCAGGAGAGAAAGTAACAACCAGGCTGAGAGCCTGGCTGCCCAGGGCATTGCTGTCTTGGGATGAAGGTCTCCTTTTGTGGTCAGGAGGTGTGGAAAACCATATTCTAAGGAGATGGGCAATAGATAGAACTTCCGGGGAAATCCCTCGAATGGTGTCAGGACTATGGACAGAAGCATGCACTCAGGACTCCTCTGGGCAAAGCTTTTCCTAGAAGGAGCCTTGCAGGCCCAGAAGGAACTGGGCTTGTTACTTTGACCCCAAAGTACCATCAAAAGTAAACCATCACAACTGCTGCAACAAACAGCAGCAGTTCGGGGATGGGGTGGCAGAGAGTTGGAGAAATTCCCCATCTGTTGCCTGAGGTTGAAGAGAAGGGTTCCATCTCCCCTGACCCCATAGTTCTGGCTGAGTTTTCTGACTGCTGCAAAGGACGATCAGAAAGGCAGTCCTATCCAGGGCCCCAATACGGTAGCTGCTCTGGGGGAGAGGAGGAAAGGAGCCTTAAGCCAGCTGAGGGCTCCAAAGAAAGGTAGGCCAGTTCTTTTCTTACTGGATGGCCAGAAGGAGGCATTGTTACTCCCTCCTCAAAAACTCCAAGTGGAGGATATGATGGTATTGAGGAAGGCTACATGCCTCATGATTGAGAATTAAGGACTAGATGCTGCACTAAGTACAGGCTAGATGTGGAGGGACAGAGCAATACTTTGTCGCCTGATCACTTGGCCCTTTCTATGTCCTCCATTCTGTTTCACTTATGGAGACAACTAAGCTTAGAACTCCAAGCACATCTCTGCCTCCCTGTTTGACCACAGGGATGACATTATGACTGGTTTGGTGTTTGACTATGAGCTCCTTTCTTTGGCCATGGTTCTTCCCCCAAAAAAGTTGTGGACCCTGGAAGGGAACATGCTTACATTGATAGGCAAGTGCACCTGGTCCTGAAGGTCGCATGCCTACTCCTACCCCATCAGGCAACATGATAGGATAGAAGAGAGACCCTTATATAGGCATCATGCCCCTCCCCTATGACCAACATTTTTTTGTGGCAGAATTGCTGATTGGGGCTTTTTGTTGGCAGTAATGGCAGTGACGATTATATAGCTGTGAGTAACGGTCATGGTAATGGTGTGGTCAGCCATGGTGGGGATAGGGACTAGACTGGTGGTTTCATTGATATAGGGAATTTCCAAGTGAGGAAACTCCCTCTACCAATGAAGGTTTAACACCTTCTCTGTAACTTACAGTCTTAGCTCAGGGAGCATTGAAAGGTTGACTGACCCAAGGTTAAACTTGAACCTGGGTCTTCCTATTTCAGACAACTCTCTGGTCACTACGACAAGTTGCCTCTTTGTCAGTGGTGATGCTATAGTTAAATACTCATCAACCTGATGACTGTGGTCTAATTGATAGTAGAATATTGATGTTAGGGTCAGTGGTGATACAATTGTCGTTGGGGGAGAATGGGCAGGTCTTTCCCTCTCACATTTAATTAGGACTTTTAAATGCTGTGTCAAGACTGGACACTTTTAAATAGGGATTACCAGAAAGAGAGTGAGAGCTGAACATGCTTTCTCCACCTGGAGACCACGGGTCAGCCAAAGAGACAAGAAGGACAAATTATTCACTATTGTGTGTTAAAGGGATAAGGAGTGAAGACAACAAAAATGACAGAACATACCTAGAACCATGATGATAGATTTAGAGCTGGAAGGGACCTCAGAGACCACTGAGTCCAATCCCCTCATTTTACAGATGAGGAAACTGAGGCCCAGGGACATTAGGTGAGGTATTAAGGGACTTGCCCAGAGTCACGAAGGAAGTAAGTTACAAGACCGGGATTTGAACCCAGGTCTCCTAACACCAGATTCAGAGCCCATTCCACTACACCATTCCATGCATGACCAGAGGAGCATCAAAGAAATAGAAAACACATATCACGAAAAACGCGAGGAGTCAGAAGCACTTTTTATTTTCAGGTGGCCAACATATGCTCACAATCTCAAATTGAGGCAGAATGGCAAGCAGAGGGACTGGGTGGGCAGTAGCAGGGGGCCAGATGAGTGCAAGAGGTATGACTGCATGGTTATCAAGTGCCTGGAGATTTATGAAGGTCAATGACTTCAGGGGAGGATTGAGGGAGGATTATGAGAGAGAGAGACAGAGAGAGAGAGAGTCAGAGAGAGAGAGAGAGTGTGTGTGTGTCAGAGAGAGAGATAAAGACAGAGACAGAGACAAAGAGAGGGAGGAAGAAAAGAAGAGTAGAGAGAAGGGAGGGGAAGAGAGGAGAGAGGGAGAGAGAGAGAAAGAGAGACAGACAGAGACAGAGAGAGAGATCTGGGAATTGGGATATGATGAGTGAGCCCTTAGAACCAGGACAGATGAAAAGGAAAGGAGTAGGGGGAGAAGGGAATAAAGGGAGAGAAGAAATCTATCCAGACAGAATAAGATGAAGAGAGTTTGAAAAGCAGGTGAAAAGTTTCCAGACAAGGAGATATTGGAAGAGCCAAAGGAGATTAGAAAAAAGGAGCCATGGGGAGTGTCTGAGCCCAGTCAATGTTCAGGCCCTGACCTCTTGGGGCCACCCTGAGCCCTGACCAGAGTGACCTTCTTGTTCTACTCTCACAGCACTGCTGTCCCTGAGGGACCACAGAGGGTGTACTTTTAGAGTCTAACCTTCCCAGCCCTGCCTGCACTAGCATCAAAGTGTTATCCTTCTGGAGACCCTGCTAGGTCCCTGCCACAGTGTGGGGCATGGAGGGCTCCTGGATCCAACATCTGGCTGTGGAAACACAGGCTTTGGGAGTAGAGTGAGCATTCTCATTTCCTTTTCCCTTTCCTTCCTTTAATCCTCTCTGAGGAAGAATGAACAACCAGAGCTTTACAGGAGATCATGAGCTTGCCATGAGTCCCCTTTAAGAGTTGGCCTTCCTCTCCACCGTGCCCCATCCTTCACGCCCATCACTGGGCCTTCCAGCTAACTGACCACAAGATCTTAAGTCTACCCTTCACTGCCACTTGACCTGACTTAGAAAGGAACCTTGTGATAGCAACCCAATGGAGCAATAGCCTGGTGAAGATTGAAGGTCAAATTCAGGGCCGAGATTGAGCCACAGACCAGTCAACCTCAGGCCTCCTGCCCCTTTGAATGCCTCAGGGCTTTATGAACCTTCTGAATCCTCACTGAAACTTCCTACCAAAGCTTAATTCACTCCAGGACAACCAATGTCCCAAGAGTGTCTTAGAAAACTGCTCAGGTCTTAGAAATATTCGCTTGGATTCAGGGGTGGTCCTTGGAGAAAGCCAAAATTTAAAAAAAGGCAATTTGAAGCTAGTCAGCTTTTGCATGGATTGAGGTTAGAGAGCCATGTGATACATACATACATACACATACACGTACACACACATACAGACACAAACAACACACTCACAATCTTTGAGCAACTACTGACGGACACATGTGGGAGTGTTATATAGGGAACAAGTTGCAGTTTCCTTGCCAAAGACAATGTAACTTAAGAGTAATGCATAGAGTGTGTTGTTCTTAGAGTTAGGAAGAGCCAAGTTCAAATCCTCCCTCAGACTTTTTCTAGTTGTATGAACCTGAGCAAGGTGAACTCTGAACATTGTTATCACCCTTTCAGTCCCAACCAGCAGGGCAAGCCCTTGGGCAGAGGGTGAAGTAGAGAAGCAAAGAAATCTGTGGTTTCCCTCAGCTAAGAGTGAGCCAAGGCTTGATAATTTTGAAGTGCTCTATTGGGGGGTAAAGGTTATGGGTTCAAATAAAAATGTTGGTGAAGAAGCAGAAATATGCTGCAAAGACCAGCATGATCCCTGCCAGGGAAGGAAGAATGGAGACCCTTGGGCCCCTCATCGAGCCTGTGTCTAGGTCTCTTGCACTTTCTAACCTCTCTTGATGAATATCTGGTTGGATACCATTTCCTTCTGTCAAGCATTAGCAGCTTAAACAGTAGAGAAGGCTCCCTTTCCTTGCCAAGAGGGGGCATAGAATCAGAGGATTGTAAATCTGGGATTGGAAGAGACCTCAGAAGACATGGAGTTCAACTTCTCACTTGAGAAATGAGAAAAGCAAGGCACAGACAGCTTTGAGTGACTTGCCCAAGGTTACACAGGAAACAACTGATATGGAATATAAGCCCAGATCCTTTGACTTCAAAGCCTGTGTCTTTCCCATACAAGTGAATCATAGACTCTCAGAGATGGAAGAGACCCTAGAAGTTATCTACTTATGGAATATATGGGTCCAGCAAAGGGAAGTGATTTGTTCAAGCTAGTGGTAGAATGGGAACTAGAACCTAAGCTTCCTGGCTCCCATTTTGGAATCTTTCCACTGAAATACATCGTCATCACTAGAGGGAGTTTGCCTTCATAGCCTTCATGGCCAAGCATCAGGGCAACAACCCCTGGGCCTCATATTTTAGTGACCCCTCTGACCCATCCTGTTCTTGGATCACTCTCTCAACAGTTGGAGACTGGGTTTAATAGGTCCTAGAAAGGAGAGAGATGGAGTAGGGGTGAAGAGGAGTCACAGGAGGCAAAGCAAGAGAGGCTGCATTTAACTAACCCACTGCCTGATGGAGCCAAACTTCCTCACCTTCTCCTCCCCTGCACTCTTGCGATATAGTACTGCTGAGGGAAAGGCAGAGCCCCCAAGAAACTTCCCCCTGTGAGGTGGCATGGAGTATAGGCTTTGATGAGGGAATTTACTCTATCACATGGTTTTGTGTGCATACACATACACATAATTCCATACACCATCATAGAATCACAGAAATTAGTAAGAAGAGACCTCGAAGGTACCTAAATACAAGCCCAAGTTCATCTCTCTCTCTCTCTCTCTCTCTCTCTCTCTCTCTCACACACACACACACACACACACACACACACACACACATACACACACACACACACATGCACACATAGTCATGTATTCATGCAAGTGGGTGTACAAACTTGTTCCTTCCCTGAGGGTACTAGGCTCTTCCATTTTGAAGGGTTAGCTGAGCCCATCCATCCATGCTGGGCACCACCTCTCTCACCCTGAGATCTAGGCTGCCTGCCAGCAAGCAACTAGCAAGAACCAGCTCTCTTTCTCCTAGCTGCCAGCCCCCCCAGGAACCTTGCCAGCCAACCATGCCAGACTGGGGTTACAGGGTAGGGAGCGAAGGCTCAGCTGAGAGGTTAGCAGGAAGCAGCAGGAGGAACTAGGAAATGCTCTAAGCACTGGGAGGAACTCATTGCCCCAGTCCATAAAAGTGAAACTTTAGGAAGGTAATAGTTGAGAAAGCAAGCCCAGGCAGCCTGGAATCAGGGACCAATTCCCATCCCTATCTTCTTCCATAAAGGATGTGTCCTCAGCTCCTACCAGAGCCTCAGCCCTAAGGAAGATTCAGTCTCCTACACAATGGCCATTTTTACTCCTGGCAACATTCTTCTGAAATGTCTCAATCTTTGTTAACTCAACCCTTTCCTCATTCCCCTCCTACCTGGTTCAACCTTAGAGTCCTTTACATTGGACTCCAGCTATGGACTGATTCCCTGAGTATCTAAGAAATAAAATAGGGCAAGACAAAAAAGTGACCTGTTGTTCACCCAGATGTCTGCCCCATGTGATTTGCCCACCATTGAGGTTCAGGCAAGGTAGACCCAAAGTTCCCTGGTGGGGCAATTTAAGATGTGCTAACTAGCAGAGATGGACACCAACTCCTACACACTCTATGGGGGAGACAGAGAAAGAGAGATGGGTAAATCCCCAAGGGACCACTCAGTTATGGTTGACTTATTTGAAGAGCTCCTAGGACCCAGTTAGAGCTCTATTTAGCCCCAGAGATGGCCCCTCAGAGAACCTCGGTATGAAAAACCTATAAAACCATCTACTCCAATCCCATACCTGAGCAAAATTGCCCTTAACAATATCCTTGGCCAGGGAGCATCCATTCTCTACCTGAAGACTTCCAGTGATAAGGAACTCACTACTGCTTAAGATTCTAAAGGTTTACACAGTTTCTTCTTGCCAGAATCCTCCAAAAACCCATCCCTTAGTCAACAACCATTGCAGAAAGAAGGGCACTTGATAGTGACTTCCTAACTTGATGAAATTGTCACCTTTTCAGCAAAATTAGTCTTTCCATCAAACTCTATCAGATCTGATTTAAGATGAAACTTGGGATGAGGGTTCCTGCCTTATATCTTTAAGCCCCAAGTTCTACTTGGCACCACATCTCCCTCTATTGGCCCTGCCTAAACCCATCTCCCTCCAGCTATCTACAGCCAAGAGAACCCTGAGCTACTGAACTTCCATTATTGCCACGGAGTAAAGCAAGGCCACTGCTTTCCCTGGGCCCCTCTCAAGACTGACCTCAGACCAGAGTCTCTTCTAGGAATCCACAGTACAAAAGCCAGGCTCAGAGTTCACTATGGAACCACATTAGCTCCTTAGAAGTTTTGTTATTTAAGGTGGGAAATGCAGATGGTCAATTTTTCTTTGGAGAAATTTGGAGAAGGTTCAGGTGTTCCTACCAGTAGGAACACTGTCCCCATCCCACAAGATCCCATCTGGGATCCATCTTTTTTCCTACCCCAAGGACCCATCTCAGGTCCTAGCAGTAAGGAATACTTTTCACTCCAAAAGCTCCATCTGGGCTTCTACCAGGAGGAAGACTCCATCCCTTGCTCATGGCAATCCTATAGTGTAGTAGGACTTTTTCCTGTCTCTATCTGAAGTGTTCCCATCATCAAGTAAAAACAAGTCTTTCTCTGGGAAAGGGTGACAAGTCTGGGTCTCCAAGGATCTGAGATCAAGGTTTGAGGAGTGGGGGAGGGAGGAGAGGGATGGCTGGGGCCCCTGTGAGCACCCACCCCAATCCCTCCAGCCCCAACGGCTCCACACACACAAGCATTAACATCTCGCTGCATCTGCTACATGCTGTCAGTACTGGGGGGTGGAGGGGATGGTTTGTCAGAAGGGGAACAGAAATGGATGGCTTGTCAGCAGAGGGGCAAGCCAGGGAGAGGAGAAATGTTAGGGGTTCACACCATGGCAAAGAAAGGGAGTGTTGCCCTGTGCCATAGCCAGACAAGTCGATTTACCTGGAAGGGAGGCCTGGCTGCTGGGCTTGGCTTTTCCGACTGCTGCTGCCTGGGTTGCATCTTCATTAAATGCTTAATTAAGACTGGGGTGAGGGGAGATCCAGGGCTGGGATTTTGTGTAGAGGGAGGGGAGGATAGCCCTGTGACTGTAGCCTGATCGCATCATCTTTCAAAGCTTTGCTAACGTTCTGCCCCATATACACAGTCTTTTCTTACTATTCCATTACGAACTGACGAATCCTTCTCCTCTATACTTGGGTTTGAACTGCATAGTCTAGCCCTGTATTACAGTCTGCTTTTTCAGTTGGCTAATATTGTTTATGCATGTCTATCTTGTCTTTCGAGAGAGACTATGGGCTCCTTGAATGTAGAGACCATGTCTTTCCCTTCTCTTGATTGCAAAACATAGCAAATAAACCAGGAGCTCACTGGACAATCTGTAGCTAATGGACAGAGGGATCTCTGTTGGGGTAGTCATTGGATGGGGTGGGGTGCCCACAATGAAGGATAGGAATTTCTGCTCCTCCTTTGTACTAACGTATGTTTTTACTACCACCAACCCCAAAGGCCTCCTTCCTTCCACAGGCTATACTTAGTCATGCACATATCATTTCTGTGTCTGGGAAACAGGGACTCTTTTTTTTTTGTTTGTTTACATTCTTAGCACCTATCTATCAGTCAGCAAGTATGTATTAACACAGTGAGTAGGACATAGAAAGAGCTTAATAAATACTCATTTAATTGATTTAAATTGTTGAATTTGACTGATGTATGCACCCTGAATACTTGCACCAGTTCACCTTCTTTCCCTGGCATACCACTTCCCTTTTCTTTAACTTGCCTATTCCTTCTTCCCAGGGTTGGGCCTTAGGAGGTGGGCTGGAGGGTGTGAGAGATAGAGAAGAGGGAGAAAGAAGTGACCAGAGAAAGAGACCTACAATTCACTGGCCTAGTCTCTGCCTGAGGTACAAGATAGACTAGCCCAGTGCCAAAGAAATGTCAGTGGAGTTGGCAAGATCGGTAAGGCCAAGGTTGGATGGGCCAATAAGGAGGTGTCAGAGGTAGAGGAGAAGAGAAGGAAGCCACAGCTACTCCAATAACCATGACCTTCCTTATTCACTAGAAATCACATCCCTGGGTGAAGGTTGCCCAATTAGGAGAGTGGGGATGGAATTTAGCTCCTGCTATCTATATATCCTAAGTATTCCTCAGGTTGGCTGAACTGACTGGTCATTTCACTAGGCCTGCAAATCTATCTGCCAAACTTTGTTTACCACTCATCACCCAACTGGCCTAGAAGAGTCTCCCTATCTAACACTCAAGGCATCAGTCTCTCTGGATGCACAAGGTGGGGCTAGGGCAATACCAAAGTCAGCAATCTCTGGGTTACAAAAAACCTCTGGTCTCAGGGTACTAGAGATGCTCTGGCAAGCCAGGAGATACCATCGCCTCCCCATCACAAATGAAGGGAACTTCCCCCACTTTCTCCACATCCTTTCTGTTGACTTTCATGGCCCTTGGACACTTGATATGACATCATTGCTCTACAAACCATGGTGAGAAGGGCTTCATGAGAGGTGGGGAGGGAGGGTAGCATCTGACTGCACTGTTTCCTTCATGGCCCCTTTCTGTTTGGAAGTCATTGAAGACTGTCAAGGCTCAGGACCTTAGCTACACTTGCTGGGCTTCCCCAGAGGTATATCCCCAATAAGAACATGTCCAGTGGGGGAAACTCTTTTCTATTATTATATTATTGGCTCTTTTCTATGGCGACCTTAGCCCCTAGACACATCTCTAAATGCTGATTGGCTAATGACTGGATCTCTCTAGAGTAACAGCTGAAGTACCTAGAGAATAGTGTCAAAGTGCAGAGATGGGAAATTCTCTTTCTCCTGGGCACTAATCCTGCTTGTGGCTGCTACCAAACCCAAAGCGAGCCTATGAGTCCACTGGACTGATTTGAGCAGGTTAAAGCCTGCTGTGCATGGATGGGCCCAACCAGAACTTTCTCCCTCTTCCAAGCCTCAATACTTTGTCCCTTGTAGAACACAGGCACAGCATGACTGGGGCATTGTTTGATTTATTTAAAACTCTTTTTATTTCAGAAGAAGCATGCTGCTATGTACAGAAAGGGGGGAAAAATTGTGGAGCTGGCCAAGCAAGCATGTTACAAAGAAAGGAGCACATTTGTCGGAGGCTTAAAATGCCCATGTCTGAGACTTAACCACACATATGTTTGAAACTTACAACGTGCCATAGGAAACCCCAGGACTCATGCTCTCTGACTGAGGTAACCTCTTGATTATTCAACTTTCACTAAAGAAAGCGTCATCTCATCCCCACCTTCTCTGCTTCCCTGAGCATTTAGGATCCAGTGTTAGCTCCTTGGGCTCACTGGGGGTTGGCAAGGGGCTTGGAACCTAGACCCTGAGCCAAAGCCCTGGTTCTGAGGGAAACACTTGACATGCACAGCTGCTAAGCCCACTGGGCTCAGCTGAATCTGGGGAATCTGGCCTTTCTTACAAGCCAATTTTCTAGGAAACCTGAGCATAAATTGCATTCATTTTTGTTTCCTTTCTGGTGCATTAAAATAGCCAATCTAAGTTTCCCACTCATCTGAAGGCTAAGGCTACATTTAAGTGAAGATAAAATAAACATCAACTCTGTGTCCAATCAGAAGTATTTTCAAAGGGGCAGGAAAAGGGAAGTAAAGTTGATTATATTGAAGAGGATGTAACATAGGCAGTATACCCTCAGGGAAGACCTAAAATTTTGCTCCTTAATAATAATATAATGTCTCCAATACTGACTGCTGAGTATAGCAGTTGTCATTCGCATCCCAGTGGGTCTCCCTGAATGCTACCCATGTCTTTTTATTGGGGTAGGGGAGGGGTGGGAAGGGTGATTCCAAGTAGTTGGGGGTTTTTTTGTTGTCATTTGTTTATGTTTTTAGCTTTTCACATTAAGTATTTGGGCTGAGAGGCCATGATGCCAGTTGCGTAATTTGGCAAAACGTGGGCTGTTACGTTCCGTTTCAAACCTTTCCCTGTGGCATAGAGAAAGAGAGAAAAAGAAAGAGGGAGAGGGTGAGAAGAAAGAGAGAGAAAGATGGAGAGAAAGAGAGAAAGGGAGAGAGAGAGAGGAAGGAGAAAGAACGGGGTTAGGGAACATGTATGTCCACCACTCCCCTGCCATACAACTAGGGTGAGGGCTACTTATTTTAGATTGCTTTCAAAAGTCAATTGGATTCCCACTTTTGAGGTCCTAGTAAGGCCCTGAATTTCTTATGTCTAGGCAAGGAGAGGCTGCTATGTAACCAGGAGCCAATGAGGTGACTAATACTTCGGGATAAAGGCTGGGCAAGTAATATCTTAGGGGCACACACCTCCCTCTCCCCGCTCCCTCCAGGAGGATGCCTGGAACATAGGATCCTGCCTTGAAGACCTTGAAAAGTCATTCACTGAGGTCTCCTCTGCACTGGGACTCCTGTAGTCATCTCAGGTCATGGTAAGCTTGAAGCCCGTGATTGACTCTAGGAACTTGGCAATGGGGAATGGGGGTGAAGGAAAATAGGATTAAGTAGAAGATGGTGGGGAGAGCCAGAACGTGTCACCCAAGTTCATTTACATCACTATGTTTGGAGGGGTCTGGGAAGCTTGTGCTCATCCAAAGTCTTATCTTAGTCTAGTTTCTCAAGTGCTCTAGGGGACAACTCAGATAAGGCAAGGTTTCTGAGTTTTTGGTCTTGCCCTGACAGGGGTGGACAATCTCCACAGGGTCACCAAAAAATGGGCCTGGCAATGAGTCTAAGGATACCACTTCTCTTCCCTGTTAGGAAAAAAGATCTCCCTGCCCTGAGAAATACCTGGTTTAGGGAGACTCCTTAAAGTCCCTGAAGCTAAGCTCTGCTGCTATTGGAGAACATCTGTCCTGACCCTCTTAGAGAAATATAACATCGCTAGGCAGCCACCATTCCACCACCACCTACAGTGCCCAGCACAGCCCAGGCCAGCTAGCCAGGTCTGCTGCCCCCTCCAGATTTCACTCAGCACCAAGGAAGGCACATGCTAAAGGTTAGGAAAGAATTAAGGAGGACTCAACTCATAGGACGAGAAGTTTAAGATTTGTGAGAATAAATAGAAAGAGAGAAAGGGGGAGAGAGGAAAGGAGGCAGAAAGGAGAAAAACAGCAGGATGACCCATCTGGAATGTGCTAGGGATCATGAAGAGCATTTCCACCAGCCTTCTCATTTTACAAATGAGAAAACCAAGGTCCAGGGAAGGAAAATGACTTGCTCCATGCCACATAGCTAGCTAGTGTGGGGCCAAGATTCAAACCCCATTCTCCTTAGGTCAACATTCTTTCCCCTATAACTCTCTGGCTTTGCAACAAAAAAAGACAGGAGTAAGGATGGAAGTAGAATGAGATTTCCTTTTAAGGCTTTTACATAACTGCCTTAAGGAGCACTATCAGCAGGGTCATCCCTTAGTCCCTCTCCAATTGGCAGCAGGAATATTCACAGGTGCAGGAGAGAGGATGAGATCACATTCTAGGTTACTTTTTAAAATATATCACTGGGGATAAAAGACCTATTACAGCATGCCCCAGCAAAAAGAGGTGTTTCTTCTTGGGGTACCACAGAATTTAGTGCTATAAGCCACCTTAAAGCTCACCTAATCAGGATAATTTAGTGCTTTGAGGTGCCTTTAAGAGCAGCCTAATTTTGGAACTGAGACCCAAAGATGTTAAGTTACTCATCTAAGGTCCACTGGTGCTAAGGTCAGAGGAGAATAGATCTATAACAGGAAATGACCTCAGGGAACTTATAATCCAACACCTTCATTTTACAGTTGAGGAAACTGAGGCCCAGGGAGCACTTGAACCAAAATAGCAGAGCCAAGATTCAGACCAGGTCTCCAGACTCAGAGCATTCTTTCCATCCCTCATATTGGTGTCATATAATGAATGGAGCAGGGGAACTTCAGAGAGCCCTACGCTAGTGATATAGCTTGACCAGGATGTCTCCTTCCTCCATAACCAATCAACAAGGAATATTTGGAGGATGAAAATGACTTTTCAGAGTTCAAGGAGAGATCAGGTCTTTCCCATGTTCTAGAAGGACATACAGAATAAAGGGGTTAGAGCAGAGCAGAGATGTCACACACAACAGGCTAGAAGGGGTCCACAACACTTCTGGGTGTGGCCCAAACCAGATTAAGTGAAGTTCCTGATTCTATTGTGTTGATATATTAATAAAAAAAAGAAATATGTAAACATGCTAAATCAGCATTGGACCTGCAGGGATCCTTATACATGGTTTAGTAACCTCCATTTCTCTTTAGGTGTGATATCACTGGCCTAGAGGACAGTCTGGTGTCCCCAGTGGGCTGACCAGCCAGGTCCTAGGTGCTAATGGAGAACTTGGCTCTCTTTCTACTCATGGGGGACATGAGTTGTCTCTCAGATATAGGCACCACCATTCCTGGGATTCTTTGATGGCTTTTGTATGGCTTTTGACTCTTTGTATGGCTCAGTGGGTACCGGAAGGGTTTGGCAGTGTTCAGAGAGAGAACCTTTCCCAGCAACAAAGGTTCTATCCTAAAGTAAGGAGAGCCTCAGGATTGTGAAAATCCAGGTTCAAGAGAAATCGACCGTAAGTGACTTACCACAAGTCAGCCTTTCAAAGCCCAGCAGAGGAGAACATGAGATCCTAGATTCTGAACTGGGAAGGACCTCAGTAGACAGCTAATGCTGTGCTCCCATTTTAAAAAAGACAAAACTAAAGACCCAAGAGGAGAAATGATTTGCCAAAACCATCACCCCTTTAGTCAGCCAAGTTATATCATCTTTGTGGGCCTCAGTTTCCCCAACCTGTAAAATGAAGCAGCTAGAGTAGATGCCTTTCCAAGGTCCTTCCTAGCTCTAATTCTTTGAATTAGAGCTCTCAAGTCTCTCTTTTGGATCTTCAAAGAAGAACCAGTTTCTGTTAGAAGTAGGGGAGATGTGTAGGGGTGTAAGACTTCTCCTGACTTCCATGCTGATGTTCATTGTCGGAGCTGGGCCCAGGTGCCCTTGGGGACAAGATGACTTGGGGCAGTAACTAAAACATCCTCTTTTCTGAACTGTTCAAGTGTGGGGCTAATTATGAATGCCTGGCTCCCAATAACACAGCAGGCAACCTGGGCTTGGGAAAGACATCCTTCTACAGACTATGCCCAGAGTCTTGAAAATTGCCCTGTTTAGGCAGCTTGCTACACACAGAGTTCCCTCTTAGGAGAGACCTGACAGCCTTAAAATCCACCAATGGGAGCTGAATAGCTCTCAGAGACCTTGAGGGAAAAGTAGAATTATAATGTCAGACCTAGGCACCACTTTTGCTGAAATCAACTGGGTTTAGAATTGTCTACTCTCATTTTTGCTACTAAGAATATTTTTAAAACTCTATTGGTTATGGTCACCATAGTAGAGAAAGTGGATGGACTAGCCATAGAATCTGAGAGACTGTGTGTGTGTGTGTGTGTGTGTGTGTGTGTGTGTGTGTATGTGTGTTGATGGAGGGGGAGATGGGAGAGATAGAAAGTATGGCTACCTAAACCTTCCAGGTCTCACCTATCCATTGGTAGGAAATAGACATATTCTTGTCTCCATCTTCCTGCACAAGCCCATGACCTTAGGTAGGCCATTCTGATGTATAAAACAGATTTTCTGAAGCAGGTCTCTTTCCCTAAACCATAGCTTACTCCTTGAGTATCCCATGACTGACATGCTCTCCCAAGGCCCAGGCAGGGCTTTCCTCCAGTTTCCATCAGTCCTGCTAGGTGGGACACCCCTTCCCTCTTCCCAGAACAGGTTTGAGGACACCTCTTTCAGGATCACTAGATCAACTGTCACTTGCCAACATCAGAACTGGTGTGGAAGGTTAGGAACGAGGGGGTGAGGGAAAGAGCACTTCAGGTTTTTAGTCTGGAGGTAAATAAGTTAGCAAGGTCTCTTCCGAGTGAGCTGATTTTAAAGGGGCTGCCGTGGTTGAGCATTAGGAGGTGAGTTCAGGAATGAGAAGGTCACAGAGCCTGCTTCAGGTGCCTACCTTGATCTCCTCAGGGCCTCTTCATCAGGGTCTTGCACTATAAGAGGGGAAATCACTGTTAGAAAGGCATCCACGGGGAACAAAATTGGCATAAATGTGGGAATTTAGGAATCCTAATCTTTGAACCCAAATGGGTCCTACACAGCCTGCCTTGGGCTCTTTCTGACCTGCATGGACTCCACTACGTTCACAGGATGCTAGGGAACTAGGTTAAAGTGACTTTGCAGCTTTTTAAATCACTTCTAACCAGTCAACTATAGGCAAGCATGGTACCAACCAGTATGATACAGTGGACACAAGGCCTAGCTGGTCATCCCTGCTTTGTTGCTATCTAGCTGTGTGACTCTGTGCCAGGAAATCTCTCAATCTAGAACTCAGCTTACTCCAATAATAATAGCTAGCATTTATATAGCTCTTTAAGTTTTCTCATGTATTTTATAGTTATTATTTCATTTCATCCTTAACTTGTAAGGTAGGTACCATTATTATCTGGATTTTGTAGATGAGGAAACAGGCTAAGTCATTTGCTTGGGATCACACACTTACTAAATGTTAGGAGTAGGATTTGAACTCAGGTTTTCCTGACTCCAAGTCCAGCACTCTATCCATTGTGTCTATACAAAAAGAGGGAGCTGGATCAGGTGACCTCTACAGTCCCTTCTAGCTCTACCACTGGAAGACAGAGAAGGGAATAAATATTTATTAAATGCCAATTATACAGTTGGCACTGTGCTGGGGGCTTTATAAATAGGATTGCATTTGGTCTAGGAGAGTCTATCAAATATTATCTCATTTTATTCTAGAATATTCTATGACAGTAACCCCTGATTACATGGTGTCAAAAACCCAGTGTACCAGTTGGGGAGAGAGATGACTAAAGGATGCTAGTCCCCAGTGGGGGAGTTAGGGCTAGGTCCAGGGCTTTCAGCACCTATCTAGGAGGCAGCAACAATCTGCACTGGTGTCAGCACAGTTGGTCACGGCCTTGGACATCATCATCGTGACCAAGGGAAGCAATAACAAACAAGTTTGATTTGGCTGTGGCAAATGAAGGGAATCTAAATACATGACTGAGTAAGGATTTTCCTTAGAAGCCTCTGGGCTTGGAAACAAATGCTTTCTCACTTTGTCACACTGGTGAGGCTGGGTGAAGAGCCCAGAAAGCTGCTGACTTTCTTCATCTACCCTCTCTAATTACCCTCTAGGAGCAGAGACCAAGCCAGGAGCAATGTGGCCTGGGCCAGTCAGTATTTGCAAGATGCATTCTGAACAGGAGAATTGCTGGCTAGCAGCTCAATATGGTAACAATACCTTTGGGTGCCAAACTTCAAGTATCCATCCTATTTTTGTGTAGTGGAAAGAGTCATGGACCTCAAATGCAAGTTTCTAGGTTCAAATATCACCTTTGCTACTTATAACCTGTGTGATTCTCAGCAAATGAGCAAGCCTCTCTGGACCTCAGTAACCTTTTCTGCCAAATGAAGGACCTGGCCTAGCTGACCTCTCAGACCCCTTCTGGTTCTCCATTTCCCATGGGAGCTACTTACTGAATTCCGTGCCAGTCATCTGCGCCAGGATTCGGAAGGAGCGAGATTGCAGGTTGGAAGAGCGGCGGGTCCACTCATCCATTTCATCTTCAGGCTTGTTCTGGTTTTTAATCACAGCCTGATACACGGGGGAAGCACTGTCTACTGCAAGATCTTTAACGGGGATGTTACTGCAATGTAGAAAGAGGGCATTGGCAAAGGGCTCTGGCTTCGGGGGTGGGAGGGAGCAGCTGGAGCTATGTCCAACATGTGACCCTAGCTCACCCCCTTCACTTCTTTCTTAAGAAAAGGAAGAAAGAATTCCAACCCCCCAGATGCAACCAAGGGAAAAATAGATTATTTTGTGAAAAAGTTTTACAAAGTGATTTTCATGTAGGGAGAAGACAGCACTGTGAAGGGCTCTGTCTAGGTCATTGGTGCTCAGTCCTGCTCAGCTATTACAATTGTTCCTCCCATTTGCTCATTGTGGGAGCTCAATCCATGCAAGACCCAATACCATGTGGTTATTGGGAACTGATCAGACTAGTCCAGAAAGCTAAATAACCACAGGGTGCAGTGGAGAAAAGGGGCATCCTGGGGTGTTGCTCAGTTCAGTGCTGAGAACAAGGCCATTGGGAGAAGAAGCAAGTTGGACCTCCCTCCCTCTGAAATCCCCTTGGAGGCGTCGATGCTGAGTCTCACTATATCAGAACAAGTGACGCTGTGGAACACCCACGCAGCCAATTAAGATGATATTCTCCCTTTCCCCTTTACCCAGTAGAATTAAACATTGATCAAAGGAGGTGACTGCCCATCAGTGGCAAGAAGACCTCACCTCCCTTTCAAGGGTGAGGAATGTTTTTAAAGCTTTGCCTAGAAAGGTTTGACGGTGACTTAAGTGTCCCTGCCTGGTGCTAGTGACCCTGCACTCCAAGGTCAAGGCTAGAAAAATATAAGATATGGTTAGAGCAAGAATCATGTTGATAAACTGAGTTCTCCTCTTTCTAATTGCTAGGAGCTCAGGAATCTACCCTTTGGGAGAAGTTTCTAATCTATAGCTGAGAAAGCAATACAGTGAAAATACTAGCTTCAGAGTTGGGGTTCATGGATTCAAATCCTGTCTTTGATATTTACTGTGTGACCATTAGCAAATTGCTTAACCTGCTTTAGCCTCGGTTTCCTTAACTATAAAATGAGGGGGTTAGAGGAAATGGTTTCTGAGGTTCCTTTCTTCTCTTGATCTGTGAGTCTATGATTGTCAATGCACCCTAACCTGTCTCTCTTGGACAATGGTACTCCATGGCTCATTGGAGAGACGGGATCATGGAGAGGCTTGGTTTCACATCCTTTGGGTTGAGTTAGGTCTGACCAGTCTATTGACTTTTGGGGCTTAGGGTGTTTTGGAAATTCGCCAAGTATCATGAGTTGGGTGAGTCCAGAAGCTTAGAAGCAGCTCCAACACTGATGGATTGCCTTTGCTCAGTCAACTGATGATATAGTCAATCTGTATTCAAGTCAAAGAATCTAGATTTGACTCCTTGTCATCCCTTAGGTGTCTATGACTAACTGAGCAGTTAGTCCTACTTAGTTGGATGTGGAAGAAATATGACACCAATGGCCATTGAGAGGACTAGGCCAGAGAATGAATATCCACCACATTGGAAAAAGAGAGAGTCCTTTGAATCTACAGCACTGTCAGTTTCTACTTAAAAATGAGCTAGACCCAGACCCTTGTATGGACAGCACACATCTGGAAGTCTCTCAGACTCCTAGTGTGTCCTAAGTATGAGCAGATTTCTTCACTCTGATAGAGGAGAAAGAATTAGCCAGACTTTACAGGGCACCTTATAGTTTCCCACGAGACTTGGCCCTTGAGATGGGTCGCCAGGGGCTGGGCCTGTATGTACTGAAGAGCAGTAGCTCCAATGTCCAGCTGAGGAAAGGACAGCTCCAAAGTGGGATATCTGCCTTGCTCTGGATTTTCTGCTGGGTTTCCCGTTGGCATCCAAATGTACCTCATGTGCCTGCTGGCCCTGAGTGTGGCCAGCACATAATGATAGTTGTTACATCTGGGGCCCAATGGAAGCCAAACAAAGAGGAAGGAAAAGCGAATTTTGTCTGATATGAGGGAAGATCTTGGGACCTCGATTCACTCTAGTCTAGATTCATGGCAGATAATCCAAATAGAACTCAAATACCACACAGCAGGGCAGGTGTGGGACTGTTCCTATCAGGACTAGGAAATCTTGTGTCTAGACTCATAGTCAGAGAGTTGTGTCTTTCAGTGAGTAGAATGGTACATCCTGGCCCTCACCAATCTGGTCTCTTAGTTTCTTGTCATCTTTCATGATTTCATTTTTACCCATTAGATTTTTACCGTCAAACTTTTTGCTTAAAGTTTAAATAAACAGAACACTGAGAACATGAAAAATGAGTCCTCCACCCATTCAAAGATTCAGAAGACCCCTGAAGGTACAAGACTGTTTTCATTAGGATCAAAGGCTTTAACCGAGTCTGCAGCTAAGAAATGTAGGGGAGCTGAAATTTTCAGTTAAATCAATGCTAATTTCTTTCATTTGTGCTGAGAAAATGAGGATTAAGCCAGGGAGTCAGAGGAGTTCTGTTGAATTAGAAGACAACAAATTTGGAGAACAGGGATATTGGAAAATATCCAACACCAAATTTCTTAATGACATCAAAATATTGCAATTCAGGAAAATAAATTGAACAGATCAACAACTGAGTTCCATGTAGCACCCCATGCCTGCTTTGGTTCAACTAAAGCAGGGCCCAATTCAATTCAATACTACTCAGTCCTCAATTCTCAGAGGTCTCTCACTAAGCTTCTAGAAACATCTAAATAAATGGTTTCCAAGCCACAGAACAAGAATATCCATTCTGATCACAGGGGAACTTCAAGGCCTTTGTAATGCGAACATTTTCTTATGCTAAGCAGTGGTCAGGGAATTCATCTTTGAATCCCTCCCTTCCTCCACCTTCTCCTGGCTGATTTCCTACCCATCATTTGAAGCCATTTTAGTTATCACCTTCTCCAGGGAATCTACCCTGAGCCTCTCACTCTGATCCCAGCTGGTAAAGGACTTTGTGCCCCTTTATGCATTTACCACAGTTTATGGTGGATTGAGGCCATATGTTTATTTATTGTTTTCACTTATTAGACTACCACACACAATAGATGCTTCATAGATGTTAAACTGAATTGAAGTATGTGTGACCTTGAATAACTCACTCTTTGGGTCTGAGTCTCTCTCTGTAAAATGAAAAGGTTGTTTAGATGATGTCTAAGGTATCTTCCAGATGGTAACCCTGTGCTTAATCCTAAAACCTTACTAAGATTTTACAGATGGTAGTCTATTGAGTTTCCCTCCTGCTGACCTTACTGTGCTAGCTTCTTCAGAGCCCTTTTCCATCGGGAAAGATGATAGCTTAACCTCAAATAGGCAAGGCCTTCTAAGGATACCTGGCTTCATCCAAAGATAGCAAAAAACTCAAAGAAAACAACATACTCCGTTGTATTAGGATGCCCCTCCCCTTGTGTGAGCTCCCCTCACGCAAGTCTGAAGGGAAGATTCCCTGAAGGGAAACCAGACTGTGACCTTCAATTCTACTGAATCTGTGGAGGTAGATATTCGCACAACACTGTTGGGAAGACCAGCAGGCTGAAGTCAGCCTGATTTCATGACGAAGGTTATGATTTCCATTTCCCTGAGCCATGAGTCAGGAAGCAGACGGCGGGTGACAGCTACCTTGAGGGCAAAAGCGACTGCCCGAGACCTTGTCTCTGTACTCGTCATCGAACACCCCAGACCAAATCCTCACACGGTTACCCAATCACCCCAAAGGAGCAGGCAGGCAGGCAGGCAGGCAAATAGACAGACTTGGGGAGGGAGAAAGATGCATCTACTTACACAAGTGGTGATTCTCTGCCGGGCGGGAGATGAAAACCCAGCATTGAGTGAGTGGTTTCCATCAATAAACAGAGGGGGTGTAGAGCACACAACGGGGCAAGGTTAGTATCAGAAATGAGTTACAAGAGGAAGAATTGAATAAAGAAGGGAGAGAGAAAAAAAAGAAAAGAAATATCAATGAGGAAAAAAACAAGTTAATCAACACTGACTCTCCGAAATACGCGCAATCGGCTCGGTACACTGAGGCAGCATGGTGGTTGAGGTGTCAAGGAATCTGAGTTCAAGTCCTGAGTTCTGACACTCACCAGCCACATTTTCTGTTTAAACATTTTTCGCACAAGGTAGCATACGGTTACAGAAAGAACACGCAACGTGAGTTCAAATCCCTCCTAAGATACTTACTGGCTATTTTACCTAGGAAAACAACAACCTCTCAAAACCTTAGCTTCAGATTTGTAAAATGGGGATAGTAATACCTGAAGTTTCTACTTTTTAGGATGACTGCTTGTGGAAAATGTTTTGCAAACCTCAAAGAGTCATAGAAAAGTGAGTTTTTGTTGCATTACTTTGCTTTTGTTAGGGCTTCATTTTCTAATTTTTTTAATGAGAATGACAATACCTGTACCACCTACCTTGCAGGCTTGTCAGGGAAATGCTTTGCAAACCTTATGGTCCTCTAGAAGCATGAGTTGCTGTTATTATATTGCTTTACCTCTCAGCCAAGGGTTCTTCATCTGTAAAATGGGACAGTACCTACTTCATATGATTGAGAGGGTCCAATAAGGCAATGGATAGAAATCACTTTGTAAACCTGTAAAGCCTCCTAGGAATGCCTGTTCTTGTTGGCAGCAGAATATTAGCTCTAGAAGGATTACGTTGAAAGGGAGGCAAAAGGTATTTTTCTTTCCCTACATGAATAGCTCCCCAAAGGGCCTTTTACATCAGCACTAAGGATAGTGCCTGGCATCTAGCAGACACTTAATAAAGCTTGTTGACTTGACTTGACCAAGACTTTCACCATCTTTTCTTTGCAGTCCCCTGAGGCTGAGAAAGGGGGGAAAGGCTTAATGGAAAGAAGGGAGTTGTTAGCACCCATTCATGGTTTAATAGAGGTGTTGTTAAATTCAAAGGGCAAGCATTGTATTCTGAGGTAAAATGGAAAGTGGAAAAGACACAGAGTTAGAGACCAAGGTTTTAGTCCTGGCCTTGTCCCTTGTCATCTGTGTCACCTGGTCATACTACTTAATCTCTCTCTGTCTCAGTTTCCCATGCTGTGAAATAAATTGGTGGTTTGGATTGGATGACCCCCACTGAGGACCCTTCCAATTCTAAATCAGTGACTCTGTGATTCCCTCAGTTAGACTCAAGCATTCTGCTATGGAAGTTGGACCCTTGTAAAGCTACTGGATATTTCTTCTGCTCCCCCTCATTCATACATGTCCAGGTCAACTTCACTCACACACACACACACACACAGCATATATATAACAGTTTGCTTTTTGGCCCCCTCTACTGTCCCTAGCCCACATGTTTTTTGAGTTCAAAGACATGGAACCAACATTTTAAAATGTTCTCTCGATTTGTAGGGATAGTAGAGAATGCTGCTATCCAGTATAGGACAGAGGCATAACCCTTGTGCCCCCAAA
This sequence comes from Potorous gilbertii, assembly GCA_028658325.1. NCBI lineage: Eukaryota > Metazoa > Chordata > Mammalia > Diprotodontia > Potoroidae > Potorous > Potorous gilbertii. The sequence continues at coordinate 490,530,827 of CM053769.1, forward strand.
TGGGTAATTTGTCCAATTTTGAAAATTTACACACTAATCAGCTTTTGGATGATTGGATGGAAAATCGATTGAAGAATGCAGGGAGTCCCTTCTCAGGGTCCCTTGAAAAAGGGTCTAGGCAACAAGAGAGGTTTTTGATGTTATCCTGTTCTACACTTTCTCCTTCTTTGTTGCACCATCAATTGTATCACCAATCTACTGGTGTTGCCTGATCTTCAAGATAGATTGCTACTTGGGGTGATCAGTCTTGCACAAAGAAGGAATCCTCTCACAAGAAAACATTCCCACTCTGGACTCTTGTTTTCAGAGCTGCCTTCCTACTCTGGATCTTAGCCCGATAAGGTAGAGAAACGAAGCAGTAAATTATTTTCCATCTCATGTATAAAAAAATCAGAAAAATAAGAAAAAGAAAAGACAGAGAAAACTGTGCTTAGGCATAGCCCAAGTCCCACAGAGATAAGTTTCTGAGATGGTCTAGCTCTGGTTCTGGGAGTTTGTCCTCTTTCCCGCCACTCCCACCCCCTCCTCCAAATTAAAAATCTACTGAGATTTGTCCTTCTCTAAGAAAACATTCAAAGTTTTGAGAGAAGGTATGGAATTAACATGATAACAAGCTGATCTTGCCTCTTTGGTGTTTGGGACTGAAACTAATCAAATTGTGAGCTACTTTGTGGATGTCCCAAACATATGCCCTTCCCCGTTACCAGGTTTTTCCTTTTCTTTCTGAGATGGTCTTCCCTGGCGTTTTTCAACAACCCACCTAGAGAAAACCCAAGGACTGTGAAAAGTTGTGAATGATAAGACAGCCCAGTGATCCTAAGAGATTGCCAGGAGGGCTTCCTATTAATTTTTTTACCCCTTCTCTCGATCACTTTTTTTCTCCTTTCTGCTGACACTACCAAGATGTTCAGAGAAAGAACAGATTTGTGGGGCTCAATGGGAGGAGAGCAGAGTCAGGAAGTCATGTGGGGAGACTAAGGAATTATCAGCTCCCGGTCTACCAAAGGCCCAAGATACTCAAGGGGGGCTTTCAGATAGAACTCTTAAATCAAAGACAAGGAGGAGGGGGCCTGAGACCAAGATTACTAGGTGATCTTGAGATACATAATGGTTCTTGTCCCAATTGCCTTCTACATGAGACACAAGCTCATCTTGACCAGATAGTGCTCGGTTTGCCCTTTCTGGACAGAGGCAATTGAAGGGACCTTCTGTCAGAAGACAGTCTCGTGAACAGAGCACATTGGTGATCACTGGTTCTATAGAAAGATGCTGTTTCTGGCATGAATGAAGAGGTCAAGATAATATTTGCCCCAGTGTTATACAGGCTTGCAACTGGTCACCTACTCAGGTCCCTTTAATCTGGCTTCTGTGGTTGTTTTTAAGCATATTATGATGATCTACTTGCGTTCCTTCCTGTGTCCCCTTGGCCAAGTATATTTCCTGGCAGTGACTTCTGTAGCTCCCCATGACTTTACTATAGACAGATGTAACCTTGCTCACATGACTTAACCTTCCCGGGCCTCAGTTTCCTCATCCGTAAAATGATCTGTGGCACAAGATCTTCTGAGATCTATTCCAGGCAAAGGTACAATAGGAGGACCTTAGGCCAGGAAAGGGGACAGGTGCCTCTCCCAGGCACAGTCACGGGCACAGTGGAGGTTAGGTTCTTACCCGCTGAACTCGCTGCCCTGAGCTTGGGCCTGCCCAGCGATGGCATCCATGATGGCATCCTGTGAGTACATGCTGATGGGCGTGTTGTACTGGGCATGGATGATGGTGGCCTTGCCCCCAAGCCCCTTCACCTCAATGGGCTTGTGGGTTGACAGGGCAGAGTCCTTCAAGGCATTGGGATTGAAGCGTTCCTGGTACTCCGCACTGGGGGTAGGAGAAGGGAGGAGAGAACATAGGGGTAGGGAGTGACAAAGGGGGTGGGAAGTAGGCAGAGAACAGGAGGAAAAGAAGGAAAGGAGGAAATAAGAAAACAAGGAAGGACAGAGGATCTAGCATTAGATAGGAAATCAAAGAAAGGATACTGAACCAGCTGGTGAGAGATATCTTACAAAGCAAAAGACACTGGGACTAAGTAGAAAAGGGTCAGCTACTTAGGCCTGATCATGGAGTGGTCAGACTGGGAAAGTCGGGAAGGGCTGCCCAACTTCTCACCAATAGAGAGAGGGCATCTTAACAGAATGTATGCCCAGCTCCTGCCATGGCACCTAATACACAGTAGGCATTCACTTGACTTGAATTGGCTGTACCTTGGGGTTGGACTTGCCTATGGAAAAGTGACTGTCTTGACTACCACAGGCCTTCTTAGCATGATTCCAGTGGATAGAAGCCTGAAATGCCATTGGCTCCCAAGGGTCTCCTTCGTTGCCCTAGAATTAACTAGACTGCCTCATGGGATAAGCCCAGGGAGGCTGTGGATGCTTGTAGGATTCCTATGCCCATAAGACTCTGTCAGATATCTCACTTTGCACAGATCTGGCATCAGGGACAGGGCAGGATAAGGAAGAGAACAAGGACTGCTCATGTGGAGGTCAACAGATAGACAGACAGAAGAGCAGACAGACTCAGCCCAATCCATGCCATCCAAGACCCAGAAGCAAAGAGCATCCCTGCCATGTCCTGCACTGGAGAAATGGGGGGCCCCAGTCTCCTCAGGGAGAATGGCCCTGATCTTCAATCCCTCGGCATTCTCTGCCCTCTGAGAGTCTCTTGAAGGGGCAACAGTGCAGCCATGAACTTCAGGAGGGCTTGTGTTTTTCTTGGCTCCTGGGGATCCTTCTGTTTCTCTGGCAGGGACCCTCTGTGCATATCAGAGCAAAGCCACTATCCAAGGAGCAGGCAGCAGGCAGCTTTGAGCAGCCCCACTTTCCCAGAGGCCAGATCCCCCTGGCTTTCACTCTCCACAAGACCCAGTGTGGCTCCCTGGTTTGTGGCCTCCATAAGGACATGCTCCATAAGGGTGGCTTGTACCTGGAGCTTTTGCCCCAGGAGTCCAGACCCTGATGTTTAAAGGTCATATGCCTGGGGATAGCCGACTCTGTGGGAGGGAGACATTCAGGTACATGCAGGACAACTTGGCCTAGCATCCGTGACAGGGATGGGATTTCTGGAATGAGTGGACTGGTCTGACTTCAAGAAGTCAAAAGAAGGAAGAAGGCTTGACTCTGAGAAGAGAGAATTTAGGTGAGGGGCTAAGGGAAGATGAAGCCCCTTTGGGGGGAGAGGACAGGGACCAAACAAAGACAACCAATGACACGGTCAGTGATATGGACAGCAGCCCACTCCTGAAGCCAGCCAGGCATGGCAGAAACATGGCAGGAAAGACAGTCCCATGCGAGCCACGCTCCTACTCCACTTGGAACACTATAACCCAGACCTTTCCTGTCACACATAGAAACATATTCACACTACATGTGTCTGTGTGTATGGGAGAGTGAATGGGACTGTGTGTATGTGTGTGTATGAAAATATACAGTGGATGTATTTGTAAGCATGAGAGCCTATGAATGCCTTAAATGTAGATCATATGTACATGCATATATGAGAGTGAGTACATCTATTTGTGTAGTGTATATATGTCTATGTAAGTAAACAGAAATGCACACATTCTGTGATTGTGTCTATTGATGAAAGCTGAGAATATGTATGTGTGTGTATGTATGGGATCAGTAGTATATATGTGCACAAAGACATGCATGTTTCCATGTGAGGACACATATACATGTATTTGTGTCTATTTGTGTACCTGTTCTGTGTTTGTAGTGCACACAGTTACACAAATATATTTATACCTAATGCATGTTTGCTCACACATATGTACAGATTCTTGTACAATTCTGTCACATAGAGACATGCAAATACCACCAATGTATGTTCATATACTTTCACGTGCGCAGACCCACACATACACATGCTTTTATTTATGCACACTTCAATCCGATACTAACTTGGCAGGAGAGTTGGCTATAACCTGGGGAGAAGAACAGACAGAAGAAACAGAGCAATCAGAGACGGGTCTGAGTTAATTGTGGAATGATGCAACAGAGAGAGTCTGAGTCCAGAAACCCCGGAAAGTTTCAGAGCGAGGTCCAGAAGTCAGACTTGATTCCAGGCCCTGGCTCATCCTAGGCCCTCAGAGTTTATTTCTGAGTATTGGTGGGAAACTGGTCTAGGGGCTGGAGACGTGTGATGTGTGATGATAGAGTCTTCATTTTTCCATTTTCCCCTCTTACCCCAGAGAAGACCCCATCACTCAGTAAATTGGGCAAAGGTAGATCAACAACTCTGAGGAGGTTTAGTGGGTGGCTAGCAGGGAGCTGAAGAAACCCAGGGAACCCAGACCAGTTCTCATAGGGCCCCAGGCCATGAGGTGAGAGGAAGGAACATTTTCTTGGTACCTTTAATATCTATCTATCTAGATAGATGAAATACCCCACCTCTACCCCCATCCCCATACCTATATTACATTTACAAGGCCCTTGTAGAGACATTCCAACCAGGGAGTTTCCCCAACTTGAGCTCCCAGGGAAGCTCTCAGGGGAAGACATAGGAGCTATAGACCACTCACATTTCTATAGCATTAAGTTTACATCACATTTTATAGATGTTATCCCATTAGGTGTTTTTCTTTACAACAACCCTGTGAGGCTGGTACAACAAATATGAGTCCATTTTATAGGTATGGAAACTGAGTTTCTTAGAACCTGAGTGACTAAGCCTTAGTCATAGAGCTGATAAGAAGCGGGATTTGAACCCAGATTCAGAACCCTAACTAGGGCAAGGATAGCTAGGCTTTTCCCTAAAGCACCAACAATTTGGAGGATGTTGACAATACCCATATTCAGTTAGAAGATAGGAACAGCTGAGCCTAGGACCTGTTTAATAAGAATAATGAGTTAAATTGGGAAGTTACCATCTGGTGGACTTCTTGGTCCCTTCCTGTACCCTGGAGGAGTTCCCCTCCCTCCTCCCTCCCAGCATCACTGTCTTTCCTCCACAGACAGAGGCTGGGCACGAAGTAGGACTGGGTGAGGTCACCCTAGCACTCTCTTTCACCTCACTTACCTCACCCCTCAGACCTAGAGGCCTCTAGGGCGATGAATATGGTTGGCTCCTAGCCAGGTGGGCTGGCAGTGCCCCATGAGCTACCTCCCCTCCTCCTGCTTCCCTCCCTCCACCCTGGGTTTAAGGCCTCTGTGGGGCAGCACCCACCTAGAATCATAGTTTGAGATTCCAACTGATGAGTTGACTTTTCACAATCAATCATCTAAAGGACAAGTTTGTTGAATCAAAGTAAAAAAGTCCCCTAGGAAGCGCAAGGGATGCATTGAGTGTGTGAAGGGTCCTCAGGGACTCAGTGTCTTCTCAGGAGAGCTTGGCCCCCTCCCCTTCCCCTACTCTCTCTTGGACCTGGGAAGAAGTTCTAGATGGATAGGACTGAGAGCCAGAGAGACTTTGAATATCATCTAGTCTTACCTTTTCACCTTAGAGGCGAGAAAACTGAAGCCCAAAGACATTGTGACTTTAGGATCACATCAAAGGGAGATTTGAAGCCAGGTCCTCTGGCTTCAAATTCAGTACTCCTTCCCCTCCTTAATATCTTCAGATGGCTTTGACTGGGACAGGGCTGGGATGGGAATGAATCTTAAAGCTAGAGAATGTTGGGAATGCAGGTGGAGATCATAAGGCCTCCTCTGTCCAGACTCCATGTATATTTCTTACATTCCTATCTTGGCAATGGGGATCATGGGGATGGGGGAGAGAGACAAGAGGAGAGGAGAGGAGAGGACAGGAGAGGAGAGGCAGGGGAGGGGAGAGGAGAGGAGAGAAGAGGCAGCAAGAGGAGAGGAGAGGCAGGGGAGGGGAGAGGAGAGGAAAGGAGAGGA
>CM053769.1:490542997-490586989 GCA_028658325.1 Potorous gilbertii
TGGAACTGATGCAACTTGGAATCAGCAGAAACTGGAAAACAATTTACATAATGACTGTATAGTAAAGTGAAAAAACCACCATGATGAAACAGTCAAAATGGAATGAATAATTATCAAGCTTGGCTCCAAAGAAGAGATACAAGAAGGAACTTCACCCTGCTTCTTTGCAGAGGTGAAAGACTTTGGTCAAGGATTATTACATAGAATTTTTTTTTATATGTTGACTTCGTGGAATTTTTTTTGTTTGTTTCTCTTGTTTATTCTCCATTATAAAGAGAAGTCCTCTCATTCTGGGGGAGAAGAGGATGAATATTTTAGGATAAGTAGATAATGTAAAAAGAAAAGCATCAATATGAATTTATTTGGAAGAAAAAAGGGTTCAATAATCAATAGTCTATCTTGGCCAAGAGAGTTTAGTTGCAGACCATGAAGGCCTGTTCAAGACTTTACTTTATTCATCACTTGTAATCACAACTTTATTATGGTGTCACCTGGCAAGTCTATACATTGGTAATATGTACCCAGGCCAGGGTCCAAGTGGGTTGACCAATAAATTGGTTTTATCTTTTGTCAACTTCTCCATGATGCTAGGTGACAGTCAAGTTAGATGTCATTACGGACTTCCACTTGTCTCAAGTATGATGCCACTTTGTTAGCAGTAGGTGTGCTCATCTAGAAGGATTATTTCTTCCTGTGTGCTAAACTTCCCACTGAGGTCAAGGTCACTTACTTTTTTTCTGAAAGAAATCATCCAGAAGCATTGCTAGTATTCTCACAGCTCCTCTCATCAGGCATCTACTTTTTGCACAGCCCTATTACATTGTCCTTAGGATAAAGATTCACCCTTCCATTGCATATCACTCCTTGACCAATGAGACAACAGAAGACACAAACTGAACTCTGGAGACAGCATCTCCAGTGCAATAGCTTCTACCATCAGGATGACTAAGCCACCCACCCACAGAACCTAGAAGAAAGTGCCCTTTTATATAAACTATGGTTGAATATAGGAGATCAGATCTGACTATTCTCCCATTTCTACTGCACCTATTGAAACTTTCCAGAAATGGGTAGGAAGACAGTAGACATCTTTTTCATAATTCTCAGCTAGCACAGTGGCCTACCTGAAAAAAATGAGATTACCCAGTCCATGTCCACTCTTGTTCTACTGGCCTCTGATGACCTTACTTACCCCAATCACAGACCACTTTCTCTAAGTCCTCACCCACCTTGTGGGTTGATGGGAGGGATTCACCTTGACCTTGATTCACAGAGATGATGGGGCTGCTACCAGTACCTACTGAACTGGCCAAGACTGGCCCAGGGAGACTACCTGTGGGAACGAACAGGCAATGGCACTCTACTTGAATGACCACCAGAGAGAGGTATCATTAGATGAAAGGAAATTTGTAGGTAAGCAGCTTAGTAGGGGAAGGCTGAGTCAGAGAAACACCAGCCCCAGAGGGAAACAGAGTGGGCAAGTCACAACAATAAAAGCTTCAGGAAATCAGATTAGAGTGGACAGTACAACTTCGGAATCTATACATTATGGGTTTTTTTTTTTATCTCCTGTGGTTTTCTTCAACTTCAGTAATAATAACATTAAAAACAGTAAGAAAGCTAGTGTTTAATACTTTGAGTACAAAATATTATCTCATTTGATTCTAAGAACAACCCTGTGATATAGGATTCACAGATAAGAAAACTGAGGCTAATATGCCCAGATACAAATAGTATGCGTCTGAGACCTCATTTGAACTCAGAGCTTCCTGATTCCCAGTCCAGCATTCTATTCACCATGCCACTTATTAAGTGTTTACTTTGTGCCAGGCACCCATGCTAGACACTAGGAATATGGGGATAAAACAAACAAACAAACAAATAATAACCTGGACCAGTCCTTGCCTTCCAGAAATTTATGCCAGACTCTGATCACTGAGTTTTCACCTCACCTTGCCTGGAACCAAGTGGCCTCTACCATGGGCCTCTTCACACCTGTGCTGCTTCTTCTCTCACCATCGTTCTCCTCTTCAGCCTCTTCCCTTGACCTTGGATCTTGGACACCCAGCTCTGGACCAGGCTCTTAGGAGGAGCTTTTACCTTATTTCACCCAGAACTGGGATTCCAAGTCACTTCTAGGCCACCTCCACACCATGCCCCTCCTTCTTCATGTTTTACCTGCCTCCCTTAAAAGGGAAGCTCTTTGGGGGCAGGGACTGGCACAGTACCTGGCACATTGTAATCAGTTAATGAATGTTCTCTCTCTGTCTCTCTCATATCTCTTATTTATTTATCTATTACAGCCATCTGTCATATCTCTATCATAGTTATCTATCTCTAACCATCATATCTAGCATATCTAGCCTTTATCTCTATCATGTCTATATCTATCACATCTGTCTCTATCTCTGCATCCCTCCATCTACTTATCCTATCTGTCTATCTATCTCTATCTCTTTCAGGTCTCTATTAGGTCTTTTGGGGTGAAACAACATATAAAAAAATAAGTGAATATATACCTATTTATATCTAAAATGTATTTTATATATGAAAAAGTAAACATACAGAATTTTATATATAAAGATATATATTTATATATAAAATGTATTTATTTGTGTATATGTGTATGTATGTATATATACAATATATGTGTATATATATACATATGTGTGTGTGTGTGTATATATATATATATATATATAGAGAGAGAGAGAGAGAGAGAGAGAGAGAGAAGTAGGAAGGGGAAGAGGAGGAGAAGAGAGAGAGAAAGCAAGCATATACAGGGTAAATACCAAATGGCTGGTTCTTTGTGTGATTTTAATGCAGAGAACCATCCATGGCCAGGTATGGGTTGGACAAGACCACCTCTGAGTTCATTCTTTGAACTCTTGGGATTCTGGGATTGTTTTCCTCTCTGCAATGCAATACCACTTACCCCAACCCTGCTGTTGATTTCAGACTTGATGTTCTCAAACTCAGAGCTTGTTTTCCTGAATATTTTACCTCTAGAATTTCTAGTTTAGACCTTTGGACTGATTTTTATCTTTTCTGGCTGCCCCCATTTCTGTGGATTTGTTGACACTCTCCCATCTGTTAATGGTCCATTAATCTTTACTGAACCCCTCCCCATAGTTGTGGAGGCAAAATAATAACCATATGCCTGCTGATGGTCTGAGTAGATGTGATGTGTGTGTAGGTGGGCAGAAAATCAGGACATTGGACAGATCACAGGTATTTGTCAGTGACCGGGAAATCAGATGTGTACATTAAATTTATATGTATCTATCTGTCTATCTGTCTATCTATCTATCTATCTATCTGTCTGTCTGTCTGTCTGTCCTTTCTATCTATCTATTGCCTTCTTTAGAATTCTTAGAAGCTAACATCTTCTTGGTCCTTCTTTAAAATAGCAGAATATCAGAGTTAGCAGGGACCTCAGAGGTCATATAATCCCATATGTAATTGAATAAAAATTCCTTGTACAAAATTCCCATCCAGTCTTTGCTTTAAAGACCTCTGGTGAAGGGAAACCCATCTGCTCCTGCATGGTACAAAAGCCCTCATGGTGAGGGAGGCTTTGCTTTTTCTTTCTTGCCTAGTTCACTGTTCTTCTGAGTTCTGCTCTCTGAGACAGAGCAGAACAAGTCCCAGAGTCAGAAACTCAGGTGATTTAGTCTAATCCCACCCCTCTCTATTAAATCTCTACCCATTGGCCAACCAGGAGGCAAAATAGAAAGAGTTTTGAGTCTGAGGACCTGGGTTCAAATCCTGATTGATCCTGTTATGACCTTGGATACCTTCCTGAGCATCAGAAGTCTCATTTGTAAAGAAAGGCATTTGGATGAGATGAGATAGATATCTGAGGTCTCTTTCAGTTTGAGATCTATGACTGATCCATCCCTTGAGGATTTCTAGTGAGATGCAGTTATGAAACTGGTCTCCTGTCGAGACAAATCCAGATTCTAATCCGCTGGATAGGAAACTAGTGGGCTCACTTATGACTGAGCATGGCCATTCATGCCTTTATTCTCAGAGGCTGTTGTGAAAATGAATCTAGCCAGTGATAACAGAAGATTGACCTGGCCAAAGCAAGAGTTTCCCTTAAACATAACTCCAAATGAATTCAGCATTGAATTGGAACTCAGCAACTATTACTATCCTGGGGAGATTTGGGGAGAGGAAGATGTGGTTCTGGTAAAACCTTCTCAAATAAACAGAAACACTAGCCCCAGGCTTTGAGAATGTGTGCAGGAGTTCACCTGGCATCATTCTTCTCTGATGATCCCTTGATTTTCTTCATGACGAACTAGAATTGGCTTTTTATAGATCCGTATTTGCCATCACTGCCCTTTTTTCCAGTTCCTGACTAAATGGTCTCATTGGGTTCCAAGAGCTTAGGTTCTGACATACCTCAATTTCCCCCATCTCTAAACCTGAGTCACCCCCCCTTCCCTTCAGATTAAGGGGGGTGATGTCACCCAGCAGCTACAAAGGGACCAACTGTGGAGTGCCCCTATCTCAGCTGCCTCTCTGCTGCTCTTCCTTCCTTCTGATGTTAGCATAAACCAGGCTGTTAGTTAAGGATAACATTTACAGTTTTGATGCAGTTGACCATGGTCCTAACTGGGCATGTGCCAGTCCCTCAGGCTTTGATATTTAAAGGGGCAGACCCTGGCTACTGTGTCTTCAGCACTGACAATGTGACACAGTAAGAAAACTCCACTGAGCAATCCAAGGCAGGGTCTCACTCTCTTTCCTGGGAAAAAAGAGCCCTGAAGTCTACTGTGGACAGAAGGAAGAGGAGCCAGGTGCCAGCAAATGAACCAGGACTGAATGTGGATGCTTTGAGTCAAGCCAGAGTATCTTTCCAAAGGGTATCAGCAATGAACATTGCTCTCTCAACATGAATCCTCCCAGGCTAGGGAGTCTCTCCTGCCCAACTCAGGACACCAACTACACCAACATTATGACCTCCATCACTGAGTGGAACAATACAGAAGTGGATGCCTACCATGTGGTTGACCTTCCTTCCATCACTCCCACGGTAAGTCAAGTCATGGAATAATGTTTTGGTCCCATTAGTGCATAGTTATCCAGGAGACAGATAACACATGGATCTTCCATGACTTTCCTCACCTCCATTCTACACCTTAGACTGCCTGGTAAATAATTCCTAGATCAGGGGTGAGAAAAGATGATTGTTACAGTTCAATGAAGCATCTAGAGAAATACTCTTTGTCAAGTCAGTCATTTCAGAAAACAGCAGATTACCCCCAGAGCCAAGCATGAGAATGGTGAATTGGAATTCCCCCACAGGATCTTTGAGGGAATAGGATGGTAAGATTTTTGATGAAGGGAGAACCCTAGAATCCAAATTGGGCACCTAGTTTGCTAGACCCAGAACTAAAACCCTAGATGTACCTCTTCAGAAGGGATAAAAGCATGATAGCATCCCTTTCTGACATCTTTCTAACACCTTGTTAAAGGAAAGAGGTCAAGATTATTGTCCCTATAACACTTGAGCTGGTAGGGAATAAATAAGCCCTGACAGCAGTCAAAAGCTTTCTTAGACTGCACCAAGACTTTCCCTACTTCCTCTATTACTTGTGTAACACTAAACAATTCACTTAACTTCACAAATAGTTCTATTAATCCTAAATTCCTGTGATCTGTCTTCATAGGATCATAGACTTAGAGCCTTGGAAAGAACCTTGGAGATCATCTAATTCCCACATTTTTCAGATAAGGGAATCTGAGGCCCATGGAGGTTAAACAACTTCTCTAAGGCCACATAAGTAGTAAGTGGCAAAGCCAGGATCTGAACCCAGATCACCAAACTCCAAATGCAGAATTTTCCTCATTGCCTCAATAGGTGAAGAGGGGGAGGCAGGGCATTCCAGGCCTAGAGGAGAATGTGAACAAAGGCAGGGGCAGGAAAACACACAGACCATCAATGATACCCTAAGAAGAAAGGATTGATTTCATATTATGTGTCAGGCACTGTGCTAAGTGTCAGGGGTACAGAGAAAAGCCCTGGGTCACTCCCTGAGCTTGAGGGGATACATCCCTCAATAGTGAGGAAGACAACATGCAAATAACTATGAACATACAGGATAGATACCGACGTGTACAATGGGGAGGTGATTTCAGAAGGGGAGTTACTAGCTGTTGGAGAGGGAGGGAGGGAGGGAGACAGAGATGATCAGACAGAAACAGAGAAATGAGGAGAGGCAGAGAGAGATAGAGACAAAGATAGAAAGAGAGACAGCTAGATGATGATGATGATGAGAGAGAGCAAGCCAGAAAGTAGAGAAGAGAAGAGAGAATGTTTCCGGGCCATGAGGGACAGCTAATGAAAAGCATGGCTAGAGTTGGGAGATGAAGTGTCCTTTACGAGGATTAGTCAGTATAATTGGAATGTAATGTACATGGAGGGGAGTAAAGTGAATGAAGACTGGAAAGAGAGGAGGGGGCCAGGTTGTACAGGACTTTAAAAGCTACATAGCAGATCTTCTGTTTCCTGGAAGTAATAGGGAGCCACTGGAGTTTATTGAGACATGTTTTGTTTATTTGTTTTTGATGGAGAACAAGGAAAGGTGCCCAATTTTGCTGGGGTTGGGAGTAATGTGAAATCAACCTTGAAAGACTGAGTCAAGTTTTCCATGCCACATAATCAGATTTTCCTAGAACTTACTATGGGAAGGGTGGATATTTTCAGAAGGTAATTCTCCTTTTTGGAGGACTTGGGCGCTGGGGGGAGAAAGGAAGAGTGAGGGAGGTACAGCCCATGACTGTTTCTGGGACTCAGCCAGTCTTTGCTCCAGAGAAGAGGTAGGGGAGGTGGGAGAGAAGAGAGGAAGCTCGAGAGAGATTTAGAACAATGAGGAGGGCATAGTAGTTATCTGGGGAGGCAGACCCCACTTGATAATGATGGAGATAATGAGGAGGGCAAGAGGCTGGAAGGAAGATTTCAACAGCACAGAGGGCTGACCTTGGAGTCCCGAAGATTTAGTTGGAAGTCCATTCTTGAACCCTTAAATAACTGGGTCTTGTGGGCAATCAATCAGTCAGTCAACAAGCCTTTATCAGGTCCTTACTATGAATCAGGGCATTGTGCTAAGGCTAGGGTTACAAAGAAAGGCAAAAAGCAACTCCAGACCCTGGTTTTGCCATTTGCTACTTGTATAACTTTAGATGAACCACTAACCTCAGTTCAGATCTCAGTTTCCTGATCTGTAAGATAAGGGGGTTGTGCAAGATGACCTCTGAAGTCTCTTTTAAATCTATAATTCTGTGAACTAACTTTTAGGGGGAGTGGGGAGAAGACGACTAGATTGCTTTATGGAGAAAGGAGGAAGCCACAAGTCCAGGGAAGGTACTCCCTATGACGCCTTGCTGCATCTCTGCCTCATCTAATAGCTGGCTTTCTGTCTAAGTGACCAAAGCAGAGTGAGTGGACAGCTGTGTGGCCAAAACCAAGGAAGAATGGAGGAAGTGCCTCAGAGTGACCCTTTCCCTGGTCTGGGGGGATTCCCTGGGGCAGCATAAAGAGAAGGTATGAATGTGCAGAGCATCTCATGCGGGAATATTCCCAGTAAGAAGGAAATGATGATAATGACAATGGACATTTGGGTAGCATCATTCGATCCCCATAACCTCCCAGTGACTTTTCCCTGCTTCATACTCTCTCCCTGGGCTTCCCCATACTCCCAGAGGCCCCAGAGTATAGATTGTCTGGGTAACTCAAGAAATTAAATTCATTTTAACAAACATTTATTAAATGCTCACTCTGTGCGAGGCACAGAGGCTATGTACTAGAAAAGAAAAAATGCATGGGGTCAGACTACCTGCATAACCATGAGGTATGGGTAGCTTAAATGTTTTATCCTTTATAGGCCTGTCTGATGAAACTCCTTTGGGATGTTTTCCAAAGCTTTCCTCCATTGGGATGAGAGCTGGATAGTCTTTTCTTTTTTTTTAATTTCAGTCATTTCCCAGTACTGTGGCTTTAAGTCAAGTAAAGATCAATCACACTCAACCACAAACTTCTGCCAGGAAAAGTTTCCTTTCTCCCTCCAGAGGTCATTACCCTTTGTTGCTGGTCCATGCTCCCTTGTGATTCTGGACATTGGAAAGTAGGGCTTAGTAAGTTTAGTGCCCAGGTCCCTATCACAACCCCATCATGCAATCACGGTACAGCAAGCCTATAATATATGTGCAGGTCATTTGACCTGTCTCACCCTATTTCCTCATTTAATAAGAGTAAGAATCCTTGCCCTGCACCACTCCTGGGGAGGTGAGTTGGAGTCAAATGCCATAATAGAGGTAAATATATTTTGGAAGTGCAAAGTAGTGTCCAGGTATAAAGGATTATCTCTAGTGGAGAAAAAAAAGGTGGCATGGGCTGTGTTTGCTTTACCAGGTAATGGAAGGGGCCAGCCTTGTCTTCAGGCACAGGTCCAGGTGGTCATCAGCTCATAGAACTGGAGGTATAAGGACGCTTGAGTCATCTGGCTCAATCTTCTCACTGTGTGGCTGAGGAAACTAAATTCTTTTCCCAAGGTCACTCAGGTAGTAAGCTTCAAAGAGGGTATTGGAACCAGGTGCTCTGACTCCAAAACCAGGGCCGTATGATATTGCTTCCCCTACTTGAAGGTAGAAGGATGACCAGGTCCCCCTGAAAAGAGGGAGTGACCCCTCCAGTGCTCTCCCATCTCAGAGGACATCTGCTCTAGATGATCTTGTATTTAGCTAGTTTTTCATATGTTGCCCCATTCATTAGGTTGTAAGTTCTTGGAGAGCAAAATCTCTCTCTTTTGACCTTTCTTTAAATTGCCAGAACTTAGCTTGACTTAGACTTGACTTTCCGCCTCCTACCCCTAACTCAGAAAAGAAGCTGACTTCGAGCTACATTATCTGGAGAATGCTGGAGAGAAATGGAGGAGGCCTGGGAATTGTTTTAAATTCTCCCATAAGTCTATTTAAAACAAAACTCCCTAACTCTTTCAATGATCTTGATGCCCTTACCTCTTCATTTGGAATGGGACCTGGACAGAAGAGAGGATCGAGAGCTGGATCCTGAGTCAGAACAACCCGAATTTACTGGAGTCAGAGGGAGATGGGAGAGGAGAGAGAGAGAAGATGGAGCTTCATTTGGAAACAAAATTTAATTATTAAAAAGAAAAGTCTGGATTCTAGTCTTAGCTCTAGCTAGCTGGGCAAGACATGTTACTCCAAAATCAGAATCAATACTTGCACTGTGATTTCATCCCAACTGAGAACTCTGAGTGAAGAGTTCTCTATCAACGCGGCTGGGCTCCTGCTCTGCAATTTATGAGCCTTGTCTGTGAAATAGTTAGTGACCTGCCTGGGGTATGTACCATTCTGGCTGAGGCTAGCTTCTTGCCCACTGTACCACACTGCCTCCTGATAGAATTGTAAGCACAGGAAAAATTCATTTAAAAAAGCCTACTTGCACCATCTGGGCAGTTTGTTGGCAGGTGATGGCATCTATTCACTGAAAAATCTCATTGGAATGTGAGTTATTATTAGAGAAGGTAAGTAGGATGTTTTCTTGAGCCTTAGAAAACCTCGGGGGATCTGAATTATTCTTCTAACTGCAATCTGGAGATTACCTTTCCTCCTTAGAGGTCTGATTATTCAAGTCCCTGGGTCTTCCCTAACATGAGATTTTCCAGAGGCTTAGGTTCCTCAGGTGTCTTTCTCATTCTGGGTCAGTCCTATGAGAATTTTTCATGTAAAGCTCTAGGTAAGGAATCTGAGATCAGTCATGCTTGGGAATTAAGAAGACAGGGAGCCTGTTTGCCCAGGACACTCAAGACTTCCTTGTGAGCTGGTGGTTTTCCATGGTTACTGGAGTTTTTGCAATTGAAGTCCCAGGAGCTTGATTAGAAGTGGTTGACTGCTTTCTCAATGGGAGAGGGAGGAGAGAATGAGAGGTGGGAGGGACAGAATGCAAATCTGAAAAGAAAAGAAAATTTACTTTAAAAAAAAGTAGTCAATCCCTTACTTGGAAGTATTTGTAGGATACAAGCATCCTTCTGTGGTGCGCTTATCACCTTAGCCTGTACCAACTTCCAGTCTAGTTATAGCATGAAACCACAGGGCACTCATTGCCTCCAGCAAAGGGGACTGAAGCACAGGGTACCATCTGGACATGAGCTGGTAGAAGTGTGCAGAAGGTATCTCCCTCCTTTCTCCAATAGGATCTTGTCTGCCCCTGCTCCCAGAAAATTAGGCCAGCTGCCCTTTCCTGGCAAGCTCCATCACACTCTCATTTTAATCTTATCATGCCTCAGTTTCCTCATCTGTAAAATGGGGGCATTTCGTCCAGCTCTGAGTCCATGAATTTCTGTCCTTTTTGTCTCTCTCCATAGGCAGTGGTGTTGCCACCCCAATCTCGGAATATCTTTCCCACAGCAGATGTCCCGGACCATGCCCACTATACCATTGGTGCTACCATCTTGGTTGTGGGTTTCACAGGAGTGTTGGGGAATCTTCTGGTCATCTACACATTCTGCAGGTACTTGACCCGGAGTGCACAGGGAGTTGGGTTCACACTCAGCAGGGAGAGTAGAAAGAGGCCTCATGCGATTTTCAAACCATCCAGGTTATGAGGAAGTCTCACTAAGAACGATGAATGAGGCTGTCCAGGCCATAGGAATGACCAATAGGGCTAGTGGGCAGAGAGCTTGGAGCAAGCTGCAAAGAGGAAAATTCAGACTGGAAACCTCAAGAAACATCTTGGCAGAGGTGGATGATATATCTCTGGTGGGATATGTCATCCATCAAAGGCTGGATGACCACCTGTTGGGTGTATCATAATGGGAATTCTTTTCACAGATGGGTTAACTAGGTGGTCACTGGGTCCTTTCCAATTTGGAAAAATTCGGTGATTTGGTGTAACTTTAGATGCTTCTGGCTCATAGTAGGAACAGCTGTGTTTGTTACTTTGGGTGGCAGGGCATCTTCATTGCCTCTTCTTAACTTTTTTCTTACATTGTGATACTCCAAACACACACGCAAACCCCTGCAGAACCCTGTCAGTCATCCCCTCATCCCTCTGAGTTTCTCTGTCACTTTCCTCCCTCACCTGGGGGCAGAGAAGCATTAAAAAATTAGAGGGGTCATAGGGAGGGCATATTGAAAGAGGAAAAGGGACAGAAATGGGGATATAGCAAGGACCAAAGACAATTCTCTGAATTCTAACATGCTGAAGTCTAACCTTGACCTGAATTTGAGAATGAAGAGGGTTCTTTCCAGTCCCATCCCACTAGTGACTGAATCAAAGGCCTTTAAGCTAAAGTTTAGATTCTGGTTTAAAATTCATTCTGCTATCCGCTTCTGTTTTATGGGTGTAAATTTCCCCAAGGTCAGGTCCAATTATTCTAAGAAAGGTCTTTAAACTGATCCACTTCCAAGGCTGAAGAGCCTGGATGATATCCTGGTGAACTGAGTTCTCAGGACTAACTGTTCTGATTGGCCTTCATAGTTCTCCATTTTCTGTATAATCTGTTGGAGCTAAGATTTCCCATGTTCCCTTCTCATGGGAATCCATTTTTACACTGACATGGCAAACTCTTCTTGACTGAAACATCAGAGTTCTGGGAAGTGGGGTGGGGAAGTAGAATCACTGGTTTAGAAAGAAAAATAATAGATTGTGATATTAGGAGAAAGAGTGTTGAACTTAGAGTCCCCGAACCCAAGTTCAAACCCTATATCTCTTACATGTTACCTATGTCACCTTTGGCCATACCTCCTTGAGACTCATTTTCTCATCTGTAAGTGAGATTGAACTAAATGAAGTCTAAGATCCTTCCAGCTCTAAATCAATCATCCTTTTATTTTTAACTTGTTATTTATTCATTTTTAATATTATATTCTTTTTAAATTTTGCGTTCCCCATTCTAACCTTCTCTCTCACCCTCCACTGAGAAGGCAAGCAATATGGTATCAATTATACATGTGAAATCATGCAAAACTTCCATATTAGCCATATTTTTTTTAAGCAAGAAAAATAAAGTGAGAAATTCAGAATTCATCACTTCTCTGTCAGGAGTTGGATTTTTTCATCCTGAATCCTTTGGAATTGTCTTCAATCATGGTATTAATCACAGTGGTCACATCTTTCATAGTTGATCATCATTACATCATTGCAGTTCCTGGGCACAATGATCTCCTGATTCTTCTCATTTCACCTTGCATCAGTTCGGATAGGTCTTGCCATTTTTTTCTCTGCCTCCAAACCCTTGTTATTTCTTATAGCACAATGGTACTCATCAGAATCATATACCATGACTTGTTCAGATATTCCCCATTTGATGAGTATCCCATCAATTTCCAATTCTTAGACACTACAAAAAAAGCTGCTATAAGTAGTTTTGTACATCTAGGTCCTTTTCATTTTCCTTTTTCTTTGATCTCTTTGGGATACAGACCTAGTAGTGATATTGCTGAGCCAAAGGGTATGCACAGTTTTATCTGTCTTTGGGCCTATCTCCAAATTGTTCTCCTGAATGGTTAGATCAAATTGCTACTCACCCTTTAGTTCTTTAGTGTAGCTACTTTCCCTTATCCCCTCCAGCATTTGTTTCTGATAGGTATGGGGTGGTACCTCAGAGTTATTTTAATTTACTTTTTTCTAATACAGCATTGTTCATATGACTATAGATTGCTTTGATTTCTTCTGAAAACTCTCTGTTTCTATCCTTTGATAATTTATCAATTGGAGAATAGCTCTTATTTTTACAAATTTGACTCAATTCTATGCTCAATATATATTTGAGAAATGAGGCCTTTATCAAATAAGCTTGCTGTAAATTTTTTTTATATTACTTCATTGTCTATCATTCCTTTTAGTAAGATGTAGCTTCCCTGATTATCCCTTTTTTTGTTCAGTCGTTTCAGTTGTATCTGACTCTTCATGGTCCTATTTGAGTTTTTCTTGGCAAAGATGCTGGAATGATTTGTCATTTCTTTTACCAGATCATTACACAAATGAGGAAACTGAGGTGAACAGAGTTAAGTGACTTGCCCAAGGTCACACAGCTAGTAAGTACCTGAGGCCAGATTTGAACTGAGAAAAGTGAGTCTTCTTGTCTTCAGGCCTCTCTGGCACTGTATCCATTATGCCACCTTGCTGCCCATATTTATTCCTACTCTACCCTTACTCTTCAGTCCCAATAAAACCAGACATCCTGGACAGATGGCAGACCTCTCAGACTAATGGAAGGACCCTTAGAAGTCATCTGGTCCATCCACTGTAGACCAAGAGGCTCCTCTACTTCTCCTAACAAGTACTCACTCAGCACCTACATAATAACTTCCAATGAAGGAAATCTTCCTTTATTCATGGAAAGCACTCCCACAGTATATGGCCTTAGTTGGGGCTCTATTTTTCCTCCCTCTTGAGAAGGCCTGTCTCCATTGGCACTACCAGGCAGAGCAGGTCAACAAAATGAGGGGCTTCAGGAAACCTTGGGGTCTTTCACAACAGGGAAAATCAGATTCCATTGACAGAGAAGACCCATTTTCTCTCCTCCTCTGAACCCTTGGCCTTAGAAATATGGGACCCTGGGTTACCTAAGAACACTCAGGTAGATGTGAAAATTCTCGGGTAGACTTGAAAGCTTGTCTCCCCTGGCACATGTAGGCAGCCACCTTGCTGTCAATCATCCCTTTTAATTAGGTCTATTTTTGCTTTTACTTTGTCTGAGGTCATGAGTACTACCCCTACAGGTTTGTGGTTTTTTTTTTTACTTCAACTAAAGCATATTTTATTCTGCTCCAACCTTTTATTTTAACTCTGTATGTGTCTTTCTGTCTCAAGTGTTTCTCTTGTACATAACATGCTTAGATTTTGGTTTCCATGCCATTCCCCTATCCATTTCCATTTTATGGATTATTCCCACTCACAGTTATAATTACTAGTAGTGTATTTTTCTTCTAACCATTTTCTTCTGTTTCTTCTCTCTCTCTTTTTATTCTGTCCTTTTCAAAGGACACTTCTAAACACTGTCTCCTTTAAGCTCTCTTCCCTTTAATCATCCCACCCCATCCTTCTCTTATCCCCTTTGCATCCTATTTCCCTATAAGGTAAGATAGAGGTCTATATCCCACTGAGCATATTTACGTATATATACCCTCTTTGAACCAATTCCTATTAAGAGTGAGGTTCAAGTGTTATGTCCCCTCCCCCCATTTCCTCACATGCCTTTCAAGTGATAAAAATGTCTCTATTTTATCTCTCCCTTCTCCCCTTTCCCAGTGCATCCTTTTCTGATTCCTTCAAGTTTTGGAGATCATTCCACCATAATTGACTCTCATCCATGCCCTTTATCTATGTAGATTCCTTTTAACTGTCTTCTTAGAAGTTATATGTATGCTACTTAGAAATGTAAATAATTTTATTGAGACCCTTATAATTACTCTTTTATGAATATCTTTTCATGTTTCTCTTGTGTTTGAAGGTTAATTTTCTATTCAGCTCTGATCTTTTCATCGGGAATGATTGGAACTCCTCTATTTCATTGAAAGTCTGTTTTTGGCCATGAAATATTATACTCAGTTTTGCTGTATAGATTATTCTTGGTTGTAATTTTGGCTTCTTTGCCTTCTGAAATATCAAATTCCAAGCTTTCCAGTCCTTTAACATGGAAATGCTAAATGCCATCTTGACTATGGCTCCATGATATGTTTCTTTCTGACTGCTTGCAATATTTTCTCTTTGACTTGGGAGCTCTGGAATTTGGCTACAATATTCTTGTGAGTTTTCATTTTGGGATTTCTTTTAGGAAGTGATCAGTGGATTTTTTTCAATTTCTAGTTTATCCTCTGGTTCTAGACTATCAGGGCAGTTTTTCTTGATAATTTCTTGAAATATAATATCAGCTTTTTTTTTTTATCATGGCTTTCAGGTAGTTCAATAATTCTTAAATTATCTCTCCTTAATCTCTTTTCCAGGTCAGTTGTTTTCCTAATGAGATATTTCAAAATTTCTTTCACTATTTTCATTCTTTTGACTTTGATTTATTGTTTTTTAATGTCTTATGAATTTATTAGCTTACACTTGCCCAAATCGAATTTTTAAGGAGTAATTTTCTTCAGTGAGTTTTTGTACTCCCTTTTCCATTTGACCTATTCTACTTTTTAAGGACTTCTTTTCTTCAATGAATTTTTGTGCCTTTTTTACTAAGCTATTACCTCAAACATGTGGAGACCTCCCCAAGCAGAATAGGCAAATGAGAACAATTTGTTCCAATGGTCATGCAAGTGGCTGAAGGTGGCACTGTGCATTGTTTAGTGTTTGGTTAAACATCAAATATGTCAAGGTTATTTACTGAATCCAGAGCCATCACTAATCATCTTGACTTTTGTCTTGGCAATGAACTTTGATAACTCTGGAAGAGTGAGGCTGATTACTTCTTGCAACTGACTCACTTAAATCCAATTTATTCATGAATCAAAAGACATCACCCATACCATTTTACCATTTTTACTTACCTCGAAGTTCTATGGTGACAAGCAAGTGATGAAGCAGCAGGTATGGATATACTGGGAGCTATAGTCACAACCCTGCACACACCTGGCCTAGACCATAGGGTTGTTGTCTTACTGGACTGCAGTAGCAATGGGATTTGGCAGCTCCCAGGGATCTGAGCAGCCTTTTTGAAAGACCACACTGGTATTTGTGTGATGAATGTTCATGAGGACTATTTGTGCCTGACCTGTGATAAAGCCTTTTAAGCTTGTGCTGGTCTAATCTGCCACAGTGGATCATAATGTACCTTCATTCCAATGCAGCAATGTCATTTTGCTTCTCTTCAAGAATGAAGGACAACAACCAATCAACCAATTATTTTTTCATAATTTTCTTGCATCACTCTCATTTCTTTTTCCAATGTTCCCTCTACCACTCTTATGTCTTTCTTTAAAGCTTTCAGGAATTCTTGTTAGGTTTGGGTCCAATTAGCATTTTTCTTTGAGGTTTTGTTTGTGTCTGTTTTTCACATTGTTGCCTTCTTTTGAGTATGTCCTGGTCTTCCCTGCCACTAGTAGCTTTTTAAGGTCAAGTTCTTTCTGTTGTTATTGTTTGTTCCTTTCCCCAGCCTTGAACTTTATGTTAAAATTGGGCTCTGCTTACCTGAGGCTGAGGAAACACTGTCCTAAGTGTTAGGCTTTTTTTGTGCCTAAAATATTCTCTACCTGGGATTCAGCAGTCCCTACTCAACACTGGCTTCAAATATCCCTACCTTGGATAGAGTGTGTTAGGCAAGACAGCTAAGGTGAGGCCTCTTGGCTCCTCCCCAGCAACTTTGATAGGTCACTGTCTGCTGCAGACAACTACACCTAAAAGAGAAGAAAACTAGTTCTCTAAATTATCCCACATGCGGTGGAAAAAGTCTCCCAGATAAGCCTAACCCAGATCCAGGCAATCTATAGGAAATCACATTGGACTTCTTGGTCATTTGGACATAAGGCACAGAGAATTCTTCTGTCCCTGAACAAATCTTCAAAACTCTAAACCAGTCCAGGCTCCAACCATGGCCCAAAGCTGGCAGAGGTAGAATTCAAGGTGTTTGTACGCTCTTACTGGCCTTCTCTCTGCTATTGCCTTTCAAACACTGCCCTCCTTGTGAACTAATCAACGAAGTAAAAAGTTTTTGCCTTTTAGAGTCCTTGTGTGAATACTGGCCCAGAGAGAGTCAATGAAGAGAAAAGGAGGCCTCTGTGCCCCATGCTGGCCTCATTTCTCTCCTTCATGATTTCCTTGTGCCCTACTTCCACCTGCCTCTGAACCCATCTCTAGAATCAGGAATATATAGCATGCTATCATCCCTTCTACCTTGAGCCAGAGGCAAAGAAATCCCCCTTTAAGAAACACCACTGCGTAATGAATTGAGAGCTGGACTTGAAGATGAAAAATGAAGGAACTAATGAAAAAAGCAATAAAGGATCACTTCCTGTGTTCCAGGTACAGTGATAACTGTGGGAGGTACAAATAAGAACAAGTAAAGCAGCCCCTGCCCTCAAGGAGTTTATATTCTAATAGGGGAAAGATGTAGAGGAGAGGGGTGACCAGGAAGTGGATCCCTTACAGAGAAGTCAGAGGGATGGAGAATGGAATCATAGGACAGTTGAGCAATAGGTCCTTTCTTTAAAATTTCTTTAAGAACTTCTTTCCAGTTGGCAGTGCTCATTTCTGTGGTGTTGGCTTGGCTTGGTTCAAGTTGACCTTGTCATACTGACTGAGTGACCCTGGGCAAATCATTCAACCCCTCTGTGCTCTAGGCAATTCTCTGATAATAAGTTGTAGAGAAAATGCTGATCTGCTTTGGGAGAGGGATTTTCTCACTCAGGAATTCCCTACTCAATTCACAGAGCCACTCCCAATCCAGTTGGTGGCCCAGGGAATGTGGTGCTAGCCTGGAGTCAGGGAGACTCATATTCATGATTTCAAGTCTAGCCTCAGACACTTACTAGCTATGTGACCCTGGACAAGTCACTTAACACTGTTTGTCTCAGTTTCCTCATCTGTAAAATGAGTTGGGGAAGGAAATGGCCAACCACTAAAATGTCTTTGCCAAGAAAATGCCATATGGAGTCACTGAGTTGGACATGAAAGAAAAACAACTACACAACAACAGCATATGAATAGATGTTGTCTCTCCTGATAGAATGGAAGTTTGTTGAGGGAAGGGACTATTTTGTGTTTGTCTTTGTGTCCTCAGCACTCAGCTTAGTCCTTGGCACATGATAGTCACCTAATAAATGCCTGTTGATTGATTGACACAACTGAATGGGAAACCAGTGATGCCTACCATGGCCAGTTGGCTCCCAGACATGTAGCAAGGTCTTTCTCATCTCTCCATCCTCTTGGTGCCATGTCCACCCCTCTCTTTTCATGTGCCAGTTTATTAGTAAGCTTGGTGAGGATGGCCATCCATCCTGCCAGCTTATCTGGAGCAGGATCTTTGAAACACATTGGTCAAGCCTCGCTTAAACATTTCCATTACCATCTCTTCTTGCTAGTTGGCAGGATTCCTTTCTGTTTACCACCACTAATCTCTTAGCTTGCTCATGCCTACCACTGAAACAGTAGCACCACCGGTATCATGTCCATGGTTAACTGAAGCATCACTTTCCTCTCCACCTCAAAACTCTGAGGTCCTCCGGAAGCAGGCAGCTAAGTATTATAGAGGGTAGAGAACTGGACTTGGAATCTGAGAGACTTCAGAATTAACTCCTCTCTCTTGATACTTATCAGCTATGAGAATCCATAAAAGGCATGTAAACTTTATGAGTTTCCTCATCTGTAATAGCAGTGAATAAAACTTTAAAGTTTGCAAGGGATTTTGAAAACATATATTATTTCATTTGATTTTCATAATAATTCTGGGAAGTAGGTACTAGTATGTCATCCCTATTGTACAGATGACAAAATTTAGGCTGAAAAAGGTAGTGACTTGCCCAGAGTCATACAGCTACTTTTTGAGCTCAGATCTTCCAGAACCTAACTCCCAACACTCTCTGCACTTGCCACTCAAATGTTTGCTTGTACTCGTCCTATCATCTGTCAAATAGCACCTACTTTGCAGGGCTATGGTAAGGATTAAATAAGAAAATATATAAAAGTGATTTGCAAGTCTTAAAAATGCTATGAAAATGTTAGCTATTGTCACCATCACTATTATCATTCCCTCCTCCATCAAAGGCATTTTCCAATCCAGGGCAGCTCCTCCACCTCCCTAAAAGCAAGGCCAAGACGGCCTAATGATCTGAGAAATCATTGGCTTGGCACTTCCTAAGGAAGTCTCACATCTCCTCCTGTTGTCCCTCAAAAACAGAGAGGGAAATCATGGTAAGATCATGGTAAGCCCTTGCTGAGCAGGTGGGGGAGATAGACAGTCAATATAACTGATACAGGGCTAACTAAGCCCTAACCCTCTCAATCTCCTCATGTGGCACCACTCTGGTCAAGCCTTTCAGCATGCTGTGCCCAGTAATGCATCTGTTGAATTGTAAATGCCTTGTGTTGATTTTATATTGACTTATATGAGTCTTTATTGTACATAGTATCTCTTCCTATAGTAATAAGTTTGGTAAGGGCAGGAACTTTATTTTTTTTTCTTTGAATCCCCATTACCTAACAGAGTACTTGGCCCATTAGTACACCTGGCACACTCTATTGGGAGAGACAACATGAACATATATGAGTACGTTAAAAATATAAACTCTCTGCCCCTAAGTCACTAGGACAATCAATAGCACCCTTGCAAATATCAAGCCCTGCTGGGTACCCTGGTAGAAAGGGCACTGCTCCCCAAATCTGATGACCCCACAGCAAGAAGAACATCAGAGGGAACATTTTCCCACATCCCAAAGGAGAACCTGCCAGCCCATCCTACCAATTCAAGGTTGAAATTTTTCAAAAGAAATTTTTATCAAGAAACCTAAGAGGGGAAAAATCAAACTAGAAAACATGGGAATAGACAAATTTGTAGAATACAGGTCTCTTTTTGAAAATAAATTTTTATTGCTCCCATTGTTTTTCACTTTACCACCCTTTCCTGTTGTAGTTCTTCTCTGATCCCTGCCCAACCAAGCAATCAATCAACATTTATTAAGTACCCACTATGTGCCAGACACTATGCCCAAGGAGCTGTCCCTTATAATGATGAAGAAAAAAAAGTTCACTAAGACTAACCAATATATCAAAGTTTGATGTGTGCAGTGTTCCACACCCATGGCCTCCCACCCCTGTAAAGAAGTAGAAGAGGAGTCATCTCACATTTCATTTTGGGGGCCAAGCTGCATCATTATCATTTCACAGCATTCAGTTTAGCTTTTCTGCTGTTCTCCTTTCCCCTTGTATTTTTGTAGATATTGTGCATATTATTTTCTTAGTTCTGCATATTTCCCTTTGCATCAGTTTATATGAATCTTCCTATGCTTCTCTGTATTCAGTGCAGTTGCTGTTTCTTCCAACACAATAAAATCCCTTTGGGTTCACATATCACAGTTTGTTTAGCCATTCCCCAATGTATGGGCAGCTACTTTGTTTCCAAAAATGCAGGTTTCTTATCTTAATCAATCAGCAATCCCCCACTATGTGTCAGGTGCTGGGGATACAAAGATATGAATGAAACATTTCCTGCCCTCATAAGCTTATATTCTGTCATTAAAGTAAGTGGAACCTAACCCATTGATTGACTCAACTGGTATTGTTTAGGTAGAGCTGGTCAGAAATGCCCACATTTCAGGCCTAGGATGCTGACTTTAGTCGCTGTCGTGAATCTTCCAGAGAATCTCATCTACCTTCCCAGGAGGGTGGTACATAGTTAGTGAGTCACTCTCTACACCCTTGTGTAGAGAGAATGCTCTCCACACTTAGTAATGAAAAGGGTCATGATGATAGCATTTACCTTAAAGGCTGACATATACGGTCTCATTGGATCTTCACAATAACCTGGTGAGATGGGTGTTATTTTTTACCTCCATTTTACAGATGAGGAAACGGAGGCAGATCAAAGTTAAATGACTTGCCTGGGGTTACACAGTTAAAGTGTGTGAGGTTGGATGAACTAGGACAAGGGTGGGAAACTGCAGTTTCAAGGACACATGAAGGTTCTCAAGTGCAGCCCTTTACCTAAATCCAAACAAATCCCCTTACCAAAAGGATTTGCTCTGCAAAACTTGGACTCAAGCAAAAGACCACACCCAAGGATCTAGAAGGCCAAAGGTAGCCTCAGGATCCATAGGTTCTCCACCCCTGGAATAGGGTCTTCCTGACTCCAGATGCAGCTCCCACCTAGCTGCCTCTGTTTCCCTAGGTAACCTTAATGTAAAGATAAATATCTTGAATGGTGAGTTTCCTTAACTCTTTCCTCTGGGGAGTGCATTAACCTAGGGTCCATTAACTTGGGTTTTAAAAAATATTTTGATTTAGAAAAAATTATGTATTCCAGTATCATCCATTTCCTTTGTAAACCCTATGTGTTTTATATTATGCATTTAAAAATGTCATTCTGAGAAGAGGTCCACAGGCTTCACCAGACAGAGGGGTCCCTGACCTTCCCCCCACCAAAGGTGATGAATCTTTGCCTAGGGAAATAAAAAGGCCAGTTTTGCATAAGGGCCTCCAGTAATCTGCTTTTCAATAACCCGGCCTGTGCAGGAGCCGCAGCCTTCGCACACCTGCTAACATGTTCATCATCAACCTCGCCATCAGTGACTTCTTCATGTCCTTCACTCAAGCCCCGGTGTTTTTCGCCAACAGCCTGTACAAACGCTGGATCTTTGGAGAGAAAGGTAGGCAGGATCAGCTGCCAGAAATTGGGTGGGCTTTTCATGCTTCCGTTGCTTCAAGGAGTCAGGTACAAGTGCTGATTAACACCATTAGGGGTCTGTGATGTGGGTGGTATTGTTGTGTAAGCCTTAGGGAAGGGATACAGAACAAACTAAGAATCCTTTGGGTCTCGTCCTCCATTCCTAGATGTACAACCCTACTGCTGATGGCCTCACTTCCAGACTCCTCCACTTTATTCCCCCAGCCCTCATATCATCATGGGATCACAGATCTGGGACCAGAAGGGCCACCAGACACAATCTAGTTCAACTCTCCTGTTTTCCAGAGGAGGAAACTGAGTCCCAGAGAAGTTATAGGACCATAGAATTAGAGAAGGAAGGGAATGCCTCTCTCATTTTACGTATCAGGAAACTGAGGCCTAGGGAGGTTAAGTGGCCCAAGGTCACTTTGAATTGCACTCGAAATCTCTGACTCTAAATAAAATGCTCTTTCTCCCATGCCATTCTGTCTTCTCCAAGTTCTTATCTCACTCCCCTGCCTAACCAGTCCCCACCACTGTTCCACAAATATACTATGTTCATGGTTACTTCTACGGTCATCCCCTTCCTAGAGCCCTTTCCCTCTTTTTCCACATCAGTTCAAATCCTACCTATCTTTCAGGACCCAGTTCAATTACTCCTCCTCCAGGACATCTTTCTTCCTTTCCTGATTACCCCTGTCCATATCAGCCTCTTCTTATTCTATATTCCTGCAGCACTTGGAGTCTTGCACACACGCACACACACACACTCACTCACTCTCTCCCCTGTTTCTTGGATTGTTGTCTATTCCTTAAGGCCTTTGATCCTTCACAACCTCTGATATAGGGTGGGGACCAGGATAGGTGTTCAATTAAGAGACTGGATGGGAATGGAAAGAACACCTGAATAGGAATCTGAAGCCTGTGCTCAGGCTTGAGCTCCACACCTTGCTAGCCACCTGACCTTGAATAAGCCACTAAATCATCTCCCTGAGCAGCCTACATTTCATCATCTGTAAAATGGAAATTATCCCTCCTGCTCTCACACCTCCTACCTCACAGGGTAAGTGAGGATCAAATGAGACAGTAAGTGGAAGCAAACAGAAGGTATTTTTATCACTAAGAAAAGTGGCTGAGAGGGTGATGGAAGAGAAACAAGGGAGCCAGAGGGTGGTGAAAGGAAATGTTGCTTTTTACTTAGATATGATTTTGTTTTTAAACTAGACTCTAAGTTTCTTGCATCCAGGGGTCATATTATTAGAGTAGTACCATGGAAAGAGTAGTGGCTTTGGATTCAAAGGACCTGGGTTTGAATTCTTCCCCTGACACTTGGGCAGGTCATGAACCTCTCTGGGCCTCAGTTTCCCCATTGCTAAAATGGAGGGATTGGCCTCAGTGGACTCCAAAGATCTTTTCCATTTCCAAATATTGTCTCCCCTACAGCCTAGCAAGGGTTGAGTAATGATAGATGTTTGATCTATGTTACCGATTAATTGATTGGGAATGGATTTTCTCCATGCATTTATATATAGGATGTGAATTTTATGCCTTCTGTGGGGCTCTCTTTGGTATCACCTCCATGACAACCCTGATGGTGATTGCTCTGGACCGGTACTTTGTGATCACCCGCCCTCTGACCTCTATTGGTGTTATGTCGAAAAAGAAGACTGGACTCATCCTCCTCGGAGTCTGGCTGTACTCTCTGGCCTGGAGCCTTCCACCTTTCTTTGGATGGAGTTGAGTGTGTTTGCCTTACCCTTTCCTTCCTCTATTGTGTATGCTGATGAGACATGAAAGGAGGGGTTGGTAGAAGAGGAATAAGGAAAGGTCTTCAGGGTAGGCCAGCTAAGTTAGATGGTAGGAAGACATTAACAAGATTGGGATTGCTTTCTATTAATAAATCTTAAAGATGTGGAGCCAGTGGGTAAGATGAATACAGTGAGCAGGCCCCTGATAAAGGGAATGACCACTGTGGCTTTGTTTGAAATCGGATAGGCATTTGGAAGAGAATGAGTCAAGAAGGCAGGTGAGATTGGGTCTAGTGGGTAAGTATAAGGATAAAAGGGCAGTCAAAGGAAGAGCTATTTGAGAAAACCCCTCTATAGGATGTCCTGTTATTGAGGTAGATAGAGTTTTGGAAATGATTTTTGGATCCCTTTCCAAGGTGCCTATGTTCCTGAGGGGCTGCTTACGTCTTGTTCCTGGGATTACACGACCTTCACCCCATCTGTCCGAGCTTACACCATGCTGCTCTTCTGTTTCGTCTTCTTCATTCCCTTGATTGTAATCATCTACTGCTACATCTTCATCTTCAGGGCCATTCAGGACACCAACAAGTGAGCTTCCTGGGGCAGCCCCTCCCTTTTACCTGCTGGGGAAAGTGGGAAGAGGGAGGCATGGCAAGGGCACAGGGGATTTGGACTCAAAGGACATGACTTTGAAGCCCCTACCTGTTTTTTCCTACCTATGTGACTGTGAACGAATTACACAACTTCTCTGGATCTCTGTTTCCTCTTCTGTAAGATGTTTGGATTAGGTAACGCACACACACACACACACACACACACATATATCATCCCTTCTGACTTTATGTACTATGACCCTTATTAATAATAAGCAAAAAGGCTGGAGAGCTAGGCTGTCATTCATTGATTCATTCATTCTTTGCGCCTTTCTGGCCCTATTTTTCCATGTATAAAACTGACAAAACTGTCCAAGTCCTATCTCTTTCATAGGGATGTTGTGGAGACAAATAAAGCTGGCAATGTGGACACACTCCAGAAATGAAAAGGCTACCTGGGTGGTAGTGTTTATGTTGAATTTTAAGCTGCTTAGATTAAATTGACCTTTACTGATTAAATTACATGAGCATCAGTCCATCCATTTTGTAGCTATTATGGGATGGTTATCTTCTTTCTGATGCTCAGAGCCACCTGTACCCATTCTAATGAATAGGACTATTTTTTTTCATACACAGAATTGACCATTATCATTATGACCTAGCTCCTCACTCCCTACTACGCCCACAATGGCCACTGGGCTGATGCACTAATCCTGGGAGCGGTTCTGGGGATAAACCACCATGTTCCCATGTTCATTTCCCTAGGGCTCTTCAGAACATCAGATCTAATGAGAGCACGGCATCCCCAAGGCATTTCCAAAGGATGAAGAGTGAATGGAAGATGGCAAAGATCGCCCTGGTGGTCATCCTGCTCTTTGTGCTGTCCTGGGCCCCCTATTCAACAGTGGCACTGGTGGCATTTGCTGGGTAATTACCTCCTCTGAAAATTCCTCTAGAGTCAGTCTTGCCACCCTTATAGAGAGCTTAGCTTGTCTCAGCAGGAAGGGTTGGAAAATCTTCTAACTCAGTGTAAGTCCCTTTCTGTCCCACTAAATGCTAGGGCATAGATCAAATAAATGATGGGATTTTGTGTTTTCCACCATGATTCGGGTACACACTGTTACTGCCTCTAGAAAATGAATTTAATGAGTGGAAAACATTTGCAGTAAGTTAACCATAGTGTAATGAATAGAATGTGAGCCTTGCATTAAGAAAACCTGGATTCAAAATCTTCCTCTGACATAATAGGCTGTGTGACCTTGGGCAAGTAGTAACCTCTCTATACTTCTCATCTATAAAATGAAGGAGTCGGCTCCGATGGACTCCAAAGTCCCTTCCAGTTCTATTATCTCTATGATCCTATGACATACAAAAAGTTTTGGGGCATATAGTTGGCATTCTAAGGCTCTTGCGGGGCTATGTCTCCTTCCCCAGGCCCTTATTTCTTTTCAGGCATAAGTAGGCAGCAGGGCATTGGGGCTCCTTGCAGTGAGTATAGAACTCCATGGAATGAACCCCCTTGTAGGAGATTGGATCAGAGAAAGCCAGGTGGAAAGAACACTGGGTATTCTGTTAGGAAGGCCTGAATTCAAATCAAGCCTTAGACCAACGAGCTGTATGACCCTGGGCAAGTCACTTTATCTTTGTTTACCTCAGTTTCCTCAACTAGAAAATGGGGATAATAGGACCCACCTCCCAAGGTTGTTGTGAGTATCAAATGAGATAATATTTGTAGGGTGCTTTATAAACTTTAATGTACTATAGAAATATGATACAATACAAAAATAAATATAAAAATATTATATATAATAATGTAGCTATTAGCAATTATTAGTCTAACTGGAAGCCAACACGTTCCCCAGGAATTCTACTACCATCACCATCATCCTAACTGTCACCATTCCTTCACTAAAGTCCTCCTCCAAAGCCTTGCCTGGCATAAAGGTAGCTTTGAGTTCCCAAAGGCTATGCCAGCAGAACGCAAGCTATTTCTGGAAGCTCCCACCAAATCCAGAAAAGTTTTGCATATAGACCTAATGACAGACTAAAGATCTTGCCTGAAGATAAGACTAGCTGAGCATTGGAGGCTCATTGCTACCTGGTGATAGATTTTCCTGGCCACAGCAACTCCTGAAGGTCATGCATTTAGGTATGAAACAACTCGGCAGTGGAAGAAGTGTCTGCCCTTCCACTTCCAGTAAGACAAATCAGAGAGATGAGTTTCAACATGATAACTTGGACAAGACAGCTACATCTAAATAAATGAGTCTATGCAGCAATTGATGGGAATGCAGCAATACCTCAGGGAATGGGGGGAAGAGAGTTAGACCAAATATTCTTCTGCCAGCAACATCAGTCTTAGCTCTGGCTTCCCCACCCAGGTATTCCCACATCCTGACTCCCTACATGAATTCAGTGCCAGCCATCATTGCAAAGGCCTCTGCCATTCACAATCCCATCATTTATGCCATCAGTCATCCCAAGTACAGGTAAGCTCAACAGCTCCCCACCCTGTCCTCCTTACCAGCATTCACTTATAAGTCATGCTCTGCTCTTAACCCATTCTTCATGCCTTCCTTTCAGAATCCCATAGACTCTCTGGTCCAGTCTCAAGCCATACCCTGTAGGATTTCCTCCCCTTCAAACCACTAGGAAGTTTGGTTTACCTGGACAGTTTTCCTTGTACATATCTACCTCACCCTGCTCAGTGTGTCCTTCAGAAAAGTCTTAAGCATAAAGTCATAGTGTGAGCTATTAGAGGTGCTATGCACAGGATGCACCAATGGCCTTTTAGACAGGCTTTCTCACTGACTCAGCAAGAACTGCTTCCTTGCCATTGTCTCCTGGACCTTTCCCTATTCTCTCATGGAAGAAGACATAGAAGCCTTATAGTCAGGAGGTGTAGGACCCTGACACTCTGGAAAAGCATCTGCAGAGGGAAAGCTCTGAAACACTGAAGGCTCCATGTATTTAGGGGTGGGCAGCCTGGGTGTGTTGACAAGGAGAAGCTATCTTTTCTGCATCCATGTCATTTTTTTTTATGGCATTAGCAATTTTTTCCCTTAATGTGGATCCATTTGTCAGGATGTCAAAGTTGACTCAACCTTGATGAGTCAACCAAAGAAGCAGATAGTGAGTTGGAAAAATCCATCCATTAATTATGCTTTTTTTCCTGTAGAGGCCTAAGAATTCCTTCTCTCCATGTTAAACTCAGTCTCAACAAGATGCTCCCAGAATTTTGACTATTTTTTGTCATTTCAGTACCCACTTAGAAACTTCAATCATCCAGGGTCTAGGAAATGATGGCCCCATACAGGTGGCATAGGGTTTCTGAGATTTCTGAGCTGTTTTGTTTGTTTTTTTATCCTGACATCAGTCTGTTCCTTTCTTCTAGGGATAATTCTATAGTACGGTGGAAAGAGCACTGAGTTTGGATTTAAGATCAGTCACTTACTATCTATGCAATTATATGATTACAATGTCTGGGCCTTAATTTCTTCATCTTAAAATGAGGGGATTTGTGAGGTCCTTTTCAGCTCAAACATTCTGTAATATTTGCTGAGGGCCCTGCCTTTACCCTGGGAAGGGATGTGACATTATAGAGAAGGATCTGAATGCCCCTCCTCTGCTGAGGTGGCATCTCAGGATCATAGATATCATAGGATTTAGAGCAAGAAAAGACCTTAGAGATCACCTCATCCAGGCCCCTCATTTTACAAACAAGGCCCAGACAGTTTAAGTGACTTTCCCATAGTCACATACATGGGTAGCAAGTATCAGAGACAGGATCTGAACCCTGAGCCATGGCTCTTTTCTGCTACTCTGTGTATACCATGATACCTTCACAGTCTCTAGAGAGGGTTGGGAGGAGGGAGGGTGGGTGTATTTTTCTCACCATTTTAGTGTCTTTCATGGTAGGAAGGCCCATGAAGACACAAAGCATAACCAGTTGTGTTTCTTCATTACCAGAATGGCCATTGCTCAGAACTTTCCATGCCTTAGGGCCTTGCTTGGTAGAAGGCACCCACGCACTCCATCCTTCAGTAGTTATCGCTTCACCCATCGCTCCACTAGGACCAGCCAAGCATCTGATATCAGCTGGCAGTCTCGAGGTAGACGTCAGCTATCCTTGGGTTCTGAGAGTGAAGTTGTAAGTATTCTGGATGCTCCCTTGTCTAGCTCCTTATGACTCTGGAGTCTAGAGCTCTCCAACGTCCCCATAGAGAAGGGGGCTTCATGCAGAGATCTTCACTTCCTACCTCTGGCAACCCAAGGTGACTCAGGGCCCCAAGTCTGCCCAAGAGATGACTTGAGCCACTCAATGTGTCTAGCCCTTTTGCGTGTCCAGCTCTCTGACAGATGTGGGATGGATTGGATAAAGAAAAAACAGAGCTTATACACTTCAAAAAACTCATAAATAGTAGGGGAGATGAGTCTCATTCATAAAACAATGAGACAGCAACAGTACAAGCAAGATTATAAATGATTAGATTATATGATTCTGGAATTAAGTACTCTTACGTGTGCTTAGGATGAAATCATAGTTAGCACATAGCTCCCATGGAGGAGACCAGATCTCAGTTGGGTCTTGAAGGGTACATAGAATTTGGATAGGCAGAGAAGAAAAGGGAGCAGCATTAAAAAAAAAGGCATGGGATGGAAATGAACATGGGGATATTCAAGAGGGTGATGAGATGACCTTGGCACCTAGAGTCTATGGAAGGAAGAAGCAAAGGTTAAGGTGGGAGAAGGAGGCCAGAATATGGAAGGCATTGAATATCAGATTAAATTTTGGAATGTGTAAGTTTATATGACCTAAGTCAAGTTGTTTCCCTACTGAAGATATAGGGTGCATATTGCACTGAGTCCCTTGGGATGGTCTCAGGGTAGAGAAGAGCCCCTCTTCCTTCTCCTTTGTCCCTGTCACCCCATTCTAGGCCCACACCTAGAAATGGACCAGAACCCAGTCAACCTCAGGAGCAGGAGAAAAGGGATCTAGATAAGCTTTTGGAGATATTTACCAATGTCAGCTTTGAGATTAACTCTATGTTTGACATTTTAAAAGTGTTTTTACGCAAAATAAAGTCCAGAACGATCTATGTTCTGCTTTGGTCAGAAAAGACTCAGCATCTTGGGTCTGGTTCTAGGTGCCCAATTTTGTTTAGGGTGTTCATAAGATGGAGAACATCCAGAGGAGGGTGAGATGCTTTGAGACCCTGCCAGTTGAGAATCAGGTTCAAGAATAAGGTCTGTTTAACTTAGAGAAGAAAAAGCAAAGTAAATGTGACCACTGTGTTCAGGTGTTTGAAGGACTATCCCAGAGGAGAGGGGTTGGATTTCTGTCTTCTAGAGCCAAGGAACTAGGAGTTAACTGGTAAAACTAACAGAGATGCTCTTTGAGGAAGAGTTCTTAATGAAAGCTATCCCAAAAGTGGGTAGTGAGTTCCCCATCACTAGAGAGGCTCCTGCAAAGACTGGGCCATCACTTGTTCATGTTGTACAGAAGATGCTGCTCAGGTACAGGTTGGGCTCTGGGCCTCTTAGGGTCATTTTGGGACGCAGTTGAGTGCTGCATGACTACACTAGGAAAAAAGCCACTTTGTATTTATATTAGCAGTTTATCCTCTCCAAGGTATTTTTATCCACATTAACTGAATTTAAATTGCATAGAGACTCTCCCAGAATTCCTTCTTCTGTGCTCGTAGCTAGTAGGACAGATATTAT
This sequence comes from Potorous gilbertii, assembly GCA_028658325.1. Taxonomy (NCBI): domain Eukaryota; kingdom Metazoa; phylum Chordata; class Mammalia; order Diprotodontia; family Potoroidae; genus Potorous; species Potorous gilbertii. The sequence continues at coordinate 490,572,410 of CM053769.1, forward strand.
CTCCTCCATTTGACAATGAAGGAAGGAAGGTCAGAAGAATGAACTGACCTATCCAAAGTTACACAGCAAGGTCAGAACCAGAACTCAGGTCCTCTGACCCCTGGTCCAGTACTTTTCCTGCTGTACTGTATGACCTCTGGACTAGCTCGTTGAATCATAGAATATGAGAGATCATCTAGTCCAGTCCCGTAATTTTACAGAAAAACAAACTGAGGCCTAGAGGAGAGTGACTTGCCATGGTTACACAGTTGATTGACAGGATCAATAAGCAGGTGAACTTGGAGTTTCTAGGTTCAGAAATAGGTGACATGTGGGGGAGGGACACTGACCCATCCCTGCCTTCTAAAAGGAGGGAACAAGATACAGCCAGGAGTCACCTGCATTTTGCTCTTGTCCACCCAGCATGCTTCAGTCTTCCTTCCTCAATTGTCTTCTTAGTTTGCAGTTGTGGATAAATTACTCTGAAAATGTCTTTCATGTGGATTTGTCTTTTTTTCCCCAGTGGAGCATAAACTTCTTGAAGGTAGGGACTGTGCATCCTACATTACATGTATTACCCCTGGGTTCACTGAATGGGTAGACCTCACACACATAGTGGGTGCTCACCAAGGTTGTTAGGCAGCAAGCTCTCCCCACTGTATCCTGCTCAGGACTGATACTAGTGCTGGCCTCCAGGCTGTCCACAGGGTCAAGGTCCTAGGCATGGACTGGGGGACTGTGGGCAAGGAAAGGAAATGTTCCTGTTCAGTTTTAGTCATGGCCAAAGGCAACGACCCACTAGCTACATTATTGAATTTGCAGATGTTAAGACCGAAAACTCCCTATACTGCCTCCTCTCCCAGATCCTCCAGGATGAACACACTCATACATACCACAGATTTACAGACACAAGTACACACAGACTTACCCTTATGCAAACTCAGTAAAATCAGACATATGTAGACAACAAATTTACAGGCACATGGAGTTTTACACACACACACACACACACACACACACACACACACACACTCCTATCTCACAGATTCTGAAGTCATAAGGTCTAGGATTTGAATTCTCAAATCTTTCCAGGAAAACTTGGTGAATATTTTAGGGAGCAAAGTGGAGAGAGGAGAATAAGCCTTGGATTTAGAGGGTCACACCAGAAGATATTGTAGCCAAGTGAGAGAAGGGCTGAGCCCAGAGAGGAGGAGAGATTTCCTTTCTACTCTTCAAGGGTACACATTCCCTCCTCCATGTAAGAAACAGGGAGGCTCAGAGCCAAAGAAGAGAGCCCAGAGTGATGACTGCTTCCCATGGGTTCCTTGCAGGGCTGGAACAGCACTGAGGCAGGGACCGCAAGCCTGACCTTGAAGAACCAAGAGAGATCCTGCAGGATGGACCAAGAGACCATGGGGACACAAGAGCTGGTGGCCACAGCCAAGACCAAACGTCGAAGCTGGGAGACTCTGGCCAAGGTGACTGGGGCAGAACAGTAGCTCGAAGGCTATCCCCAAACTAGAGGGTGTCCCTTGAGACAGTGTGGAATAATACATAGGGTGCCAGACCTGGGTTCAAATGCCACCCCTGGCATGACTGTAGGTGACCACTAAATCTCCCTGAGCTTCAGTTTTCTCTTGAATAAAATGAGGCAGTACAGCTGAATGGCCTTTAAGGACTCCAACTCTGGGATCTACAATGCTGGGGCTGGGCCCAGAAGAAGGGGAAAGGGGATGCTGAACTAAGCAGGGGCCAAGGTGCTGCCTAGGTGGCATGTAAACGGAGCCAGGCTGACATGGTGGCTGAGCCCATTGCACTCCCTAATTCCAGTGACCAGCTACCTCTCAAGGCCTTAAGACTTGACCCTGGATAGACATGGAGGCAGAGAAAGTTGAGTGGGGCAGCAAAAGGAGAGGAAGGGAAGGTGAGAGAAGGGAGTATTACTTGTGGAGGAGAGGAAGGTCCAAGTTGTCTTCAGGTGGTACCCTAGGCAGGAACCAAGGCCGCTGTCTAAGGAGCCAACATCTCCAGGACTCAAGGTGTCTTTTAACTAAAGTAAATGCTTCATTAGGAGACCTAGGAAAGGATAGATGCTCAGGTCCTCCCTTCGTGTAACTGCTAATCCCCAATCAAGTCCACAATTAAAAATAATACAATAAGTCATACAGATAGTGGTAGAAATAGAACATATGCTCAGGTCTTTTTGACCCTCGTAAATCAGTCAGTCAACTGGCATTTATTAAATGCTTACTATGTGCCAATGACTGTTGATCAGTGCATTTCATGATGTGGAATTAGGGGTTCCAAGCAATGGGTCCTGGGCTCCCTGCACCACCAAGTCCCCTTGGGCTCCATCTTTCTAGGCAACATCCTGGTAGTGACTCTGGGAGCATATCAGCTACTAGGGTTTTTGACTCTTGCTTTTTTACCTTTAGACATTGCAAGAGATGGATGACTTATCTCTCCTGGAGGTGAGTACGGGGGCCCAAACTCTGAAATCTTGAGAGGCTGCCCAGTCTGCCCAAACTCTGTCCAGCCCCAAAGTTGGCCTTAAGTTCAGGGACAGGAAAATCCAGGCTTGAAGTTCGCTATACCTTCCTGGTCCACTGTAGGCCAAGCTGCAAAGGGGCAGCTTACTCCATTCCTTGGGGAGAAGATGAATACTATTCCAGACAGTAAACCTCCTGGTCCCCTTGCCAGGCTGAGCTGTGGGTAGGCCCCTCATTGTCTGATTGTATATGTTTCCTGTGGGAGAAGACTTTAGCACCATCAACTCTCCTCTTACTGAGTTCAGGGAGTTCCTCTACCTTTTGTTTTACATAAATGGCTCCAGGACCATAGGTCCTGAGGAGTCCCCTCCACATTAGGGGAAAGGAGCCAACCATATTGAGATCCAAACAAAAAGGTCAACCAGAAACAGGTCAAGCCAGAAGCCAGACTCTTCTCAAGAATGTCTAGGTGCTGAGAGTGAGGGTAAACCCAGGGCTGGAACTGAATTTCATGCCAAGGAGGTTCACAGGGAAGCAGGGTGGGGGGGGCCACCAGGGATGCAGGTGAAATGATCATTTATCTGACAATGGACTTGTCTACCTTTTCAAGTCCCATCTTGCTCTGACATATCAGTTTAGGGGCAAGCCAATGAACTTCCTATACCCAGTTCTGATTCAGGAGCACCCATGAGGCTATGGGTTCAGAGACATATGACTTAATTTGCATTAATCTGCATAGGACAACCACAAAATATGTTCCTGTAACACAGAGCAGAGGAATTGGAACATCCAGTCCCAGGTTTAGTAAGGAATGTTCAAGACAGACTTCAGGATTCCTGCTCCTAGTCACAAAATCCACCAGGGTAAAGTCTGAGGTGGGTGAACCTTCAGTAATTAGTAACCGCAGCCCTATGGCCCCAGGATTATGGAAAAGGTCCCAGCTGCCCAGCTGGCTGGCTTCCAACAGTGCTGTTGAAAGCCTTGAGGCCATTAAAGGCCTGGATTGAGAAGCTCTCTGGAGGGCTTGTGACTCTGGGGAGTCTGGAGGAAATATTTAAAGAACTAAGCTTTTCCCCCTCCACCTCTATCAGCCCAGAGCACAATGGGAAAGTGTCTAAAGAGTCTAAGCCTGGGCCGTTAGCCTGTATCATACATTCGAATAGGGGTCCTTAACCCAGGGTCCAAGTTTTTAAAGATTATTTCAATAGAATTGGTTTCTTTTGTGATCTTATGTATTTTATTTGATGCATTTCAAAACCTGATTCTGGAAAGGGGTCCATAGACTTCACCAGCTTGTCCTGGGGGTCTGGGACACATGAAGGTTAAGAGGCCCTGCTCCCCAAGGAGAAGGAACCTCAGAGGTCAATACCCCTCATTTTAAGGGTAAGGAAACGGAGACCCAGAGAGACTGACTATCCAAGGCCACACAGGTGATAAGCATCAGAGGTAGGGTTAAAACCCAGGACCTTCAGACTCCGGAGCCAGGATGCTTAATATTGTACCTGCTAAAACAATCTGATATTTTTCATCCCAGGGCCCCTGGTCTAGGAGGCTTTTGCTTTCTGACCCAAGGCTTTTACCAGTTTACTATTTTGTGAATTCTCCTAATTACTTACCCCCAACACAAAGCCTTGGAGCCAGCCCAATTTTGGGGGTTTGGAGATCCATGCCCCAATTACCCACTCCCCTTTCTCTGCCCCAGCCATGCTTTGCTATGAACACTCACTCTGCCTTTTCCCTATTTAATCTCCTGCTTCCCCTCCCTCTAACCCACAGGAGGACATTGTCTTGGATTATTTACGAGGAAAAAGAGAATATACAAATTAAGAAATATAATACCAGGCTCAGATCATCAGAGAGGTGTATGAAAGGGAACTACCCAGTTCCAGACGGACTGGCACCTATACTTGCTAATTTAATCCTTTCCTATAGTTACCCAAGTTACACAATCCTTATCAGGCCAAGAACCCTAAGCCACAATACCTGGAGCCCTCCTGATGCCATATGAGCATGGTACTTCTCTCTTCCCTTCCCACTTTGGGGATTCACCTGTCTCTACTTCCTGGATGGAGCCCATAGTGCCAGTCACTATCCTAGGCTCACCGTCCAGAAGTCAGGAGGCCTAGTGATTGAATGGTGTCTGGGGAGACTTCTGCTATATTCTCCGTAGCTAATCGCTTAGTTAAGTACCTATCTCTCCTACCTCTGCTCTAATTACTTAGTTAAGCAGATATCTCTCCTTTGTTGTAAAAGGGGAATGAACAATTTCACACAACTTTCCAGGTCACTTCAAATACAGAATAATTTTGCCCTCTACAGGTCACCCCAAATTAAAAACAGGTATCCCTTTTCCTCCAAGTCACCCAAGTGGGTTTTGTGTCTTCCCTTCTGAACTATCCTCTCCAGGGGAGCAATAGCTTTCTAATGCCCAGTTTCACCCAATCTCCTCCTTTTCAAAGGTTCAGGGACCTCCTATTGTCTGGTTTTATTCACTCCCCTCCCAGTGAAGAATGTCCTGCCTCTCCTAACACCTTTTGCCCCACCTCTGGGGAAGGTCCCCACCCAACTCCCCCAGTCTCAGTGTTTAAAAACAAAACAACTTTGGTTTTATGGGATAATTTTTTCCCAACCAACCTATTTACATTTTAATGGGGGTAAAAGTGGGAAAGAGGAAGGCTGGGGCCAGAGACCAAAGCCCTATCTCCAAGGAGGTTCTCCAAAGGTGGGATTTCCAGCCCTGAAACAGGTGGAGGCAGGCAAGGGCACCTTTCTGAGCAGAGAGAGCTTCTCAGATGCCCCATCACACCACAGAGGTCAGCTTGGCCAAGTGGGAAGGGCCAACCCTGCTCACCCTCATGGTTCTCTACCTATTCTTATTCCACTCTGTGCCTTCGGGGAGCCCAGCTGCTTAGCTGTGCTCTCCATCAAGTCAGTTACCCACCTGGTACCAAGAGAGTGCACAGCCTATGTTTGCGTGTCTTTGTATAGGTCTATCAGTTCATAAATGTGTGGATTTAAAATTGGTGTTAGGTTGTGTGTGTAACTCATTACAAAAACAAAGCAAACAAACAAACAAAACCCCTGCCAGTGGAGAAGAGAAGGCCTTCAAAGTACAAATGAGGATGGATGCTTGCTAGCTATGTGCCCCTGAGCAAGTCGCTTGACCTTGCTGAGCCGCAGTTTCCTCAACTGTAAAATGGGGTTAATGACACCTAAAATCCCTACCCTGCCAGCTCTTCGTGAGGATCAGACAAGTTCATACATAGAAATATATTTTGGAGGGAAGGGTGAGAGGGGATGGGCACACAGGGAAAGATGAGTATACATTGTACGCTTCAGGGTGCTGTCTGTTCTTTGAGCAGACCCTTTAAAGCTCTGACTCTGAATGCTCATTGCCCATCGCTGTCTGAGTACAGGCACAGCACACACGAGGTGACCAGATCTAAGAGTGTGTGTTGGACTGGGGGGCAGGGAGGAGGGTCTTTGCCAATGTCCTTACAGTGGAAGACTGTAGGGTGATTGGGCACCTACATGTGTGAATCTCACTCTCCTGGTGTTCGGCATGTCACAAAAAATACTTGGCCCCTATAAAAAGAACTACAGCTGTCAACCTTCATCTGCCCAGTGAGAGAGTGGAACATAGATCAGAAGTAGAGCAGAATATATCCTGGGACTTTTGAAATATCTTGTACATAGATCTTCTGACACCAGGCAGCCTCTCTTTGAGGTAGACCTCCGCCCACCCCTCCTGATCACCCATGTGCCAAGGCTCAGTGATCTGAAGGACTTTATTTAGGAATCCTTTTAGGAATGATCTGGAGGTCATGGGTTCTAATCCCAACTCTGCTCCTTACTGCCCATGTGAGTTTGAGCAACAGTCATAATAACTAATTAAGGTTAGCATTAAGGTTTGCCAAGCACTTCCTATGTCAGCTCATGTGATGTTCATAATCATCCTGTTCATAAGGGCCATTACTATCCCCATTTGAGAGATAAGGAAACTAAGGCAAACAGGTTACTTGCTCAGGGTTGCACAGTTGATTGGTAAACGTTGTTTACAATTCGTAGATGTCTGAGGACAGATTCCAACTCCAGCTTTCCTGATTCTGGGTTCAATGCTCTATCCTTTGTACCACCTAGCTGCCTAAGTAAGTCTCTTAGTCACTCTGGGCCTCAGTTTCCTCATTTGTAAAATAAGAGTGTTGGAATAGATCTCCTTTAAGGACATTTCCAGCACTAAGTCTGCGGATCTGTGATGCCTTTCAAGAAAACCTGCCAGTCTTTCCATCGTTTTCTTCTATCTCTATGAATCTAGCTAAAGAAGGAAGAATAGAGGCATAGAGTATTCAGAAAAACAAAACCCTCAAGTGTTGAAGGATCATCCATCTAACCTGTGTGCCTGTGGTAGTCTTGCCCCTACCTGGGGCATGAATGAATTCCTGATGCTCCTCTCTCCTGTCCCCACTCTCTCCCCCAACCTCACCCGTAGCATCTTGGATGAGTTCTTATCCAACCTCCACTTGGAGCCTTCCAAGTAAGAAGGCCCTTACTGTCAGCCTTACAAGGCCACCCATCCTCCCTTGGATAGCATCAGTGGTTAGCAATGTTTCTCTTCCACTGAGCCAAAATCAACCAAGTGGTCCTTGTTCTGCCCTCTGAGGCCAAGAAAAACAGGTCTAATCCCCTTTTCCATGACAGCCCTTCTCATATTGAAGGCAGCCCTCATACTCCCTCAAGATCTTCTGGCTAAAAAGGCCCAACTTTCAATTGATCCTCTCCTGGTTTGGTTTCTAGTCCCCTTAGAATCCTGGCCACCCTCCTTGAGACACACTAAAGTTTGCCAACGTCCTTCCTAAAATGTGGTGCTCAGAACTGAACATAGGACCTCAAATGTGGTCTGATGAAGGTAGAGGAGAAGGGGTCCATTGCCTCCTTTTCCTAAGGGTTCTAAACCTTCTCTGTGTCATGGACTCCAATGGCAGTAGATTAAGGCCTACAGATCCTTTCTCAGATTACTGTTTTCGAATTCACAAAATAAGCTATGTGGAATTACAAAGGAAACCAGTTGTACTGAAATGAAGTTATCAAGATATATATATTTTTTAAACCCACTTCATAGAGCCCGGCTTAAGAAGCATTGGAAGTCATAGATACTATATTTTTGCTGATGCAGTTCAAGGTCCTTTCAGCTTTTTGGCAGCCAATGTACGCTGATGACTTTCTCTTTTCAATAATAGCCTTCACTTCTAAGATTTACAAACTCCTTACAGACACTGTCTCACTGGAGCCTGATAACCCCGTAAGGTAGGCATAACGTGTTATCATCATCCCCATTCCTCAGATAAGGAAAGCGAAGCCAAGAGAGGTTACTTGTCTTGCCCAATGTCACACAACTAAGGCTGACTTGGCCTCGGAGGTGGATAAAGGAGGCCAGATTTTCTAACCTTACCCTTCACCCACAGAGGGCCCAGGGTCCCTGCAGATCTGCTTCTGAAGACCCCAAGTCCTTCCCTTTAGGACAAGGAGGCAGTCCTCCGGGGGGTCCCACTTCTTGACAAGTTTGTGCTGTTTATTTTTACAGACAGGGACTCTGCTCCCCAGCCTGGATCTTCAACTGTAAATACAATTCTGCACTCTGCCCAGAGGTCGCTCACCGCTTGGTGCTTTTGGCCACTGTCTGCTTCCTCACACTTATAACATGAAAATGGAGATCAAAACACTAGATGTAGCTAAGTATCTGGTACCCTGTTGTGATTCTGCAACCCTCTAGCACTAGAAACAAGGTTACCTCCTTTTCTCTCTAGAATATAATTCTGAAGTCCTGCTCTTCCAAGTGATACTCCCCCCAATATATTTCCAAGACAATAGAAAACTGGTACATGGTTTGACTGGCTGCTCCTAAGGGCAGTTTCTTTATGTTACTACCCGGTGATAGTTTGCTGTTGCTTAGTATCCTTTTGAAAATAAGCTGTTAAAAAACGTGGAGAACACCTAAACAATATAAGCACAGGGATCTGGCCTGGGGTGTTTGAGTCATGCCAGGATCATCTGAAATATTGTAATCTTGTTTCCTCTCCATCTCTGCTTTGTGACTAAACAGAACTCACAGATGACAAGGTTAACTTCACTTTTTTTATGTATAACATAGATGTGCATATCGTATGTGCCTGTGGTTGGCTTCCATTATAATCTCTCTAAGTTTACTTGAGGTTTCTCTGGTTCTAATGCATGTTTCAGGAAAGGAATCCCTGAGGATAAAATGGAATCACTCATCATTGTTCTCTTTCCAGTGGGATGGTGTGGGATGGAGGGTTGGAATTTCATTGACATAGAGAACTTCAAGGTCAGGAAACTTTCTCTACCCAAGCTGTTTGGCATCTCTGTGACTAGAGTTGCTGCCTTTGAGCAGAGGTGCCTTACTCTTGGCTGATAGCCTGTAAAATTCCTGAGTGAAGCGAGAACCAAATTAAAATAAAATTGGGCAACCTGAAAAATAAATAAATAAATGAATGACACAGTAGAACCTAGATAGTGTTAATACAAGGTTTTCAAAGTCAATATGTAGCCTGCAGGGATCCTTTTGTAGGGTTACAGTGCCCAGAGTTCCCCAGGCCAGCTAATGAGTCACTGAGCCATGATGCCCTTCTGAATTGAGGAGATGTAGAAACAGCAGGAAGACAACCAAGGTCAGAGTAATTGCAATCATCCAGCTTGGTTTGGGGGAGTAGAGAATAGAATTTATCCTTGCCCTTTGTCCCATCAGAGAGGTGGGGAACTACAGGAGCAGAATGCTATATATTCAGTATTGGATGCATTGCTTTTTATCCATTGGTTTTGCTTAACTGTTTTGTGTTGCTGTTGTTATAAGGGAGGGTTAAATGTGGGGATGGGGAGGGAATATCAGGAGAAACTAGTGTAGAGAATCAAAAGCATCAATAAAGCTTAAAAAAAACCCACCTGTCTGTCCTCACTCTTGGCCCTCTATTTTTCTCTTTCCTCCTCTTGTCCCTGTTTTGGACCTGCCTGGGTGAGCCCTTGGAGTCATAGACACAGAGGGGCTGTGTTCTGACAGTGGGTCTGAACTCAGCTCAGTCAATTCTAGTGAGAAGAAAGTCTTCTTCACCTGATTTCACTGACAGGCATGAGATCACCGCTGATTTTCCTCTCATTATATCACCCCCTCTGCCCGCCCCCACCATTATCTCGTTGGTACGAGCTGTTTGCACATTGTCTCCCCAATTCTACCAAGGGTAGGGACTGTTTTTATCTTTCTTCCTATCCAATAACTTAATACGCTGCCTGGAATACAGCAGGTGTTTAATAAATGATTGTTGACAGATGGAGTCAGGTCCCACAGAATGATGGGATAGGGAGCTAGCTACCTTTGTACCTCTTTTGGGACTGCCCCAGTGCTTAGGACCATCAACACCTGACTTTTTGTTATAGCAAAAAACTGGACATTAGTTCGAGGAAACTAGAGGGTGTCCAGGAATGGTTGGATAAATCATGGTATAGGAATGGAATAAAATTTTATTTTACTATAAGAAATAGATGAAAAGGACAGATTCAGAAAAGACTTGCTATAGACCAAGGCAGAGGGAAATGAACATAACCAGGAAGAACACTTTGTACAGTGACTAGTATATTGTAGAGAAAAACTCTGAAAACTTAAGACTTCTGATCATAGCAATGACCAAGTATAACATCAGCAGATTGGTAGTGAAGTACACTGCCTACCTCGTGACTTAGATAGATAGTGATAGACTAGAGGCAAAGAATGAGACAGACTTTTTTTTTTTTTTGCTTGATTTTGCCTATTTGTCACAAGGATAGATTTTTCTATAGTAGCAGAACTGGGATAGAGGATCCAGCAATAGGAAAGCCAAGAAAGAAATCAAAAGAAAGTAAAGAGTCAGTGAAGCATTTTTAAAAACATGCAGAAGAGAACAGAAGGAGATTGAGTAGGGAAAACAAACCAGCAGGAAGTTTTGGAAAGAATGTGCTGAATTTCTTATGGAATTTTAGAAAACTAAGCTGTAGATAATGGAGATTAGTGGTTTCACATATAATCCTCCTTTTTAATTCTTTGTATGTGAAAATGATAATGTTTGTTATATTCAGAATACCAGTTATTTTTTAAGAGAGCCCTGAAAGCTGAGGGAGGAGCTGAAAAGAAATATAGATAGGAGTAAGTGTAGTTAGTATGTATAAAGGGAAGGACAGAAATCAGAGAGGGAGAGTGAGATCTTGAATGATGCACAGAAATCTCTTCCTAATAATATCTAAGTCAAAGCTATCTGAGTTTTTTCAGTAATAGACCACATGAACAAGAAAGCCATATCTCTAGGGGATGTAAGAATTCTTGCAGTTATAAAGTACAGTCTGCTAGCTCTTCAAAAACATGAATTTTAAGAAGTAACACAGGAGCTGTCCAAAAATACAGTCTAACTGCATTTCTTAAAAAAGTATTCATTTTTAGGCCTCTAGCCAGTCATGAACCGAAGTAGACTAAGGAGATGAGAATCCTGGCATTCAATACCAGGAACTAATCCCTAGCCCAGGGAAGTATATTCATTCATGGCATATCTCAGTGATGACTCCAGGCTTAGATCCCAGATGGTGGCCTCAACTTTTATTTAACAATTCATAGAACTTTAGGCCTAGAGCTAGAAGGAGCATCAAGGGCACCTGGTCTCATCCACTCCTTTTCTAGATAGGAAAACTGAGGCCCATGGAGATTAAATGACTTTCTTAAGGTTACAGAGATAGTATAAGCATAATGGCAGGGTCCCTGGTCATCTCATTTCATGGCCATTGCTTTTTCTACTAAATCATGGAAGAAAATAGGATGAAAGAGAATGGAATGATGGAAAGAATGAGTGAATGAAAAAGAAGGACCAGACCACTGTGCTGGACACTGGGGATATAAGGAGGGGGAGGAGGAGTAATAGTTGGCCCTCATATAGCACCTACCATATGCCGGGCACTGTGCTAAGCCCTTTATACTTGTTTTCTCACTTGAGGCTGTCATTCCTCTCAGTTATTAATATTTGAGACAGTCTCTGTCCTATTCCATACCAATAAGAATATACAACATGAGGAGTCATGGCCAGAGAAGGGAGTTCTGAATCATAGGGCATAGGGCAGGAGTCTGACATGCCCATACCAGTAGCATTATAGTGCTGATTTAATTAGTGTTCCCAGAGTAAGAGGTTGCAAGTGGTAAGATGAGGGAGATAGGACTGCTCTCTTTGGGGATGGGGATGGACAGGCAGGTGGCAAGATGACCAGGTCATCTGGATCACATGGGCAGCATGGTCTGGAACTGGCCTGATAGGGTGGGCCAGGTCTGCACTCATTCACTCACCAATTAGTACAGCTCACCCCAAGGTGGAGTCCCCCAAATGAATGAATAAACTTCTATAGGGAGGAAGGGCATGTTCTCTGAGGGTCTTAAAATTATTAAATGATTAAAAATTATTGGTTTCCTAAGTAATTGAATACATATATAATTTATAAAATTTCAAGAGGCTTCTACCTGATTCCCCTTCAGGTGGACTGTATTTGGCCCATGAGTCACACTTTAGGCATCTAGCCTTTAAGGGATAAAGGGACAGGGAATCTGTTCCCGAAACAGCCTAAAGAGAAGTAGGCATGGTTAAGTGACTTGCCACAATGAGATTCCTAATTTTGGTAGAGTATTCTTTTCAGGAAAGAGCTTAAAACATATTAAATTCTCTCTCTCTCTCTCTCTCTCTCTCTCTCTCCCTTCTTCTCTCCCTCCTCTTTTTTTACTCTGTCTCTGTATTAATCTATTAATAACTATTACAAAAACTATTGATCTACCTTGCCTCCCCTTCTTTGCTCTCACTTTAGTCTCCCCAGAGGGTATATCTCTCCCTCCTTACCTCTTTCTCTTCCCTTTCCTCTCCCTCTCTCTTTTTTCCTCCATTTCTCCCATGCATGCGCATGCACATACACACCTGCACATTTGCATATTCATACATAGATGTCAGTATTATATACAGGTGAATTACTGTAATTATTATTGCTCTCTCATGTTAAAGCTGAGCCTGAACATCCAAGTCCCATTTGGGTAACTAGACATTAATGGTCTTAGGGAAGATATAAGAGCCATGGGTGATGGGGGTGCCTCTATATTCTTTCAGTGGCCCAAGTCCCTTGGCTCCTGCTAGGAGGATAGTGCCAGACTGTTCAACTCCCCTCCGATGTTGTCAGTGACCCTGTCCTAGCTCAGTTGTACAGAGGCCCCAGCCTTTATTCAGTCCCCCTAATTCCTACTCCAACTTCTCCCCTCCCCTCCATTCCCCCTCAGAGGCTCAGGCAGCTGCCCAGTAAAACCCTAAATCAGATAGCCTTAGAAGGCAAAGGGTCTGTGGCCTGTCCCTGGTGCTGCTGGAGTCAATGAGACTGCCCCAAAGGATACAGTTGACCAAACTGTTTCACTGCTAGATGCCTCCCACAGGAGAAGCCAATCTTGCATCGTTCTAGCCCTCTACTCCTCCCCCTAACCCATTGCTAAGTTTCATTATCTTGAATATCCAAACCTATTTCTACTAGGTAGAAATACCTTGGACCCTAGGATGAGTGCCTCTTAGTACAACTATTACTCTATCTGCTTAGTGCTGACCATGTCACTCTCTCTTCCCCAAGCCTTTCAGGAAACTTCCTCATCCTAAATGACTGTTTCCTGCTCTCTTGACCATTGAAGGCTACCTGTGTCTTCTAAATGAATGAATGAATGAATAAGTGACTGAATGAATGAAAAGATCACTTCTTAAGAACTATGTGCCAAGTGCTGTTTTAAGTGCTAGAGATACACACAGAAAAGTAGGATAGTCCCTGCCCTCAGGAAGCCCCCATTCTAACAGAGAAGACAAGACCCAGAAAAGATTTCAGCTGCAATTCAGATGACTGTGATGGGGGAGGTGGGAGGATGCCCAACCTGCTTAGGGGACGGGAAGACTTGGGTTCAAGGTCCAGGTGTGTCTGCCTGCGTTCTGATTCCAATTCTAGGACCATGAGTAAGATCTTTGAGTCTCAGTTTCCTCCCTTCTAAGTGGGAAGTGGGAATGACTTCCACTTTGATTCAGAGAGGACTAGTGATAACTGACCTTTATACAGCACTTACTGCAACTCAGGCCTTGCGCTTTACATTATCTTGTTTGACCCTCACAACAACCTTGGGATGTGCTTTTATTATGCCCATTTTACAGATGGGAAACTAAGGCAAACGGAAGTTGTGACTTGTCCAGGGTCACACAGTTAGTGTATATCTGGGCCTGAATTTGAACTCAGGTGTTCCTGACTGCAGACCTAGTGCTCAATCCATTGTACCACCTAACTACCCATATAAAATGGACTCTGGGTATTGACCCCTATGGGGAATAGAATCTGTCGTTCATTCATTCATTCATTCATACATCAAATGTAGTAAGTGTTGATTGAGTGCCTATCCTTCTCAGAGCCCAGTGATAGGCTCTGGAGAGATAAAGTGTTGAGAGAAACACTTTTCCAACCACACTCAGCTCAAGGCCCCTTCTTGCAGGAAACTTTTCTCAGCTCCCTACCTTCTTATTGCTCCATATTCCTCAAACAAGCTTGTATTTACTTACGTCCTAGTAGAATGTGAGCTCCCTGATAACAGGAGCTCTGCATTTTTATCTGCGTCTCCAGGGTCGGCACAGCACCAAGAACACAGTAGGAGTTTTAGAATGTTTGTCCTCCCATTGGCGATTTCCTCCCGGGGGCTCCAGTCCTCTACTCCCTCCTGACTGGACTTCTGATTTTCTAGGCTCCAAAGCCATGCCTTTTCAAGGTGCCTTGGCCCAATTCTTCCCTTCCCAGTTTCCTGTTCTGTGTCTTTCTTCATTGGGATGGAAGTTCCTTGAGGGCGGAGACTGTCTCTCTTTTCACTTGTGTTTGGATCCCCAGTGCTTACAGTGCCTGGCAGGCGCTTAAGTCCTCAGTGAATGCTTGTCTCCTCTCCTTTACTGGCTTCCATTTTTGAATGTGACATGGCCGGGTCCCTTCTGAATAGCAGGCTCCGCAGCTGACAGGATGCATACAAAGCACTTCATATGCTTAAACT
>CM053769.1:490594009-490658180 GCA_028658325.1 Potorous gilbertii
GATTTGCATCTCTAATCAAAAGTGATTTAGAGCATTTTTTCATATGATTATAGATATCTTTAATTTCTTCCTCTGAAAATTGCCTGTTCATATCCTTTGACCATTTATCAATTGGGAAATTGTTTTCTTTAGTGAGCTTTTGTACCTCCTTTTCATTTGGTCAGTTTTACTTTTAAAGTAGTTCTTTTCTACAGTGAATTTTGTACCTCTTTTTCCATTTGGCCAGTTCTGCTTTTTAAGGAGTTCTCTTCAGTGGATTTTTGTGCCTATTTTACCATTTGGCCTATTATGTTTTTAAAGGTGTTATTTTCTTTAATATTTTTTGTGCTTCCTTTGCCAAGCTTCCTTTGCCAAGAGCTGTTGGCTCTTTTTTGTTATTTTCTTGTATCACTATCACTTCTTTTCCCTATTTTCCCTCTACATCTCTTATTTGACTTTCAAAATGTTTATTGAGAGGGATGGCTTGAGCAAAGGCACATAAGAGGAAGCTACTTACAAAGCCTTAAGATCAGAGAACAGCTACTTGCCCAGTTTGGTTGAATCATAGAGTAATTGATGCAGAGCACTTTAGAATAAAGCTGAAAAGGTTGATGAGAGTCAGACTGTGGAGAAGCTTAACTGATAGCCTAAAGAGTCTGTATTTTGTCCTGGAGATGATAAGAAGTCACTGAGGATTTTTGATAACGTGGTCAGACTTGTTTCTTTGGGAGATTATTTTGGTAGCTGTTTGAAGGATGGAATGGAGAGGATACAGAGGTGAGACAAGGATACTAGGAAACCTAATGTACAACAGCACAGATGAGAGGCAATGGGGACCTGAACTAGTATGCTGTTTGTATACATAGAGAAGAGGGGACACCTGTCAGAGAATTATAGATTCAGAGCCAGAAGGGACCTTAGAGATCAAGTCTACTCCCCCACTTCTTATTTTACAGAAGAGGAAACTGGTGTTTAGAGGTGAAATCAGGTCACTGCAGATAGAAAGGATCTGACTAAACCCAGCTTGCCTTGGCTCCAAAGCCATTGCTCTACACCCAGCCTTTCTGGGATTGAAAGGAGTTGATAACTTATTGAATGTGGGGAGTGAGGGAGAGGGAAGACCCCATGATGACTCTGAGCTCATGAATCTAAGTGATTTCACTTTTCTTTATATCTCTAGGGTGACCAGCAGGCATATAATAGGCACTTAATAAATGATTATTTTTGTTAATGATGAGGAAGATTATGACTCTGAAAGATGGTGATGACTTCCACAGAAAAAGGGAAGTCCTGACAAGGTGTCCTTTAGGGTATAAGCTCTTTAAGGGAAGGGACTGTGTTTGCCTTTCATTGCATCACCAACCCCTGGTACACAGCAAGCACTGAATAAATGAACATTGATTGACTAACAAAGCAGTTAGCCAAACCTGACGTGATAGGTCCTGAGATGAGCCAGGGCCAGAGGGAGATCAGAGCCAGGAGAACCTTGATCCAGTAGTTTCCACTTCTGTAGGAGGAGGGTAGTGAGACCTGGTTAACAGACTGGAGGTCTCTCACCTCTGTATTTCTACAGAACAGCCTCAGCAAGTAGCCTCTCCACTCCTACTGTGGCAAAAACTGCAGGGTGTCTCCTGTCTGTTCTCACTGCCTCATCCCTTCCCAGGTTGGAGCAAAGACATAATGAGCATCTACTAAGCTACTCTGGGGGTGTTCAGCCTAATACCCCAGGTAGACCAGCCTCCCTCCTCTTCTCTCTTTCTCCTCCCCAAGTGAAACTCAGAAAGTCATTCTCTGATGGAAGACTGCCTGCACAGTGTCTGAGATCTGCTACTGAGACCCAGCAGGGAGATCAGCTTCTCCACTGTACTGATGTTGACAAGAATGAAGTCAAATCTGCAAATGCTGTGGGTATAGCCTGGCTCATTCATTTTAGCCTCAGGAAGTTGTGAGGGTGAGGGCAGGACACCTGAACATATACAGAAGGAGTGTGATGTCTGGCTGACCAGAGACAGGGAGGGCTAATGATTGGTTCATAAGGCCAATAGATCTGCTAATGGGAACCAGCCATATGTTGCACAATGAACATAGGGTTTCATCTCCACGTGCTGAGGACTAGTGATTATTCTAGGGAGTGTGCCAACAATCATCCGTGTTGGGCATCATGCCATGTGAAAATTGAAGTATGTCAAAGCATCCTCTAAACATACCAGTTCTTAATGTTCTCCTTCTGAAGTACAAGCAGGAGTAGAGGAGTAAGGAGCTGAGAAAAATCAAGTAATGCTGTTCAGCTTTATATATCTCGATAAAGGAGATGCCCCACACACCACCAAGGGCCATCTTCCCAGCCTGACCTTGCCTCAGGGCTCTGACCTCTACCTGGTTCTTTCCCATTTTCATAGCAATTCTTGCTGCTTGCTAGTCTCCCTTGGAGGAAATCAGCTTGGTTATTTCATGAATAAAAAGTCCCTGAGGGCAGAGACTTGTTTTGCCTTCTCTTTCTGTGCTCAGTGACCCAGTTTGCTATTGTGGGCCACTAGACAGCACCATAACGCCTGGAATGCTAGGACTGTAATCAGGAAGACTCATCTGTGTGAATTCAATTCTGGCTTCGGACACCTAGTACCTGTGTGTAACACCAGTGTGGCACCATAGCAGCTGCTATGAATATGCATACATATTCCCAGTGTTCCTTGGCAAAATACAATAAACTCTCCTCCTCCAAGACAAAAACAAAATATTTATTTGGAACATTGCTATTAGGATACTAGAATGCAAGATTTAGCATCACCAATCCAGTAATTTTTCTTTTAAGCCTCCCCAAAGGCAAGTTCTTCCCTCAGCTCATTCCTCTCTCTGCCAGCTTCTCTCTGACCCCACACGCTACTCTCCCAGCAATACAATATATACTGTTTCCGATCAAAGACTCAGCACTTGATTGGCTTAGTGCCAACAAGCTTAGGAAATCAGCACTTAATTGAAAAGGTGTGGGAATCCCTAATTGGTGGGGAAGATCTTATATCCTACTAACCTTACATTGTATGAGCCTGGGCAAGTCACTTCTATAAAATGAGCTGGAGAAGGAAATGCCAAACTATTTAAGTATCTTTGCCAAGAAAACTCCACAAGGGATCACAAAGAGTTAGACACTACCTAAATGACTAGGTAGCACAGTGGATTGAGCTCTGGGCTTGGAACCAGGAAGACTCATCTTGCTGAGTTGAAATCCCACTTCAGGTACTTACTAGCTGTGTGACCCTGGGCAAGTCACTTAACCCTGTTTGCCTTAGTTCCCTCATCTGTAAAATGAGCTGGAAAAGGAAATGGCAAACCACTCCAGGATTTTTACCAAGAAAACCCCAAACGGGGCCACAAGGAGTTTACTGGACATTACTGGAATAACTAAATAACAATAATTATATCGTTCAGAGTCCAGAGATTCAAACCAACAATTTTTTACTGGGGACTTTGTGTTTGAGGATGCTTATTTCTTCTTATTATAACATATATTATATATTAATTATTGTTATGTTCATTTGACTATATTTTATGTTACGTTCACGCTATGGCAATGTTATATGCAAAGGCTCTTACTTAAGTTGTATTTATATAAATCTGTTGATAGTTGGAGCTAGTTAGTTTTGTCTCATTAGTTAGCCGTGCTTTGCTTTGTCTATGATTGATTGCTGCATACTATGGACATCCATGTGCTTTTGAAATATGCATGTGTTTGTCCCACATGTTACTAGCCATGTGGTCACCTCAGTACCCTCCCTGGTGATGATGCTATGTCTATTACAATTACTGTTAACCCCCATTTGTTTACTTATCTGAGATGCCAGGAAAATCACCCTTGTTTTAAAGGGTTGATGTTTGTGTTTTTACTATAGAGTTACAGGCTTCAAGCCTGCTTTGGCTGATTTTCACAAAAGGACTGAAAAGTTTTGATCCAGAGGAGAAAGGTAATTCAGGGCTCAAGTCTCATTTGTACTAGGCTCTCCTAATGGGTGAAGAGCGATTATTCAAACTTTAAAGGGCTATATAAATGCTAATTATCATCATCCTTCGTAATATCCATGCCTGTGTGAGATGTAGAGTTGGGAAGTGCTTGGGAGGGGAGACATACTGTTCTGGCTTGTAGCTTCAAGAGAAGGTATGTACATTTCTTGATTCTCTTCAAACAGAGGCCTCTGAAGGGAGAGAACAATTCTGGGAAGAAGCCAGCATATAGAAGCCTTAGCACCTCAATCATATCCCTTTCCCCAGCTTTCTATGTCAGAGGCTCTGGGGAATTTCCCCTTGGGTGAGATCTGGGACTCTTTCCCTTGGTTGAGCTGAGACATATCACTTCTGATGGGAGAGCTCATTAATTCTGTGTAATATCTGATACAGTCTGACCTCTATAACTTCTCTGATTTCAGTTTGCCACCAGCTTGCATAAGTGAGCTTATTTGCTATTTGATAATGTGTGGTTTTTGTGTAACTGGTAGTTGGTGGGAAGAGTCAAGCCTTGGATGCGTCGTTTGGAGCATTCCTTCTCCCTTAAAGGCTAGTGATCAGGAGCATAGCTTGAACTCAAAAAAAAAAATAATAATTCCCTAAACTAACAATATTTAGGGGGGTGAATAGATAAAAATTCCAGCCAGTACCCCCAACCCTGGTAGTTCCAATCTCCTTCGGGTAGGAAGTATCCCTTGGTGAAGGTTGAGTCCAGGACATGCTAGTCAGCTATGTGGCAAAGTGGATAGAATGCTGGACCTGGAGACAGGAAGATCAGTGTTCAGATCCAATCTCTGATACTTCCTAGCTGTGTCACCCTGGGCAAGTCACTTAACTACTGTTCCAGTGGCAACATCTCTACAATGGGATAATTACAACCACCTCCCAGGGTGGTTGTGAGGAAAAAGAGAATATTTGTAAAGGACTTTGCAACCTTTCAACTGCTCCATAAACACTGGCTATCTATCTTCTCATTGTTGATATCTAACCTTGCCTTTCTGTGAGTCATATCTTGACAACCTCACGTGGACACGCGTAGCTTACATGGGCACTGCCCACACCCTACACTAAAAGCATTCCAATACCCTCAGAAGTGGCTCAGGAAGACTTTTTTGTTTTAAGTCACATATAAGGAGGCTCTTCAGAGTGGGAGGAACTGCCTACCAAAGTCCTAAACATAGTTTTCTTATTCAAATTGTCCAAAGGTCCCACAATTGATCCATATGCCTGAGGGTCGAGTTGACTCAGACTGGCCCAGGTGGTCCAGACTGCACCATCAGCTCTTTACACATAACAGACCCTTCAGGTATTATGGGAACTTGTGCAGTTAACTCACCCTCTGTCACCCCACCTGGCCTACAAAGCCAACATTTAGTACAGAACCAGGCAAAAAAGCAAGTGACTAATAAATATTTGTTGACTGATGGGTTGGAATGTGACCTGGTCTGATGGCTTCACTAAAGTATTTGCTTTTGCTCATGGGCACATGGCTCATATGCTGGGTTTTGGGAGATTAGATTCCCTAGAGATGCTTTCCTTGGCAAAGAGGCTTAGGGCTGACATGATACTGTCTTCAAGTATTGTGGAAAAGGGATTCGATTTTTTCTTCTCCACCCCAGGAGACAGAGCTGGGAGCCATGGGAGGAAATTGCACACTCAGAGTTAGATCTAACACAAGCTAAATCTTCCCAAACTGTTAGAGCGAGGCAAAAAGCAAGTCAACTAGTATTCATTCAATGCCCATTCTGTGCCAAGCAACATGCTAAGGGTCAGAGATACAAATATAGTTAGTTCTGCTGTCTTTTTTTTTTTTTTCAAAAAAGCATGGAACTATGTAAAATCTCAAAATAAAATCCACAGGGTTTTGATATAGAAAAAATAGGGAAAGGGACACAACACGATGACTCCCTCCACCAAAAAAAAAAAAGATAGGAACCTAATAAAAAAATGGATTAAAGACACATAAATACTATAACAAGTAGCAGCAGCTTCAAAGTCTTGGACTAATGCTCAGCCTGCACCCCAGCTCCCACTAGCTGGGCCAGCAAAGGGTCATGAAAGCTGATCTGGTCATAACTCCCAGTAGAGGTGGAAGCCATGATGGAAGGGGGTGGGATACGTACCAGCTCTTCTCCTTCCTATTCACAGCTTCTTCTGTAGCAGAAGATAGAGAATAAAGTCCACATTATCTTGAAAAAGACCTAAAGTTTGCTTGTGGAAGTGGGTGTTGGAAGGGTGGCACCCACCTCTCAGGTAAGTTATTATGAAGAGATGTCATTTTCTGCATCCTCAGTGTTTCTTGAGAAAGAAATCATGCATAAGGAAACTTAATTTGTGGTATGCTCAAAATTTTCCATAATATCTCAACTGTGTCAGAACAAATTCCTATTTTTGGAAGCAAGTGTTATGGCTGAACTGAATATATAAGCAAAAAAGAAAGATAGGTCCTACCCTCAAGAAGCTTATAATCGAATGGGAAAGGCAACACACAAAAACGGAAATGAAAGGGGGGAGGGGAATGTTGATGAAATCCCAAAGAATGGCTAAGAGGGGAATGCAATTTGATGAGCTTGGGTCCCTCCTCAAATTAGAGTTCCCTGGAGAAAAGGGTGAGGAGGCCTAAGGCCTTGAGGAATGTTCTTGTGTTAGGTTACAGTTGAGGCAAAGTGTTGAAAATCAGAAACACAGTTCAGAAGACTGGTCTAAAAGAGGAGGGGGCTGTTTTTGGAGCCGTCACTGGCAAAATTGCAAAGTCATGAAGATTGACCACACCTAGACTTTATTATTTGATTTCTTTACTTCATCTATGTGGTCACTCCTCATTTGCTTAGAGTCAAATGAATAGTGCTTGGAACAAATGCTGTAGGAATTCTGAGTAGGGGGAGTTAGGATGGGCAGAGAGAGTTTCATGGGAGACTTTGACCTGGACTGTGCATGGTAGAACAAGCAGGATCCAGATCTACAGGCACCATATCCGTAGCATGTCTTTGGTGACCTGGCAGTTGAGGTGGGTGTCATGCAGAAGCAGTTGGGTTAGTCTTATTCATGTGGCTGATGCAGAACTTCAGCCCAGGGCTCAATCTAGGTTCCTAATAGGTGTTTCTTTTTATTCCCCCCTTTCTTCGGGTGAAGGAAATCGGGTATCGGGAGATCCACTTAGGGGCAGGGGTGAGTTGTGTTGCCTGGAAGGCTCATCCTCCTCATCTTGCCTCCTAGTTTCCTGGCTTCCTTCAAGTGTCATCTAAACTTCTACCATCTACAAGAAACCTTCCCTGGTCCGCTAGTGCCTTCCCACTGAGATATATTTTGTATATATATATATATATATACAATATATTTTGTATATACATTGTCTCCCTCATTTGACAGAGAGCTGCTTGATAGCAGGGACTGATTTTGCTTTCTTTGTATTCTCAGCTCTTAGTATAAGTAGGCATTTCATAAATGTTAATTGTTGAATCATCACCAAAAACCTGCCAGGTATCAGGAAGCTTCCTGATTGGTTGAGGATGAGCCTGGGATCACAAGACAGGATCAGTCCTGGATGATAAGAATCCCAAATCCTGGGGAGGTGCAAATATAGAAGGCATCTTTCTCAGCCTCCCCAAGTGCCTAGCATAGTGCTGTGTGTTTGTTGAGTTGAACTTATCACTGCATCAATTAATTGTGTTACACTCCCAGGCCCCTACCTTCACCAGCCAACTCCTCATTGCCTCTCTAGGTAAGACTGCCTCTGGGGAAGACCCACCCAGGCACTTCCTAAGGGTGACAAATTCACAGAACCTTCCCAATTTGGACACATTCTTGGATCAATTAATGATAATGATATTATTTATTTAGTTTCCTTATCTCATTTGATCCTTATCACAACCCTGTAAGGTATATTATAATAATAATATTATATACTATAATATGTAATATGACATTATATATTTAACAATAACACATAATAATACCCATATGACAGATGAGAAAACTGAGGCAGAGAGAAATTAAAGAGATTTGTCTGGATCAAACCGCTAATAAGTGCCCAAGACGGCATTCCAACTCAGGTTTTCTTGACTCCAACACTCTATCTACAGTTCCATTTAACTGCCCAGCCTACTAATACTAAATAGAGTTTTAATACTAAAGAGACTCATATAGAGACTAGAGTCAGATGCTACTTTAGTATTAAAATACTACAAAGAATTTTAGGAGGCTGATGACCAGCTGGATGATAAAAGCTGATAATTAGGTAGCAAAGGTAGTATAGCCTTGTGGATACAGAACCAGCTTCAAGTCCTGTCTCTGATACTTCTTGGTATGACCTTGGACAAGTCACTTAATGTCTCAATATCCCAGGCTATAAGATTGTAAGTGGCAAAGCAGGGAACCATCTACATTGGTAAAAGAAATTCTTCACTGGGAGTTCCCAACATCAAGGAAGTCACAGGTCTGCCTTTCCTCCTTAGCTTTACCTCCCCCTACACCCCAAAAAGAATAAAATGGTATCAGAGATGGGAAACAAATCAAAGGGAGGCCATGTAGGGGCAATCAACAAGACAAGGTAACTAGATATAAGAGGGAACAGGGAGCCTTGAGTTTCCTAGGATGAGAGATTGGAATGAATGGTGGTTTGGAAACAAGTCAGAAGAGACAGGGTGAGGTGAGTAAAGCTCAGTTTGGGTCACATTGAATTTGTAAACAAATGCTAGAAAATAGACTCTAGTGGAGCCTACAATGAACATCTGGTTTGTACGTATGGCAACAGAAAAAGGAGAGTGGCTGCTAAATTTGGGGACCTGAATTATGGTATCATTATGGATTAGATGCAACTCTGATGCAGCTGCAGGGACCAAGCCACTCAGGAGGGTTCCTTGCCTTGAGTTGGGTCTTACTAGTTAGTGAGGCTTAGAAAGTGGCAAAGGAAAAAGCCTTGGTGCCAGGGTGAAGGTCCCCTGGACCAGCTCTGAGATCAAGCTGGTGGCTCAGAAAGGTGGCAAAGCCTATGGATCAGGGTCAGGTACAAAGATGAAGAGGTGACTCCCAGCAATCCCATCTCAACTGATGGCTAGTGCCCTGCCACCCAGAAGACAAAGATAACAAGACTAACAAAGCCCTTGGTAGAGGAATTCTCTAGACAGGCAGTATCTAGTGTGTTCTGTGCCTACTGTCACTAAAGATTTACTGAGCTCTTACTGGATGCAAGGAACTAGACTACTTGCTATAGGAAATGCAACCCCAGAGTCCCTGCTCTCAAGGGGTTTATGGTTTAGAAACATACAAACCATTACAGTTACGAAGACATCCCTCTTGCCTCCTATCTTCACCCTCTCCACCAGCTCTGGGACAACCCAGTACTCACTATCACGAGGTCTGGATGATATGGGGCTCAATAGTTAGGTTCCTGACACTATCAATATACCTCCTAAGACCGCTGGACTTTACAATGTGCCTCCAGTCAGCACCCTTAAGACTTTCAAGCCTTTCCATCTGTCTAACAGCTGATGTGTTGTCTCCCTCAGTTAAGTGTGTCAGTTCCTTGAGAACAGGGGCTGTCTTGATTTTTCTATTTTTAACTCCAACACTTAGCCCAGTGTTTGACATGCAGTAAGTACTTAATAAATGCATATGCATTCATTCCTAAGTACTACAGAAAGGATATAAATAAAGCCCAAAGGAAACAGGAGGGAGAGATCCCATCTGGCTAGAGGAGATGGTCAGAGCAGGTTTCTTTGGATTACCTAGTGGGATTTAAGCTAAGCCTTAGAGGACAGGATATTGAGAGGCCTAATGAGAGTAAAGGGTGTTCTAGGTGGAGGTCACTGTGATTAAAAGCACAAAACATCAATCAATCACTAAGTATTTATTAGCCACCAGGCACCGTTCTCCCGTCTGGGGACATCAAGGCAATGGAACCATCTCTGATTTCAATTATTGACATTCTTGGGGGAAACATGTATACAATATGCAAATATATGAATATCTATAAAACAAAAATAAGATAATTTTACTGAATAATAGGAAATGTGCCGTGGGAGGGGTTTTGAGGGAGCAGTTTGGAAGTCTGGGATGGGCAGGGATCGTGAAAGACCCTGAATTCCAAGCTCAGGAATTTGAAGTGCACTTTACTGGCTATTCATCTCATTGGGGGGATTGTTCTGCTGGATGGTGGATTTGTGGAAAGGGTGAGATTCAAAAAGAGAGATTCAAAGGAGGAGGAGGGAGTTCAGAGAATTAGGTGAAAAGACAGTGGTAGTGTAAAAAGGGTGATAATGGATGGAAAGCAGAGTGAGACCCAGGGAGAGGCTGGGGAATACTGGAGAGTGCCTCATGGGTGAGTAGGTTGTGGGGTAGGAGATGGTGGGGAGCAGGGGGAAAGGATAGAAGAAGGTAGGATGCTAAGGGAGGTTTCAGTTCTTCCTATAATGGTACTAAATTCAGTGATTGGCTCCTGCTGTGCTCAGCTCTGACCCTTTTCAGTAATCAGCAAGAGAAATCTCGAACTGGGCAGAAGGGGACCTGGATTCTGGTCTGGTTCCACTCCTGTGCCCTTGCCAAAGACAAGTTGTCTACCTGGACCCTAAATCCCATTCCCTCCCTCTGGAAATTTGCTCTACTGACCAAACACTCTGTTGCTTGTCTTTTATTTCTATCCCTTCTGCCTGCTCTCTTGCTGCCTATAAATATGGTCAAGTGACAAATAAATTGTCTTCCATTCTGCCACCTTCTCAAATTATAGTCTTTCATAGAAGAGTAGTCTACGCTCAGCTTCTTCTTTGCTGCTCACTCAATGTCTACCAGCATCCCCCAAGCAGGATCTCTTCCATCCTCATCAATGAGTTCCTCTAGCCAAGGTAATCTCCCAATCACCTCCTCCAATTGTGTCTTCTTAGCAACCTTCTTCATCGGCCAACCTGAGTCTAACACACACGCGCGCGCGCACACACACACACAGATAATTAAATGTTTGAGAAATTGAAAGTACCTTTCTAAATGCCATTTGGCCATTACTGGTCACCACTCCCTTCCTAATAATCCTCTCTTCTTCTGAGTTCTATCATGACACCACATTGTGGGGCCCTGAACTTACTTACTTTTGCTGTTTTATCATCCTATTTCTACCCCCTCTACATGGAGTTGGTCCCCAAAGTTCAACCCTCAAGTGTTTTCTGCTCGTTATTGTCTGTGCAGTGTTGACTCCCAGGCTTCCAATTATCACCACCTTGACTCCCAAGTCTGCATCTCTGTGCCTGACTTCTCCCCTGGGCTCTTGTCTTCTATTTCCAGCTTCCCATTGGACATCTCTCATTTCTGGTGATAGTTTGTCCTTCCTGAGCCCAAGCTTGGAATTACTTCAGTCTTCCCTCTGTTCATCCTCAATCCAATCAGTTACCAAGTCCCAATGATTCTACCCCCTAAATATCTCATCTCTCCTCTAAGCTTTCCCTCTCTACTGCTATCACACTATTTTTTTTTTGTTTTTTTTTTTGCTATCACACTATTTCAAACCATTATCTCTTACCTATATTACTGGAATAGTCTACTAGCTGTTCTTCCTAGGTACAATCTCCTGCCTTCCTCAATCTTTCCTTCATGTGGCTGCCAATGTAATCTTTCTAAAGCATAGGTCTGACTGACCACTGGTCAAAAACCTTCAATATTTCCCCTTTTCCTACATCATAAAAGACAGATTCTTTAGTATGGCATTCAAGGCTCTCATTATTCAGGTTCCAACACTTCTTTCCAGTCTTTGATCTCATCTTGCACTTTTTCATCATGGTACATTTGTCCAGAGTATCCCCCTACACTCCCTCCAAATGCTTAGCTTGGATATTCGAACACACGAACACACACACACACACACACATACACCCTGTTTATGTCTTCCTCCTAAGTACAGCTCGGGTGACACCCATCCTATAACACCTTCTCTGATTGCCTTTCCCCTAAAATCTCCCACCACCCCCCCTAATAAATTCAAGCAGATTTTAATTCTGAGCTCATTTTGTAGAGTCCAAAGAACATTTCACACCTGGCACAGCTCTCCTCCTTCCCCACTTACAAGTTAATGAATCATTTTTTCTTCAGGGCATTCATCCAAAGTCAAAGCACATATTTACAAATGCACAAAGAATTCACACAGAGTAATAATAGCCCACAGTTTCTCTTGATAGTAAGTAGTGTGTGTGCTTAAAGTGTGCTCAAGTCTAAGTTGGACTATTTTGCTACCTGTAGATAACTTTAGGTTCACTTGAATTCTCTGGGTCTTGATTTCTTCATCTCTCAAACTGAGAGGGTTAGACCATAATCTCTAAGGTCCCTTTCATCTATAGTGTGCTGTGACACTTGTTCAGGTGTGTTAGACTCTTGAGCTTTTCTTGCAAAAATATTGGAGGGATTTATTATTTCCTTCTCCAGCTCATTTTACAGATGAGGAAACTGAGGAAACAAGTTTTAAGTGACTTTCCCAGGGTCAAACAGTTAATAAGTGTCTGAGGCTAAATTTGAACTCAGGCAGATGAGTTTTCCTAACTCCAGGTCCCAAACTTGATCCACTGCACCACCAGGTTGCCTCCTGGAATTTTACCCATACACCAAAGTAGTAGCATGGGGAGAAACTTGTTAGGTCTTTTTAGAAACATGTCTCGGTACACTCTTGAGGTGCTATATAGAAGGAAGCAGCCTGAGCCACATTCCAGCCCAGTCTAATCTCTGACAACAGGACAGTTCTGATGGTATACAGCCCTCATCTTTGCTTCCAATGCTTTCAAAGCAATTTGTGATGCTGGATCTAAAGTGGATTGATCTTGGGGGAGAAACAATACATCCTTAACATAACTTCATGACAATCCATCCTCCGTCCTAGGGAACTACTCTCCAAGGCATGCCCAAGTACCAAGAAACACAAGGCATTTTCTCCAGAATAACAAGAGTAATACCCTGAAAGATTTGTCATTTCACTGGTGTGGGTGTTCCTCCAGCTGACACAGATTGCCACTTAGTCTCACATTAACATCCAATAAATGTTTATGAATGAATGGATGGATGTAGATTTCATTGCTCAAAAGACCAAGGCCATGGATTAAATCCACATTCAGATTTGTCACCTTCACGTTGTGAGTTGTTCAGTCTATAGGCAAGAAATAAACACTCATTGAATTCCTACTATGTGCTAGGCACTGTGAGATGCAAATAAAAAGTAAAAACAGCCCCTGCCCCCAAGGAGCTCCCAACCTAATGAAAAGGAGTTTGACATTTAGAGTTCTAAGTGCTGACTCAGAGGTGTTCAGCTTGCTAGCCCTGGTGGGATGCTGGTGAAAGCATCCCTGAGGCAGGAGCATCCAGCATGCACTTAAACACATTCAGTAGCAACAGGAGGAACAGCATGGCACTGTGTCAAGAACACTGGACTTGGGGTCAGAACCCGGGGGTTCTACCATTTATTAACTATGCAGCCCATGTGCAAGTCATTTTATTTCTTGAGCCTCGATGTCCAGATCTGTAAATGGGAGAATAATAACTTTTCTATTATTTACTTCATAGGGAAGGACACACTCATTTATTTGTTAAGTACCTACTATGTGCCAGACATTCTTCTGAATGCTCTACAAATATTGTTTCATTCAATCCTCACAACAAAACGGGGACACAGGTGCTATTGTTACTACCCCTTTTATAGCTGGGGAAATTGAGGCAAGCAGAGGTTAAGTGACTTGCCCAGGGCCACACAGCTAGCAAGTGTCTGAGGCTAGATTTGAACCCAGGTCTTCCTAACTAGGGGCCCAGCGTTCCGTCCATTGTGTGATTTCTTTGGTCTAGGCTTGTAATTCCATTGGTGTAGGAAACTTCCAGCAAGGCAGATCCGTAACTCTCCTACACTTTGTAGTATTGGAGGGTTCGCTGCCCAGGAGCAGAGGGAGGTTAAGTGACC
This sequence comes from Potorous gilbertii, assembly GCA_028658325.1. Lineage (NCBI taxonomy): Eukaryota > Metazoa > Chordata > Mammalia > Diprotodontia > Potoroidae > Potorous > Potorous gilbertii. The sequence continues at coordinate 490,607,901 of CM053769.1, forward strand.
CAGCCTAGCCTAGTGAGCAGTCAGGGACAGCCGGCATGTGTCTGAGGAGGGCCATGAACTCAGCTCTTCCCAGCTCTGATCCAGGCTGTTTACCACATCACTCTGCCACTCTCGGCCTGGTTAGGATCATAAAATGAGGCAAAGTCTTTTGTAGTCAAATAAAAAGTCAGGTCAGCTACTAAATCCGCCTCTTTGTAACTCACACCCATAGTATTTAGCTCTCCCCCAGGCCAAACAAAACAAGTCTAATCTCTTTTCCCTGTGGCAGCCCTTCAAATATCTAAAGACTGATCACATCCCTACCCACCCAAATCTTCTCTGAGCTAAATACTCTCAATCCCTTTCAACCTTTCATTTGGAGACTGGGCCCCCACCTCCCTCCCTCTCCTGGATACCTCCCTCTGGGGTCTCTCACTGTGGTTTATCAATGTGCCTTTTTAAAACGCGGAGCCCTGCACTTATCACAATACTGCGGATGTGATCTAAGCAGCGCAGAGTACCGTGAGATTCCATCTCTCTTGATTTGAATATCCTCCTATGCATACCACAGAGGATTACATTATTTTTAGCTGTGGGATCACACTGTTAACTCATGCTAACCTTGCAGTGTACTTTGGAAACCCTTGCAAGCTGGGTTTGTTTTTTTCTCCATTGTAAAACTGCTGCCAAATCAGGTTCTCACTCTCTCTCCCCCCACTCACCTTGCATCTGAGTGACCAAGAACTGTTCCTTGGCCACATTACTAGTGAATTGCCAGTTTGATGCCATTTAACAAACATTTCTTTAGCACCTACTATGGGCAGAGAGCACTGAGTGGTGCTTGAATGAGTGTGGCAACACCTCCTGTCTCTATTGATACTACTTCAATGACATCATCCTGGATAAGTCTCCCTTCTAAAAAGCCTCCTGAAAAAGTGAAGTGTCAACAAGTCAACCAGGAGGTTTCCTTCAAGGCCAGCTTCAGGAGGTGCCTTTAGCTCCTCATTTTTCAAGGGACACAGCTTCAGGAGGCCAGATGACAGAATGGAATATACTTAGGATCTGGGTTCTGCCACTGCTCTCTATGTGGTCTTGGCCAAATCACTTAACCTCTCAGGATCTTAGTTTCTTTATCTGTACAATGATGATACAGGACTTTTGTGGTTCAGTAGTTTCCAACTCTTTGTGACCCTCTTTAGGGTTTTCTTGGCAGAGCTACTGGAGTGGTTTGCCATTTCCTTCTCTAGCCCATTTTACAGTTGAGGAAACTGAGGCAAACAAGGTGAAGTGACTTGCCCAGGGTCACCCAACTGGGAATTGTCTCAGAGTGGATTTGAACTCACAAAGATGAGTCTTGCTTATTCCAGGTCTGGCACTGTGCACTATGGCACCCCTTAGCTGCTCTGACATGAGGTTATGAGATAACCTCTAAGGTCCCCTTCAAGCTCTATCTTCTACACTTCTGTGCATCCTGGCTTCTTAGGAGTTTCATGGGGTTAGAAGCTCTAGTGGAATTCTCTTTTCCTTGTCTTTGTGTGGAATCATTGCTATTTTCTAGTAGGATCACAGCTCCTCAGAGGCCATCTGATCCACTCCCTCACTTTATGTGAGGAAGTAGGAACAGAAAAGTTAAAAGACTTGACCAAGGTCACATATGGTGGTCAAAACCCAGGTCATTTGACTCCAGAGCCAATGGTCTTCCCAATTAGGAACAGCTAGATGGTGCTGCAGTGGATAGAGTGTGGAGCCTGAAGTCAAGAAGCCCAAAACTGACCTCAGACGCTTACTAGCTATGTGACCCTGGGCAAGTCACTTAACCTATTTGCCTCAGTTTCCCTCTCTGTAAAATGGGGGGGTAATAATAGCATCCACCTTGCGGGTTGTTGCAAGAATCAAATGTGGTAACAGTTATAAAATGCTTAGCATCATGCCTGGTTCCTAGTAAGAGCTACATAAATGCTAGCTATTATTTTTAGTTATTATTAGTAGGAGCTCATGACAGCATAAACTTTAGCTTTTCTTCAGGGCAGAAACTGTGTAAGAATTCCCAAAACCCTGCTTTTGGGGCCTCTGCCTCTTGTAACACAGCTTTAGGGCTGGAAACTGTTCCTCTTTGCTTCCTGAGGCTCATCACCTCCCACCCCACCTCTCCCACAAATTCTCCAGTTACTTCTCCACCTCTAGGCTCCACCCTTGCTTCAGGCACTCTGCTGCTGTCAATCCCAGAGCAGAGCTATTCTGAGAGGCCTTGGCAAGGTTCTGAAACACTCCTCAGATGGGCATCGTGACTGTCTCTAGGCGGATGGGTCTGGCCTTTGGCTATCTCGGTGGTTGGTGCCTGAGGAAGGCTGGTCTTTGACCCCACCTCCCTTCTAGCGGAATACAGCTAGGGTGGGGCCTAGATTGAGGTTCCGATGACCGCACCTCATCTTCTCGCTCCTGGTCCACTAATTCCCTATGTGAGAGGCAGTGCTAGAGGGACCTGGAGACTTAGACTGGAAGGAATCCTGCCTTCAATACTTAAGCATCCTTCTGAGCTACAACATCCTCCCCTACAAAATAGGAACACTAGTGCTCATAAGCCTTGAGGTTTTATGGAAATGGGACTGTCATTGGCCAAGGGGCTTAAAACATTAAAAAAATATGTTACGATGAAGTTACCAAATATCAGCAAATATTAACATTACCTTGTACAGAGAACAGAAAAAGAGGCTTAGATATGAAATCATGAATCTGTTATATACGCAGCTTATTTTTTAGAGCATGTTTCAAATTTAACACGGTAGTGCCGACAGTGCCTCACTTACCTGTGTCCCCTTCTGGATTTTTTTCATCCCTTCACTGATGCTTTTCTTTTCTTTTTTGACCAGGGGTGGGGGTGGGAATCATTATATTCATTCTCCTCTTCCTCCTGTGACTCCTCTCCCCTCAAAGCCCTCCTTCACCCCCTATGACCAAAATCAAGCAACATAAATAGACTGTGTCTTGAAATGTAGGTCTCATTCTGCACCTAAAATCTATTGTCTGTCATCAGGAAAATGGGGCCACAACTTGCAAATGAATTGGATTTAAGTGAAAGAGGGCCACAGTCACCAGCCTCACTTTCTCCTTCAGTCATCAGTCGAGATGTAGATCAGGATGGTTGCAGGTGGCTCCCTAAAGTTTATTACTACTCTGCCAAGAGCTACAAAGCACCCTTCACCATCAGTCTTCCAGAGGATGGCTGTTCATTGCATTGATCAGAATTCTCAAGTCTTTCGGAGTTGTTTTCTTTACAACATTGTAGTTATGGTATAAATTGTTGAGCCAGTTCTGCTCACCTTTTTTGCCCCAGTTCTTACAGATCTTCCTAGATTTCTCTGAATTCCTGTTATCATTTCTTATAATGTAATAAAATTGCAGTATACTCAGATACCCTCATTTGTTCAGGTTTTTCCAATCAATGAGTACCCATGTTGCTTCCAGTTGTTTTAACAAAAAATTCAGCTATAAATATTTTTATACATATGAGTCTTGCCCTCCTTTTTCCATCTCTTTAGAGTATATATCTCATAGCAATATTACTGAGTAAAAGAGTATACACAGTTTAGTGACTTTTTGAATATAGTTCAAAATGTTTTTCAGTTAGGTCAGTTCCACTAATAGAGTGTGATGTGACTATTCTCTGACAGCATTTTGTCAGACAATTAATTGTCATTTTCTTTTTTTCATTTTTACCAATCTAATGGCTGAGAAATAGACTCTCAGGATTATTTGAATTTGATTTTTTCTTATTGTTGGTGATTTGGAGCAATTTTTTTTCATATGGTGGTCAATAGCTTTCATTTCTTCTTTTGAGAACTGCCAGTTCACATTCTCTGACCATTTAGCTATAGGCAAATGGTTCTGGTTCTTATATTAATTGTCTATATACCTTAGATATAAGACCTTTATCAGAGAAATTCATTACAAAGTTGTTGGGCTTTTTTTCCAAATTAATTATTTTGCCATTACACTTCTAAGATCAGTTAAAGTGGGGCAGTAACATTGAGGTCCTGGGGCCACGGGGAGAAAAAAGAGGGTGACTATATGGAGCTTGGAGAATATGTGTTGTCCCTGCTAAGACACTCTCCATCTAAAACCAGCAACACTTACAGTCACAGGTCCAGGCAGCAGACATCTGAAAGATCACACCACCTATAAAAGCTAACACTTCCAGGCTGTGACTCAGGTAGGGATTTAGGGAAATATCCTAACTCAAAACTATCCTAATCCTTGTCCTACTATAATAGGGAGTCTGATTTCCTGGCGTCCATCTCCCTAATGGCACAAATGAGGCTGCTGCCATTTAAATGATTCCAACTGTCTCGCCATATCTCTGGTAACTCAGACGACCACTGGGATGCTGGATTTCGACCAACCTGCCCTGTAATTATTTGAGAACATCCCACAGCAGGATAGGGGTCATAAAGGTAATCAATAGATGGACATTCATGCTTCTATGTTATCTGCCAAGTGAGACACAAAGAAGGGTAAGTCATGATTTGTCATGCCTTCAAAGAACAGGTGATGAAGTTTGGGAGACAGGACATACACACCTGAAAAGATGAGTATGTGCTAGCAGAATGACAGGCAGGAAATTGGATCCTAGAACTGGATTTCTCACCAGCTTGATGTACGTCCCTAGGCAAGTCACTTCCTACCTCCATGACACATTTTCTTCATCTATAAAAATGAAGCGGGGGAGGGTTTGGAGTAAATAGTCTCTAATGTTCTTTCCAGATCTAACACCCATTGTATCCCATCCCTTGATGCCAAGTGAGAGGCATCGATATTAACTGCCATGGGAATGTAGAGGAGGGACTGATTTGGGTTAGAATGATCAGGGAGGGTTCATAGGGAGCTGACATCACCAACTTCCTATGGGATTCCACTGGGGATCCAAGTGTCTCTGACTGATATGAAATGGAATAAAGGAAAGTTAGTTTATATCCTGCCCTCCTGAGAGATTAGCTGTATCAGTACAAAGTATTTAAATAACACTGGGATTAATGACTCACTGGGGGAGACTTTTTTATGCTAAGCCTGGTCTGAACAGGTGTGGCTCCTAGATCTACAAATTCCCTTATACCTATAAATAGAACTTGGATCGGTACTTGCGAAAGTCAAAATTCTGTCTTTGTTTATACAAAATTTAATATGTGCCCATGAGATCCAACTATCATTGATGAGGTGTCCATTGTAGGCTGGGGCCCTGTGCTAGGAGTAGAAAAGCAAAATGAAAGGGAATTCCTCACTTCCAGAAGCTTCTGATCTATGAATGTATTTCTATGAGAATTCGAGAATGGTACTATGAAATAATCGATGGCTACAGAAATACCAGAAAGCTAAAGGAACAGTAAGAAAAGTCACAGATCATTGTATACACAGAATTATGTGGTTACACATAATATTCACTTAGTATAGTTAAATACATCCAGAACACAACTCATCTTTTCCCCTAAATCCTCTCTCATGTCTACCTTGCCTATTCGGCCAACAACACCTCCCTCATACCCCCCCAAAAATCTCAGGCTCCCACCCTAGAAGTCATCTCGAACTCCTCACTATCATCCCCCACATCCAAGCTAATGCCAAGGCCTGTTGCAGCATCCCTTGAATATTCCCCTTCTCTGACATGTTCCCCCTTCTAGTTCAGACCCTCATCACCTCATGCCTGGACAATTGAAGTAGCTCATGATGGATCTGCCTGCTTCAAATCTCTCCCCCTTCTAATCCATCCCCCATTTAGCCTCCAAAATGATTTTCCTAAAGTGCAGGCTGGATCATGTCATCATCACTACCCCCATCACCACCACTCAGTAAAACTCCAGGGGCTGCAGGATCAAATACAAAAACACAGGGGGGGTGTTTGGCATTCAAAGTCCTTCGTAACCTTCCTAATAGTATCCCTGCAGTTCCCTAAAGGAGACTCTCTATTCCTTTTTGCCCCCTCCCAGGCATTTTCTCCTAGCCTGGAATGCTCTCCCTCCTCCATCCCTGCCTCTTAACCTCCTAGTTTCCTTTAAGTTCAAACTAAAATCCCATCTTTTACAGGAACTAGCCTTTCTTAATTCTAGTGCCTTGTGCATATTTGTAGGGAGCTGGCTTTGTACATGGTTGTTCACATCTTGTATCCCTTATTAAGTTATAAACTTCTTGAGGGCAGGAACTGTCTTTTGCTTCTTTTGTATCCCCCAGCACTTAACACAGCCACCGGGCACATAGTAGGTACTCAGTAAATGTTAATTGATTTATCATTAGCTCCCATATTTCATATACCTTTCTCTCATAATCCATTTTTTTCTTCTTTCTTTTGTCTAGACATTCAGACACAACATAAGGTCATAATGAGCTGAGAGAAAAGGGAGTCAACATGATACTGGTGAAAGAGGGGCTGGAATTTAGGAATGGGATTGGAATCCCACCCCTGATGGTGGCTATCTGGCTCATCTGGATGGGTGATTTAAATTCCCTGATCTTCGATTTCCTCATCTTTAAAAGGAGGAGGCTGGATCTTTGGTCCCTGAGGGTACATTTAGCTCAAGATCTATGAGCCTAGGACAATCAAGGTAAGAACATCAGGTCATTTTGCTCAGTCGTCTGCGTTGATTCAACACATGGATACCCAGCAGCGGGTTGGCACCTTAACCGAGTGGCAAAACTAGGTTTTGAACTCGAAACCTCAGACTCCAAAAACTGCCTTTTTTTCAACTCTAACACATGTTCAATGTCTTCTACGATGGAGGCCAATATGCTTTCTCATGTCTTTCTTGGGGCATCCCAGTTCAGTACCCAGAGTTCTAAGAAACATATTTGTTTTCTCAAAGCTGAAAACTACAACCTCTTTAGAACTGATATTTCAGAGCTGTTATCTCCCAGAGGATTATCCCAAAGGTCTCTTTTCCTCTTAGGAAAGACAAGAAGGCCACAATAATTGGTAGTGTGTTTTTATTGTAAACAACCACTAGTGACAAATACAAATAATCAAATATACAAAATGAGGAAAAGTGCTCATAAAATCCTTAGCATTTAACAAGGCTGAGACAAATAAACTAACAAATCATCAACAATCAAAAAGATGTTTTTGTTCCGTGTTCCCTCTCAGGTCTGGCAGAAGCTCTACTTCTGACATTGTTTTGTCTCCCTTTGTCCTGCCTCCTCCTCCTCCTCACCTCCTCATCTTCTTCTGTCTTTCCTTCCTTCCTCCTTTTCTCTCTCTCTCTCTCCCTCTGTCTCTATCTCTCTCTCTCTTTCTCTGTCTCTCTCTCTCTCCTTTCCCCTCTCCTTCCCTCCATCCCTCTTTCCCTCTCTATGTGTCTCTATTTCCTTTCTCTGTTTTCTTTATCTCTGTCTCTCTCCTTGCAGTCAATATAACATAACTTCCTAATTCTGATTTTGTTTGGCATCACTTCATATAGTACGTTTGTATTTCCTTTTGTTTCATATTTCTCTTTTCATAGTATCATAATATCCCTTTACATTAATATAAAATAAATTTGTTTGTTCCTTTTCCTCTTGTGGCTAATGTGTATACATTCTATTCCTTTGCACTATTGTAAAACAATGTACTCAGACATTTTCCAGTTGCTGGGCAGATTGTTTCCAAGATTTTGCTATTCTGAGGAGAAGAGCTAGGAGTATTTTTGTACCTTAGGTTCTTTCTCCCCTTTATAATGTTTTCAGACTAAAACCTAACAGTGGATAAAGATACCACAAAAGCTTTCACATCCCACTTTGTATTATGTTCTTTTTATACTCACATGACTCCACAGGGGGTCCCAATACACTGAAGCTGCTTTGGGGGAGGTTTGGAGATTTCCACAGAAAGAGTAAATGAGCCAGTGGCCCTCTTATAATGGTCTTATTTTTCCTCACACAAGGGAAGATGGTTAACTTGGAGAGTCGGGGACCCAGAAGGATAAGGAAGAGGGGCAAAGGACACAGCTGGGATCACGGTCCCCTGTGAATTCTAGGGTCCATTTGTCCTTTATGTGATAACCTTCATGCCTGGCAGGAAGACAAAGAGGATACATAGATGATACGGGAAAAGATCACAGGCTAGGGATGCAAGATTTCTGAGTTCAAATCCTATTCTGAGATTTTTTTTTTATTATCTATGTGACCTTGAGTGAGTCACTTAACCTCTCTGGGTTTCAATTTCTCATCTGTAAAATGAAGGAATTGGTCTAGATGGCTTCTAATATCTCTTTCAACTCTAGCTCTATGATTCAGGTCCCAGGTGGCATCCTTCTCTGGCACTCAGGTTATGCCAATCACTTCAAGTTCTTCACTGTAGAACACCAGGATCATTGAACATAACCAGATCCTTAAGTTAGGCATTTTATAGGGAGGGGCAGGGTGGATCATTCAGGTACCTCGGATCGATTTTCCCCCTCTGATGCCACTGGCTAGGAGGTTCTAATTAGCCAGGAAGGTAGGTGTATGTCACAGAAGGGTCAGGACAAGGTACTAGGGAAGTGGACATGTCTATAGCAAAGGTAGCCCATTCCCCAGAAAGACTAGACCCAGAAAATCAAAGGTTTCTCTAGATCACCACATCCAACACTTTGAGAAGAGTCCAATAGGATAGCAGATGCTCTCTTTCCTCTGGCAGTCTCCTAACTGATCTTGGGTTCCCCCTCACCCTCCACCTTTACAAAGGGGGTCATTGAGACAATTTGCTTCCCCTTGTCAGTGCCCACTAAGGATATCTCATGAGCCACTGGATAACCAGAAAGCTTATAGCCCAGGTGGGTGAATTAAGTCTCTCATGATTGCATTCTCTTAAGTACAAAGCGTGAAGCAAAACTGCCTGTTTGAGAGCTGGGGGTGGGGATGGGAAGGGAGAAAGTAAAGCCAGAGCTCAGGTTCAAACCCGTTTTCTTTTATGTCTATCTGGGGGCCACTTTTTCTGGGAGAGAAGTGTGCTTCCAGTACAAACAGAGCAGCAGTCACGGCTGCCTCTTCCCCAGTGAGGTATTCTGCTCAATTAGCAGGCATCTGGCAGTGGGACATGCTGCTTTCATCCCTGCTAAGGAAAGCGGTGGAGAGGTTTTTCTGCCTATTTATCTTACAAAGACTCTCGAGCCCTCAAAGGCTGGGGGTTTGGATCTAGGGAAAGCACATAGGATCAATTAGTATTTTGGTGCCCCCACGGGGTCAGTCCATCTGTTCTCTCCTAGCCTCCCATCCACTCCAATTAATTGAGCCCTAAGTACCTAGGATGTGCTAAGTGCTTAGGGGGACAGCTGGGTGCCATGATCCTGCACACTTAATTGTAATCACACATGTTATCCCAGTGAGGAAGAGCCCCGACTTGGGGGAGGGGGAGTAGAGTCCCTGGAGTAGTGGTGGCCCCAGAGATTTTCTGGAGCCATAGGTCCCAGATTACACTTGTAACCTCTTTATTTACCATCTAGCCTTTCCTTGGCTCATCTGAGGATATCCCTGCCACAAAGGCCTCAGGCTATGCACCTGGATTGTCTCATGCAGAAAGTTTATTTCCTGGGCTTAAGCTGAAGAGTTTACCCATCAAAATGATGCTGAACAGACCAAGCCCCAAGCAAAGCAAGTACTATGTCAAGGTGGCTGCTGCCATTTTTTCTTTGAACAGACAGCCAACTCTGACCAGGGTGGTCTCCCTGCAGGGAAATGGGATAACAAGGAAGGGCAACAAGTATCTTGACATGGGCCTTCCCTCCCTTCCCTATCCCCACCCAAACAGGCCATGCCTTACCATCCTGCCCTTAAAGTGCTGATCATGCCATTCCTTTGTTCAAAGCCCTCCAGTGGTTCTCTACTACCTATGAATTAGGTTCAAACTGGCCTTCAAAGCCCTCTACAACACGACACTACACAACCTTTCCAGATATCTCATGTTATTACACTCCATGTTGCATTCATCTTTCATTTTTGAAGACGATCATGGCATCAGAAAAATGATGACATGACTTGCCCTTGACTTTGTTTTGAGTGAGGGAGGGCTGTGCAAGGTTACCAATCTCACCTTCTCATCCTGAGACATGTAGATCCAGTGACCAGATATTCACCAGGATGAGTAGAGATGAACCAGGATCTAATGGGAGACCTTGGCCTTTTAGGCTAAGGCCTTTTCAGGTACTCACTTAAAGGGCAAAGAAAAATAACCAGAGAAATCATGTTGGGAGGGGCAGAGCTGTTGTTTGGAAGAGAAACTGTTACTATTGCCATTCATTGTAAGCCAGGAGGGTCCAAACACAGCCATTGAGTGGAGCTTTGGAGTGGGGCGAATGCTGAATCCTTGGGCTTCAGAGTGCAGTGGGAGGAAGGAAGGAAGGGAGGAAGGAAGAAAGGAAGGAAGGAAGAAAGAAAGGAAGGAAATAAAGGTTTATCAGTTAAACTGATATCAGTTAAACTGGTTCACAATATACAGAAGATATGAGCACAGTAGTCTGTTTGTTAAACCCAAATATTCCAGCTGTCAGAACAAGAATTCACCATTTAATAAAAAAATTTTAGGAAAACTGGAAAGCAGTCTAGCAGAAACCAGGTATAAACCAATGTTTCCTACTGCTACTTGCTGTCCTTGTTCAAAAATGACATCATTATGGCAGGGTCAAGGTATAGCATGTCCAACTGTGGCTGATCAGACCAATATGAGCTTGGAAGGCTCTACCACAGATCAGACACAAAGAGACCATATAAGCATTTGGAGTGGAGATGTCTCTAAATTTACACATCTCATTTTTCTTTTGAGCTACTGCAATTCTTCTTTGCTCATACAACCCGGCACCTTCTCTGATGTGGGCTGCTGGGTGGTCCTGTGCCAGTGTCTCCCATGTTTCATAACTGATTTCAAAGTTTTTCAGAGAGACCTTGAGAGAGTCCTTGTCTTGCTTCTTACCTGCATGTGTAAAGGTTCTCCATGTACTCCATGCTCTGGTCAAATTACCCCTCCATACACTCTTAACTCTGTAACCCCTTTGCTGACATGAAACATGAATCTTATTTTAAAAAAAACAATTCAGCTCAAATACCACTCCTTCTGATCCAATGGCCCTTGCTGAGTTTGTATTTTTGTCATGTACTTGCCATTTAGTATTGTTTATTGCATTTATATGTGTAAGTGCCATCAGTTTACTGGGCTGTAAGTTCCAGGAATTAATGGATGAATGGATGGATGGATGGATAGATGTTTGGCCTATAGGATAGAACTAAATAAAATGGATATGAGTTGCAGAGAGGCAGATTAAATTTCATGGATGAAATAATATTTATTATTCATCCATTATATGAGAGGCAGCGTGCCAGGTGCTGGTGATATACAAATAAGAATGAGACTGTTTATACCCTTCAGGAGCAGAGGGAGACAGTACATATTAGGGAGTGGGAGTCAAGAAAGGGGGGTTCTGATATTTGTGCATTCCTGGTGGATGGTTAGATGGGATATGTAGCATGCTCTGGGACTAGCTAGATATAATCGTAGCGGATAGCATCTTATCTAAATATCTCCTCCCATGCCAAGCACAGGACATTGGGCACAGTAAGCTCTCAGCTGATGTTTGTAGAGTTAAACTGACTTAAAGCTTCCACTACAGGAGGTACAGAAATCCCAGTGACTACATGGATGGTTTTGTCCTGAAAAAGTGGATGAGAGATGGCCCCAATGCCACTGAATCACACCACAAGTCTCAGAGAAGAATCTGCCTTGATTTTAAATAATCTGATGACCCATGGAGACATGATGTGCGACCTTGCAGATTCCATGATTTTTCCATCTCCCCAGATATTTTCATGAGCTTTTCTTCTCTTCCAGACTCCAAATGGGACATGAGTAACCCTTTGTCCTCCTCCAGTATCTAACATTCTTAAACGGAGAGTTCTACTCACTCTATCAAAGTGCACAAATGCCTCACTTTATAAAAGGCTAGCACCTCTGTTCTATGTTCCTTACATTCTGTGATTACACTGTCTAGCCCTGGGTTCAGGAATACACCTGAACTTGCAAGGAGAGAGAAACTTTATACCCTGGTAAGGTCAATCATGGTGCTGATTGACGACACCTTCCTTCCCTCTCAGCCTTCTGATTCCCTTGACTTCACCACCATGACTCCAGTGCCTTCATTATGCACTCTTCCCACTGGGGAGGAATTCTATGTTGAGGCCAGCCATGCTCCACTCCTTTCTTGGCTCTGTTCCTGACTCTCCCTGGACCTTATCATTCCCACCCCTTTTCAGATTCCCTGCTGTTTGGCTCCATTAGATTTTAAACTCCTTCAGGGCAGACTCTTTTTGCTTGTGTCTAATCCCAGCACGTAGTAAGGGCTGAATAAATGCTTCTTACCCTACCTTATGCCCCTTATATTATTTGATCCTCACAGTCATCCTGGTACACAGGTAGGACAAGTATCCTCATTTCCATTTTGGAAATGAGAAACTAGGGCTCAGATATTTATCCAAGTTCAAATAGTTATCAAGACAGAGTGGAGATTCAAGCTTCCATCTCCAAGTCCAGCGTTCTTTCCACACTGTTCCACTCCTGATGGGATACAAGCAAAAATTCCAGCAGAAAAATAGGAATGGGGAGAGGATAAAGAGAGAAATATATTCTACCAGGACATTTAAATGTAGGTGTCTGGTTCTCCACCATCACCCACTTCCTCCTCAACCAAAATAAATAGGTAAATCACCCTTCCTGTGATAATAGGAAAATGTGCTAATGAGGAGGCTAAGGTATAAGAGGTGATAGGAAAGAGAGAAAATAAAATAGAACGTATTCATCAGATTCTCCAGGGGAATATACTTTGCTATTCTCCCTTTGAGAAAGAAAATCGGTTTTCTAAGTTGGGGTAAGATGTTACTCATACATACTTCCAGCTCTTTTTCTGAAAAAAAGGTTCCCATTGGGATGTCAGCCATGCCCTTTAATGAAACCAATCATTCCTGCCATTATTCAAAGAGGAGCAGCAGCCTCACAGAGTCTAGACCTAATTTCTGCCAGACTGCTTTGCAGTGTTCCCAGCAGCTCTTGTCAAATAGGGAGTTCTCCAAGTAATTTGTGTTCCCAATTTTACTGAACATTAGGTTATTGAGTTCAATCATTTCTGATTCTTCATTAGCTTGGCTGTTCCACTAATCTACTTTTTAAAAATTAGCCAGTACAAATAGTTTTGAGAATACTTGCTGTATAGTGCAGTACTGGGAGGAAATTAGCTCTCTCCTCCCTATACCCCAGCTAGCTGGTGTAATCAAAGAAAGTAAAGGATGGGTAATGGAAGTGTTATCCCTTTACATGGTGAGGAGTTGTCTTTGTTGGAAAGGTACCTGGCCTCTAGCTGGAAGAAGAAGATTCACCCCACCCTTTGAAAAGCAAAGCCTGCCAGCTCAGCCTTGTACAGGAGTTGGAATGTATCCAACTCCCCCCAGGAACAGCCAGTGCTTTGTGAGAACTGAAGTCCAAGTTACGGGAATCCAGCACACACCAAATGCCCTATTCATTGGAAATGCCCCAATCTTCTAGTCTCAAGCACCAGAGAATGGGGAATTGTGCAAAAATCAGGTTTACCCAGCTCTGCTTCCCAAATTCTGAACTGAAATAAGCAATTAGAAAGAAATAAACTTCATGAGGAATGAAGATGCTAACAGTTAGTGACCCAGCCATACTGTTGTTTTCTTTCTATAGGTTACCAAATGAGATAAGATATTTAAAGTGCTTTGCAAACCTTAAAGCAATATATGAGTGCAGCTAAAAATAATAATTAATAATAATAGATCTAGGAAAAAGAGATACGTTTAGACAAAGCCCTCTTCTTTAAGAAAATATTTTTTAAATTTCAATTTGATAAATAACAACAAACATGACCATTTCTATATTTAAAAAAACACAACAGAAAGAGGATTGTATGTAAAACCATAAGTCTTAATTGAGATAGCTTATATACATACATACATACATATATATATATACACACACATAGCTTTTAAAAAAAATTACAGTGCAATAATACAACAGTGTCCTGCTTGTCTGTATACCCTTCTGAATTTCTCTCTGCAAAGCTTTCTTTCTATACAACTCACCAAAATTTATAGCAGTTGCTCAGAAAATGAGATTTTTCAGTAATTCCCCAGACAGCTTTACAAACACTTCATTAAATTAGAGCAATCGACAGGCAATAGATGTTGGTCAAGGCCAAGATCATAGTTCATTATATAGAGCACTAAGACAGAAGCAGCCAACCACCAACGGGCCATTAGTATTAGTATCAGATATGAAATGTCAAAAAAGAAAAAAAAAACATATTAATCTTGGCTTGCCTGAGACCTCTCTGCCTGAGTAGACATGTGGAGACCCCCTTCAACTTTGCTTCCAAGATGAATAGGTGCTTCAGGGAATCTCTCTGTTCATGTCTCAGTGACCTCAACTATTCTTGGCATTTCCCACTCTGGGCAGAAGAAACAGTTCAAACCTGACACCTAGACCATTTGCTTCTAGAAGGAACAACGAGTATCTTTGAAGAGAAGACAACATTATTTACTTTGTACCCTGCAATCCTGGGCTGCCCTTACAAAAAATAGCACACCAGTCTTTCCAGCATCCCTTTCCTGAGGGAAGGAGCAATAGCCATCTTACACTCATTAATTACCTTGACCAACACAGTGGGCAGTGTTTTCTCTTTCCAAAGAAATGCCAATCTCTGCCACCTAGTGGCAAGAGTTACTGAGTCTTCTTGGGGCTGACCTGAATTTTGAGAACAAAAAACAGACTTTCTACAGTGATAGATGGACAAGTTCATTATTGTTGGCATTCTTTTCACTAGTGCACCTGCACACTCTCTGTGTTTTCATGTCCTGTGCATTTCTTCTCCATGTCTATGAGATAAATCCTCCATAGTGGATCTTTTAAAAATTCCTAGAGGAGGTGAGGTTCTCCTAATTCTTTTTCTAGCTTGAGTATGCTACCTGAAAGAGATCAAAGAAAGAAGAAAAAGGCTTATTTGTACAAAAATAGAGAAGTGGAAATGAAAGGGGGTGCCCATCTACTGGGAACTGGTTGAACAAATTAGAATAGGTTAATGTAATGGAATATGATTATGTTGTAAGAGACTATGAAAGGGACAATTTCAGAGAAACCTAGGAAGACTTGTATGAACTGATGCAGAGTGAAATCAACAGAACCAGGAGAACAGTATATATAATAACAACATTGAAAAGATAAGCAACTTTTGAAAATTAAAACTTCAAATTTTTAAAAATCAAAAATGTAAAGATTTTTTGATAAAGGTAACGACAAACTACAATTCCAGAGGGAGATGATGGACTCAAAATACATAATGAGACATATTATTTGGACATGGTCTACATAGGAATTTGGTTTACTTGATTATAAATATGTTACACAGTTTTGCCTTTGTTTTTCCTTTTTCCATAGGGTCTTGGAGGAAGTAGAAGAGAGAGAAAATAAATTATTTATTGATAATTTTAAAAAATTAATATTTTAAAAAACATTTGAGGCATGTCCCATGTTAGCATGTTCAAGCTATCTGTCTACATTCTCTCATTCCTGCTACCTGATTGACTCACCTCCATAATAATGTAAACTCTTTGGAAATAAGGAGAGTTTCATTCTTTGTATTTCTATCTTCAGTTCCCAGCACCATACCTAGAACATAAGAATATACATGCTTGTTGATTAATTGATTTTGACTTGTCAAAGAGGTTGAAATTTCTTCTCTAAAAAATGGTGATGGAGATCACAGACTTGATTTTTTGTTGTTGATCTCTTTTTCACTTCTGGATGTCAACAGTTTTTAAAAACTTCTAGAATGGCACAGAGTCATTTCCTCATCTTTACTCTTTCCTCTCATTTGGAAATTATTTTGAATTTTATTCTAACAAATCAGTGGCTTTGGAAATGACTGTTTTGTATGAAGCCAGTGTTTCCTATCTGTTAAGAAGGAATCAAAGAAACACACATTTATTAAGTGCCTACCATGGTTCAGGCACTGTGCTACAGTTGGAAAATATGATCTCATTTGGTCTTCACAACATTCCTGGGAGGTGGGTATTATTAGCCATTAGTTATTAGTTATTAGATGAGAAAACTGAGGATGAAAGAGGTTAAATGTGAGTAATTGTGTGAGAACAGATTTGAACTCACATCTTCCTGATGTCAGGCCCAGTGTTCTAACCACTGCACTAGCAGCTGCCTCTTACTAGCTTGATTGGTTTAAGTTTTTTTATATTATTCTTTGCTTCACATACACAGAACCTTTTATATCCCCTTAAAGTGTGCATGATATGGACATGGAGCTTCTCAGTAATCTATGTGACTTTGCCCTCTTCCATTTCCATATCTTAATCCTCAGTCCATATTTCTTAACTTTTTTTTTGCCATCCTCCCCTCTACTCATTTCTGCACTGCAATCACCATATATCAAGGTGTATGTTGACTTAGATTGGACAAATAAATGAATTCTGCATAGAATTTCTCTGTTTCTCCCTTGCTGATGGATGTTGGTGCCTATGTGACAATTAACATGGTGGCCTGTTTGCTTGTGCTTGTCATGAGTACTGACAGCCAAGGGTGCCATGAAATGTTTTTTATTTTTGCTTTTGGGCATATGAGATGGGCTTCTGGCCAGTGGTAGAGGGCTCTTGAAGAATGCTAAGGTCAACAGAAAGGTGCCTATGGTATTGAGATACTCTTAAAACCAGGCCTTTGCACTTGTCCTCTCTCATCCTTGGAACTCTCCCCCTTTTATCTCCACTTCTCTGGCTTCCTTCAAGGCCCAGCTAAAATCCTGCCTTCTATAGGAAGCCTTTGCAATCTCCCCTCTCTCTCTTTATGATCTCCAATTTATCCTGTCTATATCTTTGTACATAATTGTTTGCATATTGTCTCTCTTATTAGACTGTGGCTGTCCTTTGCCTTTCTTTGGATCCCCAGTGCCTGGACAACAACAGGTGCTTAACAAACGCTTACTGACCGATTTGTTGGATGACAAGGTCAGGTTCAAACAGATCTCAAGTTGGGCCTAATATAATAATGAGCTGTAATTGGAATAAATGTAATGGGGATAAAAGTGTAGTATCCTACACTTGAGTTCAAAAAATCAGCTTCACATGTACTCAAAGGGTAAAGTATGACTAGATAGTGGGTCATCAGAAAAAAGACTTGACTATTTCAATGGACCGCAGGTTTAATATGGGTCAATGGTGTGATGTTGCAAGTCAATAATAAAATCTAAGCCACCCAGAAGTCAGGAAGAGCATTGAGGGAGAAGGGGGCGATGGCCCCACTCTAGTATGGTTGAATCCCATCTGGGATACTGCACATTCCAGAACCTCATTTTAGCAGAGATAATGATCACTGGAGAGGCTCAAGGTGATGGATCAGGGAGGTAGAAGGTCTCAGAATCAGGTCACATGAAGATCAGCTGTAGGAACTGGTTTAAACTAGAGAAGAAAAGATTTATGGAGAACAATGATGGCCATGTTCAAGGCATGATAGTATCAGAGAGGTAGAGGCACAAAGCACCTTAGAGGCCATTAAGCCTAACCCCTTCAGTACATAGATCATGACCCATGAAGAACACGAGACTATGACAAAGATAACAAGAGCAGCTAGCACTTACATAAGCACTTTATAGCTAATCTCATTATACACTTTCAACAACTCTCAAGGGTAATTGCTATTATTACTCCCATTTTATAGATGAGGAAACTGAGACAGAAGAGGTTAGTGACTTGGTCAAGCATGACAGAGCTAGTAAATGTCTGGGGCAACATTTGAACCCAGGGCTTCCTGGTCTAGTACCTTTTCCACTATTTCACGCTATGTAATAGACTAGTATTTCCCTCCAAGGGAGATGAACCAGGAGGAAAGAATGGAAGTCATAGAAAGGCAAATTTAAGCTGAAATAAAGATCAGTATTTCCAATGCTTAGTCCTATGTCAGAGAGGAATGCAGTTCTGATTCACAGTAGTGGATTCACCCTCAGTGGAGCTTTTCAAGCCAAGGTTGAATGACCACTTTTTGAATACGGTGTTTAGGAGATTCTAATCAGATATCTCATCAGATATGGATTGACCTAGAAGGCCTCCAGCTTCTTTCCTTATTCTTGAAATGGATGGACTGAGAATAATTCACAGGCAAAAATCAATTAGGAATTTCGAGAGTGTCTTTATTAGCTAGGCTGGCGGGTGCCTCATGTAGAGACCCAGAGGAGACAGCCCTGAAGTGAGGTGGGTGAGTGCATTTTAAGTATTTCAGCACTACTCGGTACAGCCTTGCGGTTTCCACAACAAAGAGAGTTCTGACAGAGCAAGGGGGGAGCTTGTTGTTAGGCAAGAGCCCCCAGACAGAAGGGGTTGTCAGGGTGCTGTTGGGCAGAGGACCCCAATAGAGAAGAGGTGCCAGGAGAGGGACCCAATCAAAGACTGGTTGTTATTCAACAAAAAGTAGTTGGCAGGAAGGGGGTGCTCAGCAAAAGGTAGTTGCCTGGCAAGAGGGGTCTAACATTAGCAGGGCACAGGTGGGTACGTGCGCAAATGGACTAAACAAAAAAATGGCTGTTAACAATTCATCAGATATTTCACAATCCGAAGGGGAATAACGTTTTGACAGGGGCCCAACAAAAACCTGTTACTAGGCAGGTTATCCAACCCTGCCCAGTAACCCAACAGATATCTCTCAACCTAGGGGCCCAGGGAGGAATAATGTCCACTTCACTCTGAGATTCTGTGACTCTCTGTTGGAGTACCCCAGAGATCTGTGTTTTCTTGCACTTCTATCAGTGACTTGGATAAAAGCTTAGATGGCACACTTATGAAATCTAGGAGGCATAGTCACCACATCAGATAAAGGATCCAGAAAGATCTTGACTGAGTAGTATGATGGGTCACATCTTATAATAAGTCTAACAGGGATAAATAAAATAGAATATATGAGCTCAAAAAATTAGCCACAAAAATAAAGGAGGAGGTGAAGCATGACTGGCAACACAGTCGTGGAAAAAAGATGGTGAATTCAGGAAATGCTGAGTTCCAAACAATCCAATATAAACTCATGGAAGCAAAATCTAGGACAAAAAAAATCCCTTAGAGACTTTCCAATCCAACCTTCTCAATATAATGCCTCTGAATTCAGCCTTCCCATTTTATAAATGAAGGAACTGAGGCTGGGAAAAATGACAAGATTTGATCAGAGTCACATAGAAATGAGTATCTGAGGCAAGATTTGAACTTAGATTTTCTTGACTCCAAATCCAGTGACCTATCTATTCCCTGAGCCTCTTAAGTATCCTTACCAGTATGTCATGAGCAATTCCAAAAGATTTATGATGGAAAATGCTATACATATTCAGAGAAAACTATGGAGTCTGAATGCAGATTGAAGCATACTATTTAGTCTTTTTTGTCTTTTTCATGATTTTTCCCTTTTGTTCTGATTCTTCTTTCACAACATGACTAATGTGGAAATATGTGTAATATAATTGTACATATATACCCTATATTAGATTGCAGGCCATCTTGGAGAGTAGGGAAATTTAGAACTCAAAATTTTATAAAAGTGAATGTTGAAAACTAAAAATAAATAGTGGGTTTTTTTTAGAGTCTGTCATGTGAAATGGACAATTTTGCGGTTTGAGTGTCCTCTGCCCTCATTAGACTGTACCTGAGAACTGTGCTCATCATATATAACCTGTCAAAATGCTTACCCTTTAGGAAGGGGAGAGGAGGGAAAATCTTTGGAACTCAAATTTTTTTTTAACGAATGTTAAAAATTGTCTTTACATGTAACTGGAAAAAATACTATTTAGAGAACTGTGCTCATGTCGGGGGCAGCATTTTATGAAGGAGGTTGACAAGGGAACAAGTGGACAGGTAAAGGATTGAGAACGTAAACTATGTTGTCAACTGATTAATTCCAGGAGCTAGAGATATTTAGCCTGGAGATGTAGGTTAGAGAGAGATAGGATGACTGACTTTAAGTGCCTGAAGGACCCTGTCTTAATACAGGCTCACAAAGATTCATGGAATACCAAAGTCCAGTACAAGGAAACAGTCCATGAGAGTGTAAAGCAAGGCAGCGTTGTCGAGGTGCAGTGCAACACTCAAAAAATTTGGAGGAGGGAAACAGGTACCATGGGGCCCCAGATGGAAACTGGCACCTGACTGGGGCCCCAGAGGGAATAGGGTAAGCTCTCTTCCCAGACTAGTAAAGTCTGGTCAGTTTTTATAGTGTTGTTATCTAGATCTAGCAAGACCAGACCCTGGGAGAAGGGAATGAGGTGCTCCAACCTGAAGACTGGTGCTGATTAGTGCTGATGGGGGGAGGGAAGATTGCCGAGATTAGCTGATATTCAAACTCCCCCTGGCTTAAAAAGGGGCTCCGCGCCATTGATTTGGGTCCTCTTCTGACAAGATAACTCGGTTTACCCATCTGAGGTTTTTGATCTGTCCTTAGCTTCTTTTTGCTGTCAGAGAGGCTACAGTATTCCTTACTGGTCCTTTGTGGGAAGAGGGATTAGACTAGTTCCTCTAGATCCCAGAGGGCGAAACAAAGATTAAGGGCAGTTGTGCCTCCGAGGGAGGAGGGTGGGGGTCCACGTGGGTCATGGGTTGGACGTGAAGATCCCGGGTATTTCCAGTTCAGACCCTGGTCTTTGAGTCGGATGTACATTTTGAATCTCAGCTGTTATTTCCTACCTGTATGACAGGTACCTCTGCCTCCTCACATATAAAACGGGGGCGGGGGAGGGGTGACCTAGGTTTCAGCTCATAACTTTATGATTCCAGTGATTCTTTTCTGGTCTCAGGAGCCATGTTCCCTAAGAAATAATAATGTTTTAAAATAACATGAATTAGCATTTATATATCACTTTAAGGACTTTATTTTCCTCGTCTGATTTAAGCCTCACAACAATCTTGTAGGGTGGGTGCTGGAATTATCTCCATCTTACAGCCTGGAAAGCTGAGGCTGACGGAGGCTAAGTGATTTGTCTTGGATTAGGCAGCTGGTGTCTCAGGAGGGATTTGAACCCAGTTCTACTTCCAGGGACTTTCTTTTTGCCTTTCTTTGTGGCCCTTGTGGACTAATGATCCAATAAACCACCCAGCAGTTTACGAGTAGTCCTGCCTGAACTCCCCTCCCAGGGAGCCCCCTAATGAACATTCTGCATCCCTTCTCCTTTAACGTAAACTCCACCGTATTGTCTCGGGCGCTCCGCTCCTCGTCCCAGCTCCTGACCAGGGGCCTGCGTGCAGCCGAGGGCTCGAGGAGGCCCGAGTGGGGCCGGAGAGGCCCAGAGTCCTGGCCTCTGCACTAGCATCTAGCGACATCTAGAAACGTGTCTGACCTGGGTTTTGAAGGAAACGAGTGATTGTGAGAAGCAGAGAGGAGGAAGGGCTGCCTTCATCCCAGCATGCCCTGCAGTTGATGCAAAGGCACAGAATGCGCTACAGTCACACAGGTTTTCAGACTTTCTCAATGTTTTGATGATCTGTGATGATTTCTCCTCTTTTTGTCTTTATAAAAATAACATTTGTTATACGGGATGATTATCTAAGAGGGAAAGAGGGAGGAAGACTGGAGGAAACTCTGATTATGTGAAAAAGAAAAGCCCCAAAGATATAAATTAAAACTTCTTTTCAAAAAAGGTTATGTGCACAGATTGATTTTGACAGAGCTGCATAGCAAAGGGGAACAGCGGGTAATAAAGCTAGAAAGGCACACTATCAAATGAATTAATAAATATTTATGAAGAATTAATTATTAATCAATCATTCTTAAATGAATAATTAATCAACAAATATTTAAGTATCTACTGTGTAATACAGTATGAGTTATATTTGTAAAATGTTTTTCAAACCTTGAAATGTTATAAAAATGACAGTGATGGTGATGGTAATGCCAGGCACAGTGTTAAGTACCGGTGGATAGCTGCTAGGTTCAAATACAAAGAATAAAATAATTGCTCCTCTCAAGGACCTTATATGCCAACAGAGAAGGCAAATACTTAAATAAGAATATACTGAATAAATATAAAGGGAATAAATTGAAGGTAAATTTATGAAAGGTATGGGACTAGAAGATGGGATGATAGGGTGGGGGAAGGAAACAAATGTTTTAAAGTTCTTACTGTGTGCTATGCATTGTGCTAAACACTTTCCAAATATCTCATTTGAGGATTAGAAAAAGGCTTCCTGTAGAAGGCGATGCTTGGGTTGAGTGATGAAGGAAGAGAGGAATGTCCCGAGGTAAAGGTGAAGGGGTATAACATTCTCAAGTTAGGGAAGGTCACAGTCTACCTACTGCCTTTCAGTCCTACACATTCTCAGTATTGTATCTTTTGACATTTCTGGTGCCAAAGTCATCCTTGATAGTGTGGTACAGCTTGCTTTTTCCACCAGGAATCTTTCTATTGACCTTCCAGTTACCCTTATATTTTCATTTTTTCAAGATCATGAGAGTCTATGATTCTCAAGACATTTAGAATGTGCAGAGGTCTCCACATCCTTAAAAATCCTTTACTTGGCCCTACTTGGTCCTACTATAGGTAACTCTCAAATATTTCAATCTAGCCCTTCAGTCTCAAATCATCATCTATCCACTAAAAAATGTCCACTTCACTGCCAGCTCCTCTGCTGATTCTTCAGACTTTTCCAACTCCTCCCCAGGAGCCTTCTCACCTAGGAGAAGCCTGCCCTCCTTGGTCCTCTCTCTGATTGATGAGTCACCATTTTAAGAGGTATCTGGGACATCCATGATCATTTCTCTACCAGCTCTATATCTGGCGCTGTAACTCTTCTGTCTTGCCCCCACATACAATACTAATAACGGCCCCATATCCTAAAAGAATAATAATAGCTAACATATAGCACTTACTAGGCATTGTGCTAAGCACTCTACAGTTATTACCTCATTTGACTGTCACAACATCCTTTGGGGTAGGTGTTATCTTTATTTTACAGATGAGGAAATTGAGGTAAACAGAGGTTAAGTGACTTGCCCAGGGTCACACAGTTAGTGAATCTGGGTCTGGATTTTCACTCACAACTTCCTTGACTTCAGGCATGGTGCTCTATCCACCGTTTCCATTTCCAGGTTTTGCCATTATCTTATAACACAATTTACCTCTATCTCCTCTCCATTCATACAACCACCATCTCAGTTCAGGCACTTATCTCTCACCTTGTCTACTGAAATGTCTCCTTGATTCATCTCCCTGGTTCCAGTCTTGCCTTTCACAGCCCATCCTCCATACACCTTACAGAGTAATCATCCCATTGCTCTCCTCTGCCCCAAATCTTTCTGTGGCTTCTTATTCTCTTCAGAATTAAATACAAATTCCCCAGCTTGTCATTTAAGGCTTTCCACAACGTGACTCCAGCTTCTTTTTTCAATTTCACTTTCTGTTCCTTTCCAGACACTCCTACGTTCTAGTCAAACTGGGCTATTAGCTTGTCCCTGAATTCATCTCCTATCTCCTAACCCCAGCCATATGCCCCAGTTAGAAAGCACCTCTTCCCTTCTCTCTGTCTCCCAGAATCCTCATTAAAGGATCAAGACTCCCCCCAGCTATCACAGTCTTTGCTGAAAGATAGAAGTTTTCCAAAGCCTAGCAAAAAAAAAAAATCCAAATTCCTTGTCCTGGCATTTTTGGTCCCCCAGAAACTCACTCCTTTTAAGCAGATGTCAATTCTGTTAAATTTCAGAAACATTTGTTAAGCACTCCTCTAGTCCCTGCAGTGTTGGAGACTCAAGGATTAAATACCCTGCCTTATAATCTACTAGTAAGGGTTTTAGGGCTTCAGATTTTCGCATCCCTAAACAATCTTACCAATAATTCCTTGCTTCTACACAGGGTTTATCCTTTCCTTTTATGTCTCACTTGATCCTTTCATCCCTGATAACTATGGTCCTTGATCTCTTCTGCCCTTTGCAGCCAACTCAGAAGTTGGTCTACAATAGGTGCCTCCACTTTCTCTCCTCTCACTCTCTTATTAACTACTTTCAGTTTGGTTTCCAATCTTATTATTCCACCCAAAATGATTTCTCCAAAGTTACTAATGATCTCTTAGCTGCCAAATCCAATTGTCCATTGTTTATCCTCCTTCTCCTTTACCTCTCTGTAGCCTTTGACACTGTTGATCACTCTCTCCTCCCTGATACTCTTTTATCTGGGTTCTCAGGACCCCCCTCTCTCCTGGTTCTCCTCCTCCCTATCTGACTACTCCTTCTCAGTATACTTGTTGGATCTTCATCCAGATCATGCCCTCGAATGGAAGGCTTCCTACAGGCCTTCAATCTAGCCCTCTTTTCTCTTATGCTACTTTACTTGGTGATCTCATCAGTTGCCATTAGTTTTAAATATCATCCCTTTGCTAATGATCCTCAAATCTACTCTAACCTTTCTATCAACCTTCAGTCTCACATTTCCCATTGCTTTCAAACATTCCTAACTGGATGTCCAGTAGACATCTTAAACTCAACACATCTAAAATGGAACTCATTATCTTTCCCCCTTAACCCTTCTCATCTTACCTTCTTCATTACCGTAGAGAGCAGTCCCTCAGGCTCACAACATAGGTGTCATCCTCAGCTCCTCACTCTCATTCACCCCCATGTCCAATCTGTTACTGAGGTCTATCAATTTTACCTCTGCAACATCTTTTGAATATTCCCCCTTCTCTCCTCTGACTCTGCCCCTACCCTGGTGCAAACCCTGGATCACCTCATGCCTGAACTATTGCAATAGCTGCCGGTGGGTCTGTCTGCCTCCAGTCCCTCCTCCATTCGGCCACTGAAGTGATTTTTCATAAAGTACAGGTACAATCATATCACTACCCTACTTGGTAAACTCCAGCGGCTTCCTATCGCCTCTACGATAAAATACAAAATTATCTGTTTGATGTTGAAAGCACTTGACAACCTGGTCCCCTTTTCAGTCTTGTGTCACCTTATTCCCTGCACTCCCTGGTCGATCCAGTGACGCTGGCCTCCTGGTTGAGTCTCTGAACAAGATACTCCATCTCTCAGCTCTGTACCTGGAATACTCTCCCTCTTCAACTTCATCTACTGGCTTCCTTTAAGTCCCAATTAAAACACCATCTTTACAGGAAACCATTCCTAACCCCTTCTTAGTTCTATGCTGTCTTTCCTCTCTTAGTTATTTCCTATTTCTCCTGTATGTAGCTGCTCAGTATGTAGTTGCTTCTTGTCTCCCCAACTGGATTGTAAGCTCTTTGAGGGCACAGACCATCTTCTGTCTCCTTTTGTATCCCCAGCACTTAGCATAGTGCTTGGTACACAGTAGGTATTTAATAAAGAGATGCTGATTGACTGACTTTAAAGACACTTTCACAAAAGATGCTGACCTGTGAGCTTTACACCTTACTCCCCTCTTCCCATCCCTCCATCTTTATCTCCCCTTTGTGTGTTGTCTCCAGGGACTGGCTGGCTTGTATTTGTATTTCCAGCATGTACCACAGTGCCTGGTATATAGTGTAAGAGCTTAAAACATGACTTTTATTCATTCATTCATATATATATATTCTTATCTCATGCCAGTCCTGGAAGAATGGAACATACCTCTTCACCTTTGGTTTACAGTTGAGGAAAATGTCCTTCTTACTCAGTCTCATACTTAGTTGTTCATACCAGAGTGTATGACTTGACCCATTAGACATACACATTTGTGGGGGAGCTCCTGCTACATCCCAGGTATTCTGAGTCCCAGTCTAGTTCTTCTTTACCTATGTGGACCTCTGGGATCACCTCAAAGGGCTATGGGAGAGCTGGAGCCTGCTTCCTCTGGAATGATACTATTTTGAGAATCCAATTATTCTCATGTCAGGGAACAGAAGAATGTCACTCAGAGGGCTGGATGGGATGAAGTGAAGGACTCGGACCACATTAGCAGTTCTGAGGATCTGCAGGAAACCTTGACAGTCCAAGATGGTTAGATCCTCAGAGGTGACCCAGTCCAACCTATGCCCAGATAATAATCCTCTCAACAACATTCCCTCAAAGGGGTCATATACTAATTAATTATGCTTATTTGATTCAACTCAAACATTTAGTGAGCACCTACTGTGTGCTGTACATAGCACAGCATCTTGGGCTAGGAAGGTTACAAAATTTAGATAATACAGGTCTTTGCTCTCATGAAGTTCACAGTCTAGTAGGAAGATAGGATACACAGGCAAATAAGTAAAATATAAAATAATACAGAAGGGTTTCAAAAGAATCCAAAGTCACAAGTGAATTCAGGTGATTATCACAAGCAAAGCTTCATGGAGGGTGTGGCACTTGAGTTAGGTTTTAAAGGTTAGGTATTGGCATGACTAGGTGGCACAGTGGATAGACACCAACCCTGGAGTCAGAGGACCTGAGTTCCAATTCAAACTCAGACACTTAACCCTGACTAGTTGTATGACCCTGGGCAAGTCACTTAACCCCAATTTGCTTCCCCAAAATAAATAAAGGTGAGGTGTCATAGAATTTGAGAGTTGAAGGACACCTTAGTGGCCCTTCCAGTCTGACTTATACACAAAAGGAATCCCCATTCTAATATCCCCAGCAGTTTAGTCTCCCACCATCTTTCTAGACAGCTGGCTCCATTCCTGGCCAGCCCAGAATGTTAAGCATTCTCTGGTCTCAGACTTCTTTACTTCCTTTCTAGCTTCCACCCTTTGACGCTGGTTCTGCTCCAGGGGTCAAACACAACTACTCTAATATGTCCTCCACCTGACAACCCTTCAGATGCTTGAAAATAACTCTCCTCCCTCCCTTCCAGGGAATTCTTGAGGAGGAAGGGAATGGCATTCCAGTTATCGGGAACCCGAGTGAACTGAGTTGGACTACAAAGGAGGAAAGACTTCCTCCTAACCTTCCCCTGTCCTCTCCAACCCCTCTTTAGGACACCACTGAAAAAAACTTCATTTTTTCCGGTTTGTTTTCAACTCTTAGCCTCCCCTCGAGATTAACTCTATTCTGGAAATTGTGCCCCCTTCCTGTTGCTATCACTTGAACAATGTTCCACTAAATTAGAAGAAAAAGCAAAGATAGATTTTTTTTAATTGTAGAAAGAGGGAAAATTCTTAAGAAATGTAAGAATCCTGTCCCAGGTGGGTTGGCAATTAGTTCCCTCAAGGAGAACCCAGTGAATTACAAATTGAAGAAACTTTGGGAGAGAAAAATAAACGGATTTGACAATATAAAAATAGAGGAGGTTTGCACAACAATAAAAGCAATTGTGTCCAAAATATAAAGAGAGGAAACAGATTGGGGGAAAGGAAACTTTATAATAAATATCTCTGACAAAAAACTGCTGCCTTAGACTTTTTAAAATCTTACATATGATTTTTCCTTTCACGTGTTATTTAACTGCATGGGTTTTGTTAATGATTAAATTTATAATGAAAAAGATAAAAATCCAATTAAAATACATCCGGCTCTCCTTTATACTGAAGACAGTAGGCACTGCACCCAGAAGGAGCCCCAGAGGATCTGCTTGTGGCAGAGAATACTGCAGGAAACCATGGGCCATTAAGACCCCAAGGAGAAAAGGCTTTTTGATAAGAGCTGCCTGGTCTATAACAGAAACAGAAATCCTCTGTGACAACCAAGAGACAGTCCTGAATGTAAGTGTCTGTTAAAAGTCAGTCGGCTCTATGGGCAGTTAGGTGGGAGATTGGAAGTCAGGAGGACTTGAGTTTAAATCTGACCTCAGACACTAGCTGTGTGACCCTGGGCAGGACGCTTAACCCTGACTGCCTCAAAAAGTCACTCAGCTCAATGGTTAGCAACACCCAGTCAAAATGATTGTCCTCCTCTACCTGAGGAAGGCCATGAAGCACACAAAAGCTATGGGTACTCCCACAATTTTAAGTATCATTCCAAGTACAGTGAGACCAAAATATAGTGGGCAGCCTTACTGTCCCTTCAGGTGCCACCTCTGGAAGTGGGGGGAGAGGATGGGAGAATGTCGGTAACATTAATTTCACTGCCTTGTGTCCTGTTTCTAGAAGGCCAGATTTGTGGCAGACTGAGCCTTCAGACGCTTGAAAAGCAGAGCAGAATAACCCTATTTCACGGCATTCTGACAATCTCTGTGACCTGGGATTGTACAAAGGATTTTGAGACTGATGCCTCATCGGCTCCCAAGGGAGTTGTCAGTGGTTATGGGGATGCTTCCGAATAAAGCCAGAGGCTCAGAAAGAGACGCTGACTGGGCATCAGTTTTTTCATCTGAAAAAGGAGGAAGTCAGCTTAGATCAGTGTTTCTCAAACTGTCCCAGGGCTCTCTATGGTTCTGCAAAGTGCTCAGAAGGAGGACTTCTTAATCTTTCTTGCTTCATGGATCTCTTTGCTGGTCTGGGGAAGCCTGTCTCAGAATTACGGCTTTTAAAAAAATATATCTTCAGATTAAACATGCTCTTGACTTCCTGATAGCAGGTGACAGACAGTGCACATTGAGGCATGGTTTTTTTTGGACATGGCTAATGCAGGAATTTGTTTTGCTTGGCTACACATATTTGTAATGACTTTTTCCCCTTGCAACGGAAAGTAAACTAAAATTGAATTTAAAAATATTTCAAATTGGAGAAAATGCCAAAATTCTGTTAGAGTTCAGTGAATATAAAGATGTGATTTTTTTTTCCTCACCTAAGTTCACAGAGCTATTAAAATCTACCCATAGTCCCTTGGGGGTCCAAGGACCTTAAGTAAAGAACCTGATGTTCAAAAATCTAAGCGATTGTGTGAGGATAAAATCTGCAACAAACTGGAGAAGTCAACCTGAGAACTCTGCTGTTTAGGATGTTTTCCACCTCCCAGATGTGGCTGCAGCTGTATGAGGCCAGGAGGCTAGGGACCCTGCAGTGGCAGCCAGGATGCTTCCTCAAGGCTTTCCTGCCGATTTTAGTCAAAGCTGTGACTGAACACAAGGGATGCTGCCAGGGGAAATGGGGACTTCCTGGGTCCTTGACATCAATAGTACTAACTGTCCTGCCTGCAGCAGAGGCAGCAGCAGGAGGAGGAAGAGAAGGAGGTTAACCCAGCAGCCTCTGGTTGTGAGGCTCTGTTCTGAACCCAACCTTCAGGGCACGACCTTGACTCTTAAGGTAAGCCACAGGAATCAAGGCTGCTTGTGGCATCCCAGGGAGCTGAAATTGGATGGAGAGTTGTCAGGTCAGGAGCCTGTGGGCTTCAGCGTGGCTTCCTCAGAGCTCAGCCCCAGTTCATTCGGCTCCCAGGCTCTGGGGATGCTGGCACTTCTCTGTCACCCCAGCTGGTGCTTGGCTGATCCCCTCTCCTCTCCTCCCCACAGTCAAGTCTTTTTTGCCTTTTTTTCCAACCCCTCCTTCCCACCCCCCCTCTCTGTCTCTTTGTCTTTCTCCCTTTCTCCTCTCTCTCTCCCTCCTCTCTCTCCTTCCTCCCTCTCTCTCCTCTTTTCTCTCCTTCCCCCTCTGTCTCTTTCTGTCCTCCCTCTCCCTTACCTTTCTCCCCCTTTCTCTCCCTTCTCCTCCTTCTCTCTTTCTCTCTTTTCTTATCCTCCCACTTTCCCTTTTTAGAATATCACCAGATTTAAAGCCCGAATGTACCTGAGATAACATCTTGTCCAGAAGTTTTTATCTTTTCTGTATGTGTCACAGACCCATTGAACCATCTAGGGAAGCTGGTAGACTCTCAGAATTGTGTTTTTAAATGCATCAAATGAAATATATAGGACTGTTTATAAAGAAAACATGTTTGTTTCCTTTCACATCTGAGTTCCCTAGCCTTCTGAAATCTAGTCTGTGGAGCCCAGATTAAGAAACCCTTGAGGTAACTTGATGGTATGGTGGCTAGAGTTCTGGGTCTGGGGGTCAGACCTGAATACAAATCTGGCCCATAGTAAGTGCTTAATAAATATTTATTTCCTCTCACCCTCCCTCCCTTCTTTCTTTCCTTTTACAGAGGAAGAGAAGTGACATAGCTTGTCCAAGGGTGTGTAGAGAGTAAACCACAGGACCAGAATTCAAACCCAGGTCAGTCAGTTAATCCACAAATTTTCATTAAACACCTACTATGTGCCAGGCACTGTGCTAAATGCTGGGGGTGCAAAGAATGGTAAACAGTCCTTGCCCTCAAGGTGCTCCCAGTTGTCTGGAGCAGACAACATACAAGATCTTGCCAGATTCCTGGCCTCTTTTCTTTTGATCCACCCTTCTACAGTGAGGATCCATGTAGTGCTGGGCCATGCTGGAGCCAGCTCCCACTGGGCTGGTGGTATACTTTGTGTGTAAGCATTTACACCTCAGAAAGTTATTAAACCTTTGTTTATTGTATTTAAGAAAGTGATAGAAAAAATGTCAATGAAACAGATTAAACATAAAATTGTGTTATTTTTCTAGAGTGGATTGTTTAACCAGAACCCTGCTGCTCCTGGGGATGGCAACTGTCCAATAAACAAGTAAGAAAAAGATTCTTTGCCAAACTATATACATATATGTACAGTATGTATGTATATGTGTATTTATATACATACACGTGTACATATACACACATGTACACATGTATACATACATGTGAATATGTGTGCATACGTGTATGTTTGAAAATTAGGAAACATGGTCACTGAATGGACAAGATCCCCTAAAAAAGGAAGATGAGAGAGGCAGCCTGGCATGGTGGTTGGATCTTTAGCAATATTCCCACCTGGAAATCAGGAAGACAGTTAGTCAAGTGCAGCCTCTGACTCTTCCTGGCTTAGTGCCCATCAGAGCTGCAGACAACTCCCTAAGGTTCCCTAAGTTAGGAACTCTCTTCCTGAGAGAGAGCAATGAAATGATGGATCTGCTCCCAAAAGGAATCATTAGAAAAGAGGGGAGGGAAGGGGGCCTCTGGGAGTCTGTGCCAGTGTCCTCCATCGGTGCTTCCTTCCATTCCGCACAGACCTGGAGGAAGCTGACATCTTCTTTTCTTGTCCTTTTCCACGAGGCTCATCCAAGAGGGGGCCAAGGGATGCCTAGGGAGAAAGGCAGCTCCCCTTTTCAGTGTCAATTCCTGAGCTTGAGATATGGACAAATCTGGGACAAGAAGGGGCTTGACTTTCTGAGCACATCAAAGGATCTAAAATTTCCATTAGACTCAGAGAAGCAAAGACCATAGAGGTCATCTTGTCCAACCCTCTCATTTTAGAGGAGGAAGCTGAGCCAGGAGAGGTCCTGGAGGGGACTTGGTCTCCATGCTGTGACAAGGCATCACAGGGGGACTTCTGGTACTAAATAATTATTGAATTTCTGCCACATATGAGCTACAGTCTGAAACAGCATTGAATGCAGGACCTTACTCTCCCTCAGAATGACAGTCATACCTGGGATGAGAAGTGACACATTCTTTCCCTTATGAGAGGGTGAACAAGCTCCGGACCTCCAGAGAACATTCTCTTGACATGGATATCAGCTGAACATGCATGCTTTTCCAGAGAAATATCCATACTTAGAAAGTCCCTACTTCTATTGTTAAGTTGTGGCCTTCTTTCCCACTAAAACAAATACTTGGAAACCAGCAGATTTTTTCCTTTAAAGGAAAATATCAACACATTCATTCCAACCTCCAGCACTGACCTGATTGTGTCAGAAATAGGGGTTGGGGGGAGGACCCAGATAGGAGAAGCAGGCCAGGGCATCTCCAACCTTCCAGGAGGAATCATGGAACTCTGAGAAAAGCTAGTAAGACAACTGATGCCTTCTGCCCAATACCAGCCTCATGTGGGCTTGGCATCACTCCTTTGTAAACATTTTTCTCTTCTCACACAGTTAGATGAGAAGCCAGCTTCTCTGGAAAGTACAGACCAAAACACTAATGTGGAAAGAAAGCACACTGAGAAAGACAACTTTATAGGGCCATTGTCCCACGGGGGGGGGGGGGGGCAACTAGAGTTCCATTGGAGAGGGTACCCCTACCTTTCATTACCTTTGACATTTACATTTGGCTTGCCCCATAGCTGTGTCTTCAGGCCCCATTGTGGGTATCATCCTACATTTGAACCTAAACTGAGCTCAGGATTTCTTTATACAATTGAAGTAAAAAAGGTGCTAAAAAACCTAAAAAGAGCACTAGATGTCACCTCAGAATAAAGTGTCTAAACCCCGCCTGGATTATTCTCCTGGCTCCTCCCTCTCCCTTGGGTCGTTGACCTCCTCCTGCCATCTTCTAGTGTTCCTGTTCCATCCAATTCTTCTCATCCAGTTTCAGCCTTTTCTCAGTTGGCTCCTTTCCCATTGTCTGCAAACATGCTCAGGTCTCCCTTCCCTGTGCCCTGCGTCCCTCGGGCTGGAGCTCCATTTTCTTCTAACCTTTCATTGCTGAACTTGTGGAAAGAGTGGTTCAACTTCCTACCTGCCATCGCTCATAAGCCACTCCCTCCCTCCTTAACCCCCTGCAGTCTGTAAGGGGATGACACCACCACTCCTGTTCCCTGGATTGTTGGATCTTGTGGGATCTTCTCTGTCCTCAGGCTCCTTAATTGTTTACAGCCGTTTGTCCTCAAGACATGCCCCACCCCACTCTTTTTGAATACTACCTTTGGCTACTTTCTTCTGGTTCTCCAGCTCTCTGTTTCCTTTCAGCTTGCTTCATTAGAAAGGGAAGAAGGAATTAAGCATTAGTTAAGTGCCTGCTCTGTGCCAGGTACCCTGCTAAGCCTTTTATAAATATTATCTCATTTGTTCCTTAAAACAACCCTGGAAGGCAAGTGCTACAATCCTCACTTTACAGTTGAGGGAAATGAGGCAGGTAACTGAATTGTCCAGAATCACACAGCTAGAGAATGTCTGAGGGCAGGTTTGAGCCCAGTTTTTCCTGGCTCCAGGCCCATAGCTCTATCTACTGTAAGACTCAGCCGCTCCATTTGGGTCATTGGACTCTGCCTTACCTCTACCTGTTCAAGTGTGGATGCTCCCCCAAGGCTCTGTTCCAGGCTCTCATCTCTCTTTATTTTCTCCCCACCTTCATATATCACATCTATGCAGATGATACTACAATTCCCTCTTTTGTTCTTTGTTGTTCAGTTGTTTCAGTTGTGTAGCGATTTGGAGTTTTCCTGGCAAAATATTGGACTGGTTTGCCATTTCCTTCTCCAGTCATTTTACAGATGAAGAAACTGAGGCAAAAAGGGTTAAGTGACTTGCCCAGGGTCACACAGCCAAGAATTTTCTGAGGCTGGATTTGAACTCAGGGAGATGAGTCTTCCCGACTCCATGCCTGGGAACTCTATCCACTCTATCCCCTGTACCACCTAGTTGTCACTATATCCCTACATTCAATCCTAGCTTGCTTCCTGAGCTGTAGTCCCACATCTCCAAATGTCAGCTGGACATCTCTCCCTAAATGCCCCATCAAGTACCTCAAACTTAACATGTACAAAACTAAATTCATCATTTGCCCACATCAGCCTTTTCCTTCCCTATTTGTATATGAGCCAAGGAATCTTAAAACCTTGGAGTCATCTTTCCCTCACATCCCATCAATTGCTAAGTCCCATCAATTCTACCTCCAAGCAACTTCAGCATCCTTCTCATCTCGATTCACACTGCCACCACCCTAATTCAAGACTTGCATGGATTTTTGCTAACAACCTTCCTTCCTCTGGCCTTTCCTCCTCTTCAATTTATCCCTCATATAACTGGCAAGATAATCTTCCTAAGGCACAGGGCTATTTATCTCATTCCCTTGCTCAAAAGTCTTCCATGCCTCCCTCTTGCTGCTGGGGGAGAAAAAGAAAAAAGCCCTAATCTCCTTAACCTAACGAGTCCAGCTCCAACCTTCCTTCTCAGTCTTGTTTCACAGCACACCTTGTAATCCACACTATGTTACAACCAAACTGTTGTTCAGTTTTGTTCTCTACTTTCTTGCCTCCAGGTTTCGTCTCTCTTTGCTTGCCTCTGGAACTGGTGTATTTCCTCCTGCCTTGAGGGCCCAATCTAGCTGCAGGGGCCCTCTATCCATAGTCTTTCCTGAACCTCCCACTAAAGATTTTCCTAGCACCTTTCACCGTTATTTCTCAAATTCTTTTTACTGGTGTTATCTCAAGTGAGGTGATATTTGTAAAGTTTAACTTGGGCCTGGCACATAGTAGGTGCTTCAAAAATGTTTGTTTCCTTCTTTTTGTCTCATCACATTCTATTTAGTATCATGTATGTGTGTGAGAACATTAGACTTGAAGCTCTTGGAGGGCAGGAGCTCTTTCTGTTTAAAACACTGAAACATTCACTTTTGTACGACTCCCATTGGGAGCTATCGAATGTTAAACAGAAAAAGCCACAAGATCACTTGAGCCAATTAGTCTTCAAGATACACATCCTTTCCATCGCGACATTTTTAGATTTTAGTTCTTTATGTGGGTTTCTGTTTTTTAAAACCTGAAATTAGTTCTTCTTCATAGCTATTTAGCATTTAACATTTATTTATGTTACATATTTGTACATATAAACATACATAAGTACATGTATATACTACCTATGTTCGTGTGGATATATACAATATATGTATATGTGTGTATGTAGAGATGTATTTGTGTATATATGAGTATATATAGGTATTATGTGAGTGTATATATGCATATATATGTATATTATATAGATGCAGTTATGAACGTATATATTGACTTGGGTGTATGTGTACTGTACACATCCATATCCACAGCTTCTGTTTAATTCTGCGATTCCCAAAGAGCTATTTTCTCAACTCCTGAAGACAAGTCAGTGCTGAGTGACCCTAGCTAAACAAAGCTCACAGCGGCAGTGAAGCTGACCAAGAGGGAGTAGTCAGAGATGTGGAAAGAGAACCAGAAGGCAGCCCAACCCCAGAAGCCAAAGGAGGAGAGAGGATTCAGAAACTGGGGAAAGGGGAGTCCCTAGGACATAAACCCCCACATAGTCAAGAAGTATGAGACTGGAGAAAAGCCCATTAGATCTGACAACAAAGAGGTCCTTTGTGACCTCAGTAGAGCGACCCGGATTCTCCCTTGAAGGAGTTCAAAATGACCCAAGATAGGGAGGAGACAGTGCTGGGGCTTGGTAAAGTCTGGCAAGTCAAGAGAGGAGTGAACAGAGCACCCTGGGCATTTTCTCATATCAACAGCAGGAGGCAATTATGGGGGTGGAGGGATCTTGAGAAGGCAACTCAGAAGGAGAGAAATATAGAGGAGAGTTCATTTAAAAAATTAATATATCAGCCAGGAGTTCAAAAAAATAATATGCCTTGTTCCATCTTTGGTTTTCAATTTAATTGACTTCAAGTCCCTGCTAAAGATGTACAATTAATTCCAAAGAATCAGTGGTTTTTCTTCATGGAAGGGAACCACTCCCTTAGGGATGAAAGAATGAGTTCACATTTTTCAGTGCTTTTAAGTCTCACGAAGAGATTCTTTATCTTCATTTGATCCTCAAGATAGCCCACAAATCAGGGCACATCTTACAATTCTTAATATTAGATGAGGAAACTTAGGCTCAGCAGAGTAAGTGACGAGCTCAAAGTCATACAGTCAATCAACGTCAAAGCCAGGTCTCCTGATCGCAGTTGCAGGGTTCCTTCCATTACAAGACACTAAAATGTCATCTCTATGGATATATTCAGATGCTCTGTTATGCAATGTGATTAATTAGCATTTTTGTTATTTCTCCCATTAGGTCTCTGGTGTTGTTCCCAGCTCACAGATGAGAAACCAGAAAAATAAGGCACTTGGCCATAGTTATATACCTGGAGTTGGAAGCAATGGGGATTAAAAACTCATTACCACCAACTTTCAGATGGTTGCTTGGCCAGGAGTCCACAGACCAATTCTGACCCAAACTATTAAAATGCTTAGATTTTTAAAAGACTAGTTTTCTTTAGTCAACATGATCTAATATCCCTAGTTTACATGAAAATATCTCTAACTTGCTCAAATACCACTAGATGCTGCTATAGAATATGAAACAACCCCCACACCATCCATCAGTTCCTCCCCATGACCTCTCTGGGTGAAAACATCAGGCACACCCAGAACTTTGATGTTAAGAGCCTCCCACTGTGAATTTTTATATGAAACTCAAGGCAATCAGAAGCTCAGTTCCTTTAAATCAGCTTGCTAACTTTTTGTTTTCTCTTGAGAAGTCAAAGCAAGATAAGGAAGCATGAGTTTAAAAAGGGGAAAGAGTAGGAGAACCCCCAACTTCCCTGGAGGAGGCCTGGTTACCCAGCCCAGATGACTGGTGCAGCAGACAGGATGGTCCAGTACAAAAGCAGGAACGGGGGTGGATCGTCTGGGGCTGGGCCAAGCAGATTCAGTGAGACAGGTGATGTATTCCCATGGTCAGGGGCCTCCAAGGGGTACTTTTGGAGTTGAAAAGGCTGAATCCTTCATGGCATGGCCTATGGTGGATGGAAGCAGGAGCAAGATGGCTGATGAGGTTAAAGGAACTGAGGTTGTTTAATCTGGAGAAGAAAAGATGTAGGGAGAGCAAGGTGACCATCATCATCTGAAGACTGTTCTGCCTAACCCTGGGGGAAGAATTTAAGAGGAATGGAGGGAAATGACAGGGAATAAAGTTAGGGTTGATATAAGAGGGACATCCTGGTCCATGACAGACTGTCCCAAGGTAAGTGGATACCCTAGAAGAAAAAGCAGCTTCCCTCTGCTGGGCTACCCACCCGCTCCCTGCAAGGGCTGCCTCTGGTCAGGATGTTTGGAGAAGGGATTAGGAGTGTTCAGGGGCTATACTCCATCATCCCTGAAGTCCCTTCTGGCTCTGGGATTTGGGGATTTCTGAAGGAGCCTGGAGGTGGGATCCTGGCATTTGAGAGCAGAGAATCACCATGGTAAGCTTAGCAGGGACTGGACCAGTTATTCAATCCAGCCCCTTCATTTGACATAACCAAAAGGTTAAAGTGATTTACTAAAGGTCACAAGGTAATATGGCTCCTAATGGCTCCCCTCAACATCCCTATGACTTTCGAGGACTAAACACTCCTCCCCTAGCCACCTCTCTTCTATATGTCCTTCCTTCTTCCCTCCCTTCTTTCTCCTTCCTTCACTCCCTCCCTTCTTTCTCCTTCCCTCTCCCTTCTCTTTCTTCCTTCCTTCCTTCTTTCTTTTCTTCCTACCTCTTCTCTCTCTCTCTGTTTCTCTCTCTCTTTCTTCTAGGATAACCAGGATTCGAACACCAGTTTTCTGACTCCCAGTCTAGTGCTTTATAGTGCTTTGCCTCTCCCTGATAAATGTTAGCCAACCATAATTATGGACAATTACTCCTTTATTTCATTCCCATGCTAGTTTCTTTTCCTTTCTCTAGTTTTGTTGCATTTGGTTAAGTGCCCTTTCCTCTTCTTCCCAGACTCGGAAGACACAAGATCATCTTGCTGTCTTGACCCATGGGATACAAAAAGTCAGCCAGATCCTGGGAGTCCATCTGACTGTTCCCTAAAAAGCAAACTTTTAGAGCAGACAGGCTGGGCTCCCAAAGCAAAACACAACCTTGGAAATACTTATTTTGAACACAACAGAGCCATCAATAGGTGAAAATTTTTATCATTTTTCAGTGGTTTTTATTTTACATTTCCCCACCACCCTCAGTTTCCTTCTGGCATCCACCCCTAAGTAGCGTCAACATGGCCAGAGAGATGGAAATGACACACACTCAGATCTGGGCCTGCCCTTTGTCCTGTGACCAAAGGACCTAGGCTGGTAATTTGGAGTGAGATGGAGGTGATGCCAGCATTGCCTCAGGCCAATGAGATCCTAACTCACAGTCCAGTGAACACATCCTTTCCCTTAGTTAGAGATAAAGAGGTGAGTGAGAGATAATAGATTGCACCACTTCGTTACGGGTATACACTGGCCTGAATGAAGCTATCGATTGACATGCTGGGGCCAGTTCTTCCTCCTGTTTTTAAATGCCCTTTTTTCTAGCCTTGTCTGGAGATACATCATTCCTAACAACAAAAGCTCAATATATATCTACCTGCATAGAAAACTGCTGATTGGCATTGGTGGGGAAGGTGGGAGGTGGTAGATATCAAACATTTGAACTCTGAATCAGAAGATTGTAAGATTATAGCTACAAACTAGAAGGAACCTTAGAAGTCTAACCTCTTTATTTTACAGGTGAGGAAACTGAGGCACATTGAGGTTATGTAACTTGTCCAGGATCACACAAGTATTGGTTAGGTGGTACAGTGGACAGAATTCTGAGCTTGAGGTCAGGAAGACCTAAGTTCATATCCTGCCTCAGACACTTGCTGGTTGTGTGACTCTGGGCAAGTCACTTAACCTCTGTCTCCCTCAGTTTCCTCATCTATAAAATGGGGATGATAACAGTATCTATCTCCCAAGATATCTGTGAAGGTCAAATGTGAAAAATATGTAAAATGCATTGCAAACCTGAAAATACTATGTCATTGTTATTGTTAGTGTCTGAAGGAGTATCTGAATGCAGAGCTTCCTGTCCCACTAGGACATATCACCGCTTACGACCCTTGTGACTAGAATAAGGCCTCTCTCTCTGATGCTTGATTTCCTTACATGTAAAATAAGGGGCTTGGACCAGATGACCTTGAACCTTCTTTCCAGGTTTAAATTTCTATTTTGTTTTTACCCTTCTCTCCTTCTGAGATGGCCACCCATCTACTCTATCTGTATCTTGTCTGTGCATAGTTTTTTTGCCTGTTTTCACCCCCATTAGAATGTGGGCTCCTTGAGGGAAGGGACTGGGAATTTGCCTCCTCTTTGTATTCCAATGCCTGATTAAGAACTGCATGTTGACTGACTGACTGATGTCCACTCCATTTCTCCAACTCTTCTTCTGTGTTTATGTTAAACTTTTCACACTTAGGTCTTGAGGCTTTCCTCTCCAGCTTCTCATCCCCTCTCTTGGTATCCCATCCCTTCCCCCTCTGTGGGACACATCTTTCATTACTAAGAAGGGTCTGAAGTTAGCTGAAGGATTACACCAAGTGTGAGCTGACTTCAACTAGGAGGCAGGGTAGTCCTTCACTCCCATACCAGGTGTGAGGAGGCAGCTCCAGTGTAGTCAGGGGAAGACGGCACCAAACACTCAAGCTTCCACTATTCCACACAGGCTCTCTCTACCCAAATCCTAGCGCTTCAAGTCTAAGTGTTTGATATTTACCAGTTGGTACCACAGTGGATACCACACTGGGCCAGAATCAAGAAGACTTATCTTTCTGAGTTCAAATCCAGCCTCAGACATTTCCGAGCTGTGTGACCCTGGGCAAGTCACTTCACCCTGTTTGCCTTAGTTTCCTCATCTGTAAAATGAGTTGGAGAAGAAAATGGCAAACCACTCCAGTATCTTTGCCAAGAAAACCCAAATGAGGTCACAAAGCTTCAGACATAACTGAACAAGTCTTCATCTTCCCACTTCAGTTCTGGTGCCTTCCCCCGTTGATCATTTCCAGTTTCTCCTGAAAGTAGCTTGTTTGCACAGTGTCTGTGCTCTCTCCTCTATTAGCCTATGAGCAAAGCCTGTCTTTGGCCTTGCTTTATATCCCCAGCACTTAGTACATAGTACGTATTTCATAAATGTTGATTTATCCACCGATTCTCATCTATGCTTATCAGTAATTTTCCATGTAAATAGATGGTCTGATCTTCAGCTACGGAAGGAAACAAGTATATATTAAGCATTTACTATGTGCAAGGTACTTTCGGGGAATACTATCTCATTTGATCCTCACAACAGCCTTAAGATGCAGGTAATATTATCACCCCCATTTTACTTTTGAAAAAACTGAGATGAAGGAAGTTGCCCAGGATTTCATAGCTAATAAGTCCCTGGGGCTAGATTTGAACTCAGGTCTTCTGGACTCCAGGTCAGGGGAGCCTATCCACTGTACCACCTAGCTCCCTCTTGTTATAGAAAGCTGGAGAATATATGTTTAACTGAGGGAAAAGAAAAGAAGTCTTAAAAAAAGGAAGTGACCTTGTAGCCACAAAGCTGTTCCCCTTTCTGGCATGTTGCCCAACTTCCTCACTGGACAGGGGTCTATCCACTGCTCCTGCTTCTAGAATAGATCTACCCTCTTCCTCCTGACAGCCCTTTGAGGATGGGCTAGTAAATGTTTAACAACTGGCTGTCCAAAAGGACACACCTACATTGTTAATATTTCCTTAGTCACTTTCTCAAGTTTAAACAATTAACAAAAAAATAAATCAAGTGCTGATTTAGAGTTTTTGCTAGTTTCTGAGGTATAAATGCTGACACTGAAAATTTAACAATCAGCTCTCCCTACCCCATCCCAACGGCTGCACTACACCTCTACAACCCTTCAAATACTTGAAGACAGCAATGGTATCTTATCTTTGGTCTAAACATTCCCAGTTCCCTCAGTCTTCACATGGTCCCATCTCAAGCCCTTCACCATTCCGATTCCTTCCTCCGGTTTCTCTCTACTTTATCAATGTCCTTCCCAAAATATACCTGAAACTCACTGAATAGTTTTCAGGAAGATGCTGAATGACCACTTGCAGGCAACTGGGGGTGCAGAGACAGAGTGAAGGACAATTTGAGTGCTATCTCATACTCTCACGGTGTGAGCGTCAGCACATCACTCAGCTTCTGTGCCTTGGTTTCCTCATCTGTAGAATGGAGACAATAATAGTGCCCTCCTTACTGGATTGTTGTAAGAATCTAGTGAAAGAATATACATGAAGCACTCTGGAAGCTTCCAAGACCCATGTCAATGCTGGCCATTGTTGTCACAAAATTCAAGGGAACTCCAACTCCAGGCAGGAATTGGAGCAGACTTCTCTCATCCTTCCCAGCCCTGAGATTCTGCGATTCCAGAGGAGTCGTCCTACCCCCTTGGTGGCCCACCCTATGCACATTCTCTGATTAGGAAGATAAGGAGACAGAGCAGAATGGAATGTTACATCCAAACTGCAGCCAGTTCACATTGGGATGCCAATCTGTTGAAGGAGATGGTGGTATTTATCAGCTCAACTAGAAGGAAAGAGACTCTGGGATCTCCATCAACCCTGCAAAGTCACAAGCTATTTAAGCAGGCCTCTTTACCAACTGGTTGGACCTAATGAGTTTGTCCAGAAGCCACAAAGCTGTTCCCTTCCTTGGCATGTTGCCCAATGCCCTTCATGGGCAGGGTTCTGGTGAGGACTCTGGATACTTACTTCATTAAAGTTTCCTAATAACAGCAGTCTGCCTTAAACATATGGCAGCTAGTGATGCAGTGGGTAGAGTGCCAAGCCTGGAGTCAGGAAGATCTGAGTTCAAATCCAGCCTCAAACACTTACTAGCTGTGTGACCCTGAGCAAGCTATTTAATCCTGTTTGCCCCAGTTTCCTCATCTATAAAATGAAGTGGACAAGGAAATGGCCAACCACTCCAGTGCCTTTGCCAAGAAAACCCCACATGGGGTTAGGAAGAGTCAGATATGCCTGGATAACAATAACAAGAAGACCTAAACATACATACAGAAAAGGAAGAGAGGCTGGTACACTTCACACCTTGGATACTGCAAACACCATCTTGGCCAGCCTGCACTTGACCATGAAACTCCTCGACAATGTCCCTGACATGTGGCTTATGTAGCCTTGGCTTGAAGACTCAGATCATGGGTCAATAAATTCTGTGAGGTTCCTATATTCTACCCATTCTCTTTACTTGGTCAAGAGCAGTGTTGTGGTATAGTGGCATTATCAGCACCATAGGTCTGGCATGGCTGGGCCCATTCTTGCAGGTGTGGGGCTGGGCCCATTCTTGCAGG
This sequence comes from Potorous gilbertii, assembly GCA_028658325.1. Lineage (NCBI taxonomy): Eukaryota > Metazoa > Chordata > Mammalia > Diprotodontia > Potoroidae > Potorous > Potorous gilbertii. The sequence goes on from CM053769.1 coordinate 490,649,656, forward strand.
GCCATTAATTGTGTGAGTGTTATAGGACTAGGAGAGATTAGACATCTCTCCTAAATCTAGCTGGTACACTGGAAACTTGGGACTCCACCTCTGGCTCCCTTCTGGGCTCTGATAGGTGAGTCTTCTCTTATCTTGCTGGGAACCAGTGTCCTCATCATGGCCTCACACTCCAACCAACTGTACTCCACCTGAAATGTGGACTCTACACCAGGCTCCCTCCCAATTCTCCTCACTCCTCTGATAAGCCAGTCTTCTGCCTTATCTTGCTGAAAACCAGGCCTCTAGGAGGCTGCTACTTGCCACAGTCTTCCTGGCTCCCCTTCATCCCTCTGCTAAATGGGGCTTTTGCTTTACTTTGTAGCCAGTGCTGCTGTGGACAGTGTCCTCATCATGTCTTCCTCCCCTCCCCATCCAGGACCCCTTTATGTGTTTTGTTCCCCCTTGAGAATATAAACTCCTTGAGTCCAGGGGCCTCCTTACTTGGTATTCCCCAGCTCATGCCTGGCACATGGTGAGCATTTACTCAGTGCTTTGTCTATCTAGCTCAGTGTCCATCAAAGCCAACGAAAGGGCCCCATCTATTGCTGGCTATTGATCTGTAGTCTGGTACCTGCTGGTTTCCCAGAGAATTGACCTTATCTGTGAAATCTCTGACTCTCTGCAGGGATGAGCTGCACTTGCTGTGTTACATTAGGGGCTGAGCCAAACTCAGGACAAAGTACATCTGGTCTCTAGGGGCTAATGGATTTGAGCAATCTCTATGAGCTGGTCCCAGGGAAACAAAGTCACTGACACAGGGATGTGCCGGATGAGAGGAGGTTAGCAGACTTCTCTCTGAGGCCTTTCCTTTAGGAGAGAAGCAGTGGAAATAAACTGGGAGGTGGGAGAGGTGAGAAGGCAGAGCAGGAGGGGTGAGAACAGAAGAGAAAGCTGGACTGGCAGAGAAAATGGGGTTCAAGTTCCAGATCTGAGCTGGTCAAGACACTTCTGCTCTGGGGCCCTGGCTTCCTCTGCTATAAAATACGGCTCACAATCCCTGTCTTATCTGGCTTATTGGTTGTGAGGCTCCAAGGAGAAAATGCCTAAGAAAGCATTTTCTAAACAACCAAGTGTTAAACAGGTGAAATGGAAGCATTAAGGTGAGAGCTTGATGTTTTCAGAGCAGTTAACTTGATGTTACAAAGAAAAGAACTGACCACATGGTTCCACGAGGATGAGGCTTTAACCCGGAAAAAGCGAATCCCAGAGGACATGATTTATGTTCCATTAATAATAGCAAATACTTCTAAGACCTGGATAGAACAAAGGAATCTCATTTTCACATAAATCAGTTTTTACCAATCCATCCCATAAGCTGCATCCCTTCATCCATCTATCCATCCATTCATTTACAAACATTTCTTAAGTGCCTCTTATGTGCAAAGCACTGGCTAGACTCTGAGGGAGACTGAAAGATGGGGTTACTGCCCTCCTGGAGGTTCACCAGAATGATTTTAGAGCTAGAAGGGATCTGAGAGACCACAAAGTTCAATGTACCCATTTTACAGAGGAGAAAACTGAGGCCTAAGGTCATGCAGTAGTGGAGTCAGGACTCATTCCCAGACCAGGCCTCTCTAGTCACTATCCTCCTATATGCATGACCTTGAGGAAACCAATTCTCCAAATGAATCACAGGCTGTTAAGAGTTGTTCCTTCAAGATAGTTGCCCTCTTTCTATGGATAATGGGTCTGAGATTGGGAGGTGAAATCAGTCAATAAACATTTACTAAGTACCCACTAGGTGCAAGTCCCTGGGCTAAGTGCTGGGGATACTAAGAAAGGCAAAAGACAGTCCCTGCTCTCAGGAAGCTCCCAGTCTGATGTATGAGTCAACCTGCAAATAATTATGTATAAACCATATACCTAAAAGATAAAAATGGCAGATAATCAACAGAGGGAATATGATAGTGTGGAAGGCCAGCTCCCTAACCCCAGGGTGGCCACACCCAAGGTCCTAAAGGCCATAGGTAGTGAGGAAGGTCTTAAAACCAGGGCCTCTTAACCCAAATCCAGGGTTCTTTCCATCCACAATTATGCTACGGTAACATATACAGAAATGGACATGTTAGCTCTCCCCACATCTTTGGAGCACCACTCCCCCTACTCCCTACTTCTGTAATTGTGGCTCTAAGCGGATGGAAGGGCACAGATCCTTCATGATTTGAACACTTGGGAATTTCATTGGCCATCTCACATATTCCTTTGTGAGTGGAGTTTTCAGATAATCAGTGACTATCACTTTTTAAAAACCAGGCCTATGATTTTTCATTTATATGGGGAACTGCCAGTGAAGAAATGCCCTCTGCTAATTTGCCTGCTCTGTAACTTAGTCTTAGACAATTGCCTGGAGAATTGAGAGGTTGAAATGAATTGTCCAGAATCACCCAGACACTATTTGTAGGGGCTACGGGGGAAGACTTAAACCCCAGTCTTCTTGTCTCAGTTTGTTCTAAAAAAAAAAAAGCAGGTCTTTAATAATTAGCCTATACTCCCCTTCATGTGCCTTCATGCCCAAGAGTCTGAGAAGACCTAATTGTATCCTGGCACCATAACATCCTGTGCCCAACACACAACATGGAACATGAGAATCTCAGGTTAAAATTTCCTTGACCTTACCATCCCCTCCAGTTACCATGTGCCCTATTTCTCCTCCCCTCCCCCCTGTACAACCAAATGCCTATAAAGAACCCTTTCCCTCCACTGAGCTTCTAACTCACTTCTCAACCTCTGGCTCCCAATCCCTTCTCTCCCCCTCCCCATCCATTAAGGTTCTCTCTAAGGTCACTGGAGTCTCTATTGCTAAATGCTGTGCATCAGCACAACCATTCTGGAAAGCAGTTTGGAATTGTGTAAATATAGTGCCTAAACTGTCCATGTCCTTTGATAGAGAGATGCCAGTACTAGGCAAGGAGATCACTAATAAAAATAACATCCCCATATACACCAACATAATAATAGCAATCTTTTTGAAGGGAGTAAAGAACTGGAAATTTTTTAAAAATGTCCATTGAGTCTGGCTAAGCAGATGTGGTCCATGAAGGTAATGGAATATTAGTATGCTATATGTGATGAACACAGAGGCACCCTGTAGAGAACACTGAAATTGCAGTTAGGAAGTTTTGTTGTTGTTGAGTCATGTCTGACTCTTTATGACACCAAATGGGTATTCTAGGCAAAGATACTTAAGACCAGAGTTCAAATCCTGCCTCAGATACTATGTGATCCTGGTTAAGTCAGTTAATCACTGTCTTCCTCATCTATAAAATGTGGATGATAATAGCTCCTATTTCCTAGGGTTCCTGTGAAGATAAAATGAGATAATGTTTATAAAGCTCTTTACAAATCTTGAAGTGCAAAGAGCACTTCATGATAAAGTATTATTAAATTATAACAAATATACTAAATACTATTACTTTTAATCAGAGAACCATTGAAACATTTACATCAACTGAGGTAGAGTGAAGTAAACAGAACCAAGCAAACAATATACACCTAAACCACAAAGTAAAGAGAAAGAACAATTACTAAATAGATGAAAGTGAATTTACAAAATTTTAAAAATCAAGCATTACTTTGCGGAAATGGGAGGTCCAGGGGTGTGTAACTTTGCATGTATGTTCCAAAAGGTTTTTAATATGATGATTGGTTTTAATGGTTTTTCTGTTTCTTTTCTTACTCTTTTTTTTCTTTAAAAAAAAATTCTTTCTTATATGAGATGGCTCCCCAGGAGGAAGAATGGCGAGAGATACAGGTGGAAATTTAGATGATATAAAGACAACATCAATATAATATATTAAAAGAACTTTGCCTGACTTAGAGGCAATAGTGAGCTGCCAAAGATTTTTCAATAGGGTCAGATCTTTTTGAGCAATATTTGACAGCCATATGGAGGAATTAAGGTTAGGATTAGGAGGGCTAGATGGAGGGATGAAGAGGGAAAGTGAAATTGGCATAAGGGAGGGAGATTGGAAGATGTCTAGCTTGCCCTTGGAGAGTTGCTAAGAGCTTGAACTCCTGAGTTCAGAAAAGAGACACAGAACTGGACCACTGGGTAGATGACATGAGGGAAGTAAGGATGCAAGGATGGATGGAAGGAGGCAAAGGTCAAGCATGACTTGGGTTATACTTGTGGGTGCCTGAAGGATGGCAGTGCCTGCAAAAGAATCAGGAATATGAAGAAGAGACAAGTTTTGGAGAAAATATGAGTTCAGATTTGGACAAGCTGAGTTGGTAAGAAAGAATTAGAACACTTGATATGTTCCTCAAGATGTCTGGAAGGTGACCTGGATCGCTGCTACAGAAAGATAAAATCCTCAAAATAGTGTCCTTTCTAATATGCCATTAGAAGGTTCCAACATCATCACTTGGAGAGGGGCCAACAAAAAACAACCAATTAGAGCTTTTCATTTTGGGGGAGGGGGAAGAGGGATCAAATTTCAAACAGTTCTAAGTTCTCTTGGCTGGAGGTGTCTTCAATGATGTCTTTCTGCTTGGCAGCAAGGTGTAGGCAAAGGTTGTAGATAGAGAGTCAGATGAAACTAGGATCAAATACAATTTCAGATACTACCTAATTGACTATGGTAAATTGTTAAAGCCTTTGAGCCTCAATTCCTCATTGGTAAATTGGGGATCATGATAACTTCACTACCCAGGGAGGTTAAAAAAAGATAACATGTTAAAATACTTCACAACATAATGGCAAAAGATGGGAACAGTCAATGTTGGAGGGTGTGTGAAAGATACACAAGTGTTATTGGTGGTACTGAAAAGCAGGAAAACCATTCTGGAAAAGAATTGTGAAATATACAGATAAAGTAACTAAAGTGTCCATGCCCTTTAAACTTGAGATTCTATTGCTATGCATTTACCCCAAGGAGATCACTGACAGAAAGGAAGCAAATTGTGGTACCCGAATGTAATAGAATATTACTATGCTATAAGAAACAGCAAACATGATAAGAGTAGAAAAGCATGAAGAGACTAATATAAATTCAAGCAAAGTGAGGTAAGCAGAGACAGGAAAACAATATCTGCAATGATCATAACAATGACAAAACAAATGAAAGTGAATGTTACAAAATTATAAGGAACAAATACAGCCCAAAAGAATATGGGACAGAGGGTAGAGGGTGGGATGGGGTGGAGAATCCCACAGGTGTGGAACATTGCATACAATAATATTAGATTTTTTCAATGTGTCAATCAATTTTGCTTTTTCCTCATTTTTTTTTCTTTAAAAAACAAACTTTGTTTTCAGGGATGGCTTACTGGCAGGGGGAAGGAAAACACTGGAGGAAATCTAAGCAATGTGAAAACTAAAAAAACTCATTAGAAATTTAATTAATAAAACAGAAAAATACTTGCAAGTCTAAATGCACCATTTAAAGATTAGTAATCAGGGTCAGGGCAGCTTGGTGGATGGAGTATTGGGCCTAGAATCTGGAAGATTTACCTTCCTGAGTTCAAATCCAGGCTCAGACACTTACTAGATGAGTGACCCTGGGCAGTTACTTTGCCCTGTTTGCCTCAGTTTCTTCATCTGTAAAAGGATTTGGAGAAAGAAAGAGCAAACCACTCTAGTGTCTCTGCCAAGAAAACCCCAAATTAAAAAAAAAAAATCACAACATATTATGAACAGGAAAGTGTGGAAAGGAGCAGCTCTCATGTATTCATTTATTCAGTAGTTAATTCAAATGTTTCCTGAGGGCACAGAGGTTGTATTCACCCTTTATTTCTGAAGAAGACCATGCCATCAGAGAAATGATGACATGACTTGCACTTGAGTTTGTTTTGAGTGAGGGAGGGCTGTGCAGGTCACCAGCCTCACTTCTCCTCCAGAGCCATCTGAATCCAGTGACCAGATATTCCTCAGGATGACTGAAGATGACCCAGGATGCACTGGGAGACCTTGGGCCCTTTAGGCCAAGGTTTTTGCAGTTACTCACTTAAGGTGAGGTAATGCCCATTCATTCAACTGGCCGGTTTAGGAAGTAGTCAGGGACTACTTTGCCTTTAAAGAGGCAAAGAAAAGAAAGACTTCAGGCTGGGAGGGAAACAGCAACACTTACTATTGACAATCACTCTTAAGTCAGGAGGGTCCAGAAGAGAGCCTTTAGGCAAGGGGCAGAGAGAGGGCACAGGGGTACGTGCTACGAGAGATACGAGGTCTAGATAAGATACAACTAAGTGAAGGAGGGGGTTAAGATACAAACATGTAATTATAAAATATGAAATTCTATGACATATTCATTGGAGGGGTGCTGGTAGAAAGGCAGTGCTATGGGGGCGGCACGGTTCTATTAGGGAGGCTGCATCTGAGCTGGTATTTAAAGCGTGGGTAGGAACATCAGTGGATTAAGGTATGTGAATGTGGGGAAAGGGAGTGAAGGCATTCTAGACATAGGACCTAGGGAACGCTTGGGGGCAGGAGAGCTCAGGAGGTGTTAGAAGGATAGAGGGCAGTCTAATTTAGCTATATAGAGTGCATGGCTTAGTTAATAGAGATTGTTATTGTTTGGACCAGTGACATCAGGAGGGTGAGCTTATTGTTTGGATTTAACATTGTTGTGTTTGTCCTTTCTAGAAGAGGACCATGACATCAAGATGATGGCATGACCTGCAGCTGACACTGATTTGAGTGAGGGAGGGCTGTGCAAGGTCACCAAACTCACTTTCTTCTCCAGAGCCATAGCTTAACATAGATTAGGTTAGAAAGGGAAAGAGAACTTACCCTATGCCAACCTTGAGAAAGTCTCTTCCATGTCTCTGTGCCTCCGTTTCCCCATATGTAAAATGAGGGAGTCAAATTAGATGACCTCTAATATTCCTTAAGTACTTGACTCTGGTGCTACCGCTTCTGTGAAACCTTCAGTGCTGCCCCCAAATTTTAGTAATCTTACCCTCTTTGAATTCTTCCTGCAAGTCCTTTCCCTTATCTGTATTGTGTTTTCCAGATCAAATGTTATCACAGGACAGGGTCTGTTTCAGTTTTATCTTTGTAAGCCCCGTGCTTCTCACAGTGTCTTCCACCTAGCAGGAATTTCTGTTGGGTAATCCATGATTTGGGGTTCCCAAGCTTGGGGAAGCATATCCATCTTGGTGCCACCCCAAAAGGTCACTCACTTTGTCTCATACTGCCCCCACCCAGAACAATCATTGAAGAGAGTTTATGTGTAAGGTCCCAAAGATACAGATTAAAGGGTTTCTTGACTCCTTCATGAGCTACACAAAGTAACAACAACAGATTTTACGTTTGGGAAACTCTTTATTTACCCCTACAGAAAAGGCAAGAGGGTGCAAAGGACTCACAGGAGACCATAAATAAAACTGAAACACACACAAAGGGCCTGCTGGCCAAAGGTCATAAGATGCCCACAAAATTCTCCTCCTTCTTTGTCAAGTTCCACTTTCCCCCAGATCCCTCAGACTTCTAGTGCCACCCAACTAGGATGGATCTGCCCTTGTCAGAGAAGCATAATTTGGGGCTGTGCCTGCTGGACAGGGGACAGGCCTCTCCACTGTCCAACTCATCTATAAGAAGAATATGAAGGAAAGACCTGGTCTTTTGTTACCACATGTAGTTTTATCTTCTGTTATTCTTCTAGCTGCCAGGGTCCAGTGGGTAAATCACTTCTCTAAGAAATATTCAGGAAATCCCTCTCCTCTTCAGAGTTAGAAAACTAGCTCTAGTACTAAGGGTTACCTGAGGGCAGTTCCTGAAGCTGGTACTGCCCAAGCCATCTCCCTTCTCCGGCTGAAAGAAAAGCTTCTGTGGCCATGTTGCCAGAAAGTCTGCTTTCTCTAGCTAAAAGACTAGATTTGAGGACTCCTGAAAATGGATTAACTAGAGAGCCCCATCCCGCCATGGGGTTCAGGAATTGACATTGTCCAGGCCACATGGGCAAGTATAGCATATCTACCTCTGCCACAAGACACTTAACATCTCTGAGCCTGGTTTCTGATCTTTAATTCAAAGAGATTGGACTAGATCTCTCAGGTCCCTTCCAATTGTAAACCTTTATCTGACATTTGAGGCCTTCCAAAGTGAAGTACACACTGTCTTCATAATCTATCCTCATATTCATACAGCCAGGAACTCTACTGTGGTGGTGGTTTGTTCAGTCATTCGGTCATGTTGGACTTTTTGTGACCCCATGGAACTTACTGTCCAGGAGTTTTTTTGGCAAAAATACTGGAGCGGTTTGCCATTTCCTCCTCCAATGGATTAAGACAAATGGGGTTAAATGACCTGGCCAGGATCACACAGCTCCTTGAACTCCAGTCTTCCTGACTCTGGGCCCAGCACTGGGTTCACTGAAGCACCCAGGTGCCTTGCCATGTGCTCTACAACTAAACCAGATAGTTCTCTACCTCTGACCTCTCCCACCATAATACTTCTGCTGCTCCCTATGTCTAGACTAGAGTGTTCTCACTGTCTATGTGTACGTGTGTGTGTGTGTGTGTGTGTGTGTGTATATGTATGCACG
>CM053769.1:490658280-490672313 GCA_028658325.1 Potorous gilbertii
TCTCTCTCAAGTCTCTGGTCTTTGACCTATGCTTAGAAAGGGGGGAAAAGTAGGATGGTAGGGTCATAGATTTAGTTCTAAAGGGGCCTTCAAGGTCAGTTCAACCAACTCCCTCATTTTACAAATGTAGAAACCGAGGCCCAGAAGGGTTGTGACTTTCCTAATGCCTCACAATGGCAAAGATGGGATTCTAAAGGCAGAGGTGGTGAGGACCTCTTGCCTTGGGCTATGTGGGTGTGCATATCTGCCTCTCCCATAAGGAATCCATTAGTGAATGATTCATAGGGTAGGAAAAGAGTAGGTGTCCTTACTGTATTTTCATAATGTCTCCAGAAAGGAGCAAAGAGGACAAAAAAAGAAAAAGAGCTTAAGTCTTCATTGAACATGTGTTTTATAGGCCAGTGAAAAGGGTGATCCCTCCTCAAGAGTTCTCCAAAGAACTAATTCATTTCCTCATTAATGAAAACTATCTCCTGGAAGCAGAGAGGCAGTAGCTTTAAACCAACTCCTGTCTTTTAAGGGCGACCCCCATCTTAATGTGTTTTGTTTCTCTAACCAGGTGCCAAATGATCATATCTATCCTCAACAGCAGGAGTTCTTAACCTTTTCACATAGTGTACCCCTTGGGTGGTCTGGTGACACCTATGGACCCCCTTCTTAGAATAATGCTTGTTTCCTACACTCATAGTTGAAGGAAATGTTAAATTTTAGCTAGAGGTTGGTAAAAATAAATACGTAATTTTTTTTTCCCCCAAACAAGTTCATGAACCCTTTGGGGGCATTCATCAACCTCAGATTAAGAAGTTCTATAGGGAAATGGTTTCTAAAATCTCATCAAGTTGACTGGAGCAACTTCAGTGATCACCCTTACACCTAAAATCCCAAAGGCTAAGCTCCCCAGTGAACCCACCAACTCGATAAGAAAACTAACTCCCTTGATTGTCCCCCTACAAATGAACAGAATTAAATGAAGGTTCAAACTTTCAGTGATCCTATGTTCTGAGATCCCTCCTAGAGGCAACATTCTAACCTTCTATGACTCTGTTAAGTTTCTTCCAGCCTATACACATTGTACATTCTTTGTTCCAAGGTCTCTTTCAGATCTCCAGGCCTGAATTTATGGAATGGAAGTCTTAAATCTCTGTACAGTCGAGAGAATTCCTAAGTATGGTCTCCACCGTTTGGTGCTCTCAGTTCTGGTTTAAAGTCTACAAGCTTCTGGACAATTTTTAGAAGATGGTGGTAGCGGTAGGCAGGCAAATGCTGATGTTGCTGGGCCAGGGTCGAGCTATAGCCAGGCGGACAGTCTCAACCAGCACTTCCAGGAAAGGCAAGGAGGAGGGTTCCGCCCTAATGTGGAAGACACTCACTTACTGGATTGCACTCCCCATTGTGGGGGTCAATACACTGAAGTGCTTTAAAAAATCCAAGGATCACCATAAGAAACCCAAGTTCATCCCCTATAGCCACCTCCGAATCCGGACTAAGCTCTTCCCATGGGGAGATGGTAACCACACTCTCTTCCATAACCGACGAGTCAATCCTCTGCCAGCTGGTTATGAAGATGACTAAGGAAAGTCTGCACCACTCACTCACTGCACTAGTACTGGGACCCACAGCAGCTACTTTGACCATCACTTTCCCTGTATGGATCCAGCTGTGGAGTTCATTTCCCTTCCTGTTGATCTTTCATCATCATGCTTGGAAAGGAGCAGCTTAAGTAAATAGTTCTTAACTTAGACTAAGATGAAGTGTTGAATTAAAATAAAAATCAAATGTACAGGAAATTCACACTGATACAGTCTTTTCTGAGCATCAGGTTTGCCCTATTTAATGCCTTGGGATACGGTTTATCCTACTGACAAAGCATTAAGCATTCATTCATATGGCATATATGATATCAATGATAAACCTTTTCTCCTTATGCCAGGTTACTCCTTATGTCTGTAGTAGATAAGGGGCTAACAGGGCAAGGAAATAGAAGCTAAGGAGCCCAAAAGCCAAGTTCTTGTGACCTCTGCTTCCCTCAAAAGCAAAAGAAGCAGAATGATGTCCAGTTTTACAAATGAAGTATGACACCTAAGAGGCAAATGTTTTGAGTCCTTCCCTCAACCTCAAGGGAAAAAAATTTACCCCCACAAAATTTCTGTCCTAAAAAACAAACTTGCCCCAAGATGGTAGATTTCATATGGACTCATTAGACAGCCTTGAAGTTAATGCTATGCAAATATCCTTGGGTAATCAATCAAGGCTATAAGTATGATTTTGGTATTTACATATACACCTATCAGGATAAAAGTGGCTAGGTCAGGCTTTATTCACTGATGCATTAGAGGGGGGTCTTAAACTTTAACCTGTAGCCAATAAGGATCAAAAGTGTTATGGATCAGTCAGGAAACCCTGGTTGTGAAAATGGAAGTTTGCAGTAAGCTCAGAAGCGGGAACCACTGGCAGTGCTCTTAGAGACACTCAGAGCAATCTGAGGAATGATCGGTTCTCAGAAAATCTAAATCCCCTCCATGCTGTCAAGAACTAATCTGTCCGACCTGAAAGGGAGTGCATGCATTGTCATCTGGGACCCTGCTGTTGCTCTGAGAAAGGAATTTGCTCACTTTCTGCAAGAAAAGCTCCTGGTGTCTGTTCCCCTTAAGCTTATAATTTTTAAATCCACCATAATGACTTGACTATCCCCTTCACAGAAATCCTGTTCAAAGTTATTTTACTCTGCTCTGGAAATAAGTAAATCTGAATATTTTTCTCTTAAAAAAATAAAACAAAATAAAGCAAAAAGCAGTTGTTGAGTGGATTCCCAGTTGTCTTCCTGCCCCACCTCCAGCTCCCAGATGCTCAAGGGATCTTTGTATATCTCTTCTCCCATTTAGGGTTGCCTCCTTTTCTTGCTTTGTTCACTTCTCAACTCTTATTTTCAACCTTCTTACTCAACCAAAATTTCATTCTTTAATGTTAAAAACCATGTCTTATTTGCTAAATCTAATGATTTTTTCTCAGGACTCACTCTTCTTGAACTCTGACAACCCTTCACTCCAGGATTCTGTCTTCCATTGGTTTTGGGAACATTGCCTTTATCTTGGTTTTCTCTTAGCTATTTGGGGAGCTTTCCCTTCATAATTTCATTTGCCAGAATATCATCCAAATCAGGGCTGGAGAACCTGCAGCCTTGAGGCCACCCCTGATTCAAATGCTTTCTCCAAACTATCGATACCCCCAAGGCTCTACCATGAGTCCTCTTTTTGCTCCTGACATACTCTTCTGAACATCTATCTCATCTTCCTTTGATTGCTCTCTCCTCAGCTCTAGTCTTAACATCAAGTACCTACTGAACATCCCCATTTGGATGCCCCTTAGGTTATATGGGGCTAAAAAGTCAGAACATTTTCTCCCCCTTAAGCCTCTTCCTCTTCCTGATGTCCCTATTTCTGTTGAGGGCACCCAAAATTCTTCTGACCATACAGATTCTCAACCTCCAAGTCATTCTCTACTGGTCTCTCTCCCCCTATTCAATCAGTGGCCAAGGTCATCCACTGCATTCCTGGCAATCAGTAAATGTCCTGACTCTGAAAGAGAGAGTGAGGTGGGCAATTTTGTGCAACTTTGCCTCATTTAAATCCAATTCATGGGCAAGTAACTGGGGATATCATTGGTCTTCTTCCAAAACTAATGAACAACCATAATAACAAGTCCAAGATAAGTAAAGAGGGGAGGGGAAAGGAACAAGCTTTTTTTATAAGTGGTATACTATATGCTAGGTACCATCCCTAAACCTTTTCAAATATTATATCATTTGACGATGCATATAAGATATATAGTTAAATTTTTTAAAAAAAGGTATTGGAGGGGAGTACCAACATTGGAAAGAATCAGTTGAGTCTTAAAGACTCCTTGAGTAAGGGAAGAAAAATTCTCCAGGCCTGGAGAAGAGATCGCCTGTAGGCCAAGGCAAAGAGTCAGGGGAGAAAAGGTGGTATACTAAGAGCAGCAAGAACACTGGTTGAGCTAGACAACACAAGCCAGCATATAATGCATGTATGTGAGGTTAAAAAAAATAGAAACTACATTTCTTTCAACAGACCAAAACTGAAAAAAAAAAAAAAGAAGCAAAGCTAATTTCATAGCCTCATTTTATAGTCATTTATTGGGAACTAAGAACTTATTGTTCCATTTCCCCCAGTGTTAGCTTTAGCTTCAACTAGTGTTCCCAAGAAAAACTCCTATCATACACGAGACCCACTTTACAACTGGGGGCATTTTGGCTGATGAGTTAGACCCAAAAGAGGGCCCCCAGAAAACAGATGAGTCTTGGAAAAAGGACCGCATGAGGAGCAGAGAAAGAACTGAGGTCCTTCTTCCAGATCAAAAGCAAGCTCTGGGCTGGGGAGGGACAGACATGGTCATCTATCTAGGGCAGTCCAGCACAAGGAACAATAGGGCCAAAGGGCAGAGGAGATACCAAGTCAGAAGTCTGCTCCACATAAGGGAAAACTTCCTAAACAAGGGCAGTCCCAAAGCAGACTGGGCCATCTCTGTAGAGAGGGAATTTCCAATTACTGAGAATCTTCAAGTTGAGGCTTGGATGATTTTTTTTTTTTTCAGGAAAACTGCATATCATTTCTACTGAGGTGTGGTTTGGGCCACGTGACTTCTGAAGTCCCTCCCAGCCGTGAGATTCCATGAGTCTGTGAAGTGAAAGTCTGACTTAACTGTATGAAAAGACTGATTCCTGTTTATGGAAGTTATCCTTGAAAAAAAAAATATCCTCTTTCACCTAGTTAATGAGTTGCTGGGGTAACAGATCAAAGGGCTAAAGATTGATTAGGTCTTGTACTCAGATAAGGAAGTCAGTGAAACTTGTCTCTTTCAAATTCTTTGCTAGCAGTTGACCCTCTTCCCACAGACATGTACTGCCTAGAACCATGTCCCCAGAATCCATAGAACTTGGGATCTTTCAAGACCATTGGAAATAACACAGTCTTAACTGACTGTTTACAATGAATTATAGGCATGCGGGCTCTTCACAAACAAGAGTGTAAATTGAATAAGCAAACAAAATTAAAGATATTGATCATATTAAGGACAATTCTGCTGAAAGGCAAGTATGTGAGTCATTGTTTATTAAAATGGAATTATATGATCCCCATTCCTGGTGTACTACCCACCTCCTGAGAGAGAGAGGGAATGCTGTGGGATCCAGGAGGGTTGGGCCTGTTTTTGCTTTTTTTTTTTTTTATAACCCCAGCACCTAGCACATAGCAGGCACTTAATAAATGCTAACTGCCTGACTGGCCGACCGACTGACTGATTCAGGATGAAGAATGAGACATCTATTCTTGGACATGGCCAATATAAGAATTTGTTTTGCCTCACTATGAGTATTTGTTAACGTAAGTTTTCTTCTTCTTTTCTTTTTCAATGGGTGGGGAGGAACGAGGAAGAGAGAGAAAATATAGGCTTGTTAACTTTAAAAAGCTTAATAGAATTTGCTCAGTTAAACTTAGCTTTAACTGTACCTAATAGTGGTTCATATATGTTAGAGCCCAGAAGAGAATACAGACAGAAGGGATAGGAACCAGGGTTCATGAAAGGGAGAAAGTCCATGGAAACATATACAGAACACGGGGAAGAGAAGCAGATGATACAGTTTGCTGAAGGAAGTCCCTCCAGGAAGAGAGGATCCTTTCTCAGTGTCCTCCCCCACCGCCATCCCTGATCATGCTTGCTGGGGTGGTCTGCAACTCCAGGTGAAGTAGAACAGATGGATGGGACACTTGAGGCTGTTAGAGTGAAGTAAGGATAGCTACCTCTTTATGGAGGCAGAAAGAACAAGAGCATGTAAATGTATACTTGGGCTCTTTTGTGACCCAGGAAAACACACACACACACACACACACACACACACACACACACACACACACACCTCCCTCTCCCTCTCCACCCCCTCCCCAGAAGACAAAATAAAACCCCATCAAACAACGTATCCCCTATTCTTCAGTTTTATATATTTTTTCAAACTTCAAAACCTGTAGACACCATCAGCATCCCCTCACCACCCTGCCACGGTAGGCAGGTTATCAAGAAGTATTCTTTGTCCTTTCCCTGTTCCAGTCTGGCCTCACAAATATTTGTTTCTTCTCTACGTAAACAAGCTATCACAAAAAAAAATCATTCTAGAATAGGTAGGTTTCTTCTACTGGGACCAGAACGTACTGTGTGTGGCAAGGGCAAGGTCGCCTGTGGGGGGATGCTCTGAAGACAGTATTCTGACAAATTCTGTTCTGGGAACCACATGGTGACCTTGCATCCTTTACTGGGACTAATCTCTTTTCGTTTTGTTCTGAACAAGGGCAGGAGAGCTTAGAATTATCGATTCCTGCTGTATCTTTAAAAACAACTTTTTAAACTTAACAAGCATTTGTTTGTTTCCTCTCCTTCCCACCCCCAACACTGGGGGGCAGGGAGGAAGCGAGGGAGAATACAACAAACACAAGTTTTCTAACAAATTCCCACACTGGACATGTTCCAAGATATATCTTGTTCTGCTTATTTGCCGATCCACTCTCTGTCAGTAGGTAGGACTCATTCTTTATGGAATCCTGGTTAGTCACAGCATTGGCCTGAGTTCTAAAGTCTTTGAAAAGTACACGTTTTTAACAGTGCTGTTCTACAACATACTGTCTGACCTTCTTATTTGCTAACTTTCCTCTGCATCACTTCATCCAAGATCTTCTAGGTTTTTCTTAAAGTGACTGCTTTGTCCTTTCTAACCGTACAATGTTATATTGTTACATCTGTGCCCAATACATTGTACCAATTGACTTTTCCCCATTTTAACTGGTATCAAATCATTGCGATTCTTACTGCTTTGTAATGTAGTTTGAGATATGATATTATGAGGGTTCCTTTCTTCTCGCTTTTTTCATTACATTTCTTGAGAGTCTTGACATTTTGTCATTCCGGACAAATTTCATTATTACCTTTTCTAGTTTTATAAAGTGGTTTATTGGTAGCTTGATTTATATGGCACTGAATAAGCAAATTAATTTAGGAAGAATGATCATTTTTATTATATTGGCTTAGCCTACCTATGAACAACTAATATTTCTCCAATTATTTAGGTCTGTTTCTCTTACTTGTATTGACATAGTTCTTCTGTGTGTCTTGGTAAAGAGGATGATGAATGAGTATTTTATACATTCTGTAGTCATTTTAAATGAAATTTTTCTCTCTCTTCCTGCTGAGTTTTGTTAGTAATACATAACAAATGCTCATTATTTATGTAGATTTATTTTAGGTTATTCAGCTCTGATGAAGTTATTGTTTCAATTAATTTAAGGAAGCTCTCAGTACACCATCATATCATCTACAAAAAGCTCTAACTTGGTTCTTCCTTTGCCCAGGCTTATTTCCTCAACTGCTTTATCTTACTGCCACAGCTAGCCTTTAAAGCCCTCTATCAAACAGGAGTGGTGACAATGGACATCTCTCCACGCAGTGTGTCCTCTGGAAATCCAAGGAACACAGCAGTACAGTCTATGGTCAACTGGGTTGGGAAAGAAAAATAGTAGGGTCTTCAGAAAAATTCTACTACCATCTTCCCAAGGCAGCTTCTCCTGACCTTTCTACTTCCTCCTCCTGAATGGCCACCTGAGACTAACATCAGTTTCATATAGCATTCATCTAAAACCTACTATGTACCAGGCACTGTGCTGAGCATTTTACAAGTATTATCTCATTTGTTCCTCACAACAACACTGTAAGGAAGATGCTATTTTTATCCCCATTTTAAAGTTGAGGAAACTGAGGCAAACAGAGGTCAAGTGACTTGCCCAAGGACAAAGAGCTAGTGAATGTGAGTCTGGATTTGAACTCAGGTCTTTCCGAGTCCAGGCCCAGCACTCTGCACTCTGGCCCCATCTAGTTGCCTCTAGATTGATGGGTCCCTAAGAATGCTTACTATAACTTGACTCCTCTTTTATAAAAATTTCAGCAGGAAGCACGTCTGGGAAGAAAGCTGGCTTGCTGTCAACTTACCCCTTACCTTTTCTTCAGCCAAACTTGGAAATCAGAGCATGTCACCAAACAGAGCCACAGAAACAAAAAATCACAGGATCATAGGACCTCAGGGTTGGAAAGAGCTGTGGAGTTAATCCTTCCTAGGAAATCCTTGAGCAATAACCATGAAGAATTTCTGCGTAAAAGCATATGAAGTTGAGCTCTTTGAGGGAAGAAGATTCTGTGCAGCACACCCAGAAATTACTCAATGCTCTGATACTAGGCCCACAGATTCCACCAAACCATCTCTGTGAACCAGGAGTCCAGGCTTGGTCTGGCCACCCAGAGGAATTCCTCCATGTAGGGCTGAATGTCATGGGTTTTCTCTCCTGTTTGCATGGGAGGAACAAACTTCCTTCTCAATTCACTCCCTTGCAAGCACAGTAAATATTTGAGAATTGGAATTTTCTTTACTCTGCCTCAACACCTCTACTTGCTGAAATTCTACCCTTCTTTCACACAATCCAAGAGACAGAGAAGATAGCAAAGGACACCCACACCTGACCAAGAATCCAGGCTTAAGTATCAGATCTTCATCTAAGTCAGGGATTCTTAACCTGGAGTCCATTACTTGGTTTTTTTGTTTGTTTGTTTTTACACCTCTTCCTGAGTTCAAACCTGGCTTCAGATACTTAGTAGCTGTGTGGCCCTGAGCAAGTCACTTAACCCTCTTTGCCTCACTTTCCTTATCTATAAAATGAGGTGGAGAAGGAAACGGCAAATAGATAGATGTTTTCAGATGTAGCAAATGTGGTGATTTATTTTGCTGGTCTATGTAGATATGTATCAAGTGCTTTATTTTTCTGGGTTTATTTTACTTGCCCAGTGGGGGAAGGGTTTTTGGAGGGATGGATTAATAAAAGAAGAAAAGGACATCTGTGCTATGATACACCACATTTACTTTCAACAACCCTACTGTGAGGTAGGGTGTTGCTCTGAATGAAAACTCAGGTACTGAACCACACTATCAAAGAGGAACCGTGAATACATCCTGCATCATCTTACTAGCAAAAATAAACATTACACTTCTAATAGGGTGGGGCCGCTGCTGATATTACTCATTGGGGAATATTATTATAGCAATATTGTTACTAGGATATTATTATTATTGAGGAAAGGGGAATATTTACTGAAAAAAATCATTAGGAAACAGTTTTACTGTCCCTGTCTTAGAGATGTTAAAACTGAGGTTCGGAGGTTCAGTAGCTTTCTTGTGGTCACCTAGTGGGGCACTGGAAGGAAACTACTCCAACCCCTGAGGGACATGAAGTCCTCTTGCCCAAGCTCTTACCCCATGGCAGAAGCAAGATTTGAACCCAGGTCCTCAAACTGATGGGGATGGGATCTGAACCCCTCAAATTAAAAGACCATGTCTTTGGGATCTGGGCCCCCAAAAGGAAAAGCCCCTGGACTTTCAGGGGCTCGGACAATCAGCCCTTCCTAGTTATTTAAATGCCCTTTCATTGCTGGGATCTGGCCCCACCCAAGACTGCCACTCCCTTAATTCCATCTAGATCCCTTCTCGGTTCCCACAGTCTTTTGTATATAAAGTCCATCCTGCCCCCCATTAAATCGCTCAGATTCAATTTGACCTACTTGTCAATACAAATGTCACAAATGCTCAGATTCCTTAAGACTTTGGCTAACATGGTGGATTCTTAAAATCTCTCCCACCCAATCAGTATTCTAATAAATCTTGTTTTTTGGCTGAAAGAAGGCTTTCGAGCAGGACCTGTGTGTTATTATTTTGGGGTCCCAGCACCCTTAAACCTCAACAAAACCAGTGCAAATCAGGTGCCATTTCCCCTTTCCTAGGCTGCCTCCTCTCATGTCTGTAACCGGTAAGCCTCCAGGCTGACTAAAACAAAGGCTTCTAATTGCAAATGCAAGGCTCTCTCTGTGTTCTCCCACTCTGCTCTTGTAGCCCTTGGTTTCCCTGACTGCAGGCTTGCTCCACGTGCACTATCAAGATCTGTCTTTCTCTCAGTCGTCATTTTAACAACATAATCTTTTCAAGAATCATCCTTCTTCTCAGTTGCCCATTTCTAGGCCTGACTTTGAGCCATTTATCCTCAGACCTTGTTGGCCAAGAAGGCCGACTGCCAGAGTGGAAGATTGGGTAATCTTTTGGATATTCAGAAATTGCCTTTAAAAAAAAAAACCACCTCATCTCTGGATGTGGGGGATTGAGGTGTAAGAGGAACGATAATCCAGGGAGGGAACAGTCACAAGAAAACAAATTTCCTGACCTAGAAGGGGATGGTTTAAAGTGGAAGGGACGAGGGAAGAAAAAGAACTTGATCTAAGGGGATCTCTTAGACACCTGGAAAGTAGTTGAACAAACATTGATATCCTGCACCAAGAGAAATCATGAAAGAGATTATTTCAGAGAATCTTGAGTAGTTATCTTTAGTAATACCAAATGCTGTGCATTTAAAAAAAGAACAGATAGTTCAAAAAGGAGATAAGGAGGGCAGTACTGAAATTAAACTGTAGACTTCATTATAGTAGGGCCCTTTTTGGGTTTTAAGGTTTTTTAAAGTATTTTTTTTTAAAGAAACTAATCTATTGATGAAGTCACCTAGAAATGGGTGGTTTTCTTTTTTCAATTTTTAAAAAAACTAATCTAGTAATGAAGTTGCCAAAGAATGGGAAAAACTGCCATTTTCCCAGCCAGCAACTTTCTGGGAACACAAAACTTAGCCTTTGCTCCCAGCACTTGTGTGTACATGGCTGAAAGAATACCAGACTTGGGGGTCTGATCACCAGCTTTCCAGTCCAAATTTTGCCACTAAAAGCTGTGTGATTTTGGTCAGGATACCACCTCTCTGACTCTCAGTTTCCTCATCTGTTAAATGGGTAGTTGGGCCAGAGGACTGTCCCAGCCTCTTGAAGTTTATGTCACTACAAGGATCTGAACCTTTGGACTTAATGGCAGGCGACAGGTACAGTTTGCCAGTCCTCTTTTAAAGCCCAGTAAATTTTCTGTAAATTAAATTAAGGCCAAGGTTTCCAGAGAGCCATCTGGCTCTATTTAAGGGGTGTGAGGCGGCTTTAAAGTCTCTCTGGAACTTAAAACTTTGGGCCACCAGATGGCGATGTTGTCCAGTGATCTATGGGTGGTGGGGGCAAAGAAGGGGGAGGGCAGAGAAGGGGGGAGTCAATGACTGAGGGCTGAAAGGCACCTTCAAAGCCATCAAGGCCAACACCCTTATGGTACAGATGAGCAAACTGAGGCCCAGATAGTCTAAGTGACTTGTCCAGAGGGAGACTATGACTCATGCCATGAGGTGAGGTCTCTCCCCATAGGAAGGTAAGACCTGACTTTGAGCCATTCCTCCTCAGACCTTGCTGGCCAAGAAGGCCGACTGCCAGAGTGGAAGACTGGGTAATCTTTTGGATATTCAGAACTTGCCTTTAAAAAAAAAACCTTATAGAAGGTAAAGCTCCTTGAGAGCAGGTTTGTTATATATCCCCAGTGCTTAGCATTTGGTCTAGCACAAATTGAGTGCTTAATAAATGGTTTTTCTTTTATTTAATCCTTGTCCTTGGGGTGCCACTTTTCTCACTTCATACAAATTTTAAAACTTTTTTTTTTTTGGTAACCAGACAACAGCCCTAAAACGAATATTTACTTATGCAATTATGCACAATCCTAAACCAATGGAAGGAAACGTTGTGCAAAAGACTACATAAAGGAAGAACATTTGAGGAAATTCCTCAAATAGGGGCCTTTAAATCAGCTCACATTCATTTAATAAATGGTTAATAAATATTTGGATGAAGGTTCTGTGAACTGAACTGAGAAAAATTCTGCCTTCGGTGGTCTAATGACTAAAATCTGTTAGTAAAAGACTAGCACTTTGCCAATCTTGCATTTATTTTGATGTACTGTGAATAAGTCTACACCACAGAAACATAGACTAGGAGAGCTGGAAGGGACCTGGAGAGATCTTCTAAGTCCAGTCCTCATTTTACAGAGCAGTAAACTGAGGCCACTAAGTTATTAAATAGAAGAGCTAGGACTCCAGTTTGGGACCATCTGACTCAAAGCTTCATGCTTTTCTTGCTGTAAGATCCGAATCTTACTGAAACTACAAAAGATTATTACCCTTTTTTACAGAAATTCAAACTGAAATCTGATGCATGAATTGGTTGTTTCCTTTTCCCTGAGGGCTGACTCTAGCCTCCTGTCCAATCTTTTTTGTCATCTATGTGATGCTGGTGGAAGCTATTGATGCAAGCAAGGATGAAATTCATAGTTAATCAGTGAAATGACAAAATCAGTGAAAATAAGAGCAATGTCTTTGTACCAGATGAACACCCAGATCTACCCTGAGCAGATTTTTTCTTATAGAAAACATAGGGAGTGGAAAAGGGAAGATGCATTTATACAGAGAGGTCTGGAAAACAGCCCACAACAGGTCTTCAACAAGATATTTCATGGAACCAAATCATTTGTTATAAAGATGAGGAAACTGAGACCAGCAAGGTGAAGGGGTTTGGCCAAGTTCACATCCATAGAAGTGGCAGCGCTGGGATTTGACTTCGTGTCTCTAAGGGTAAATCCAGCACACCTGCCATTGCCCTACCAGCAGTGGGAAACCTGCGGCCTCAAGACCACGTGACCTTCTGGGTCCTCAAGTGCAGCCTTTTGACTGAAATTAAACTTCACAGAACAAATCCCATTTAAAAAGGATTTGTTCTAGGGTCATTTGCAAAGCTATTAAAGTTTACTTCAATAAATGGTGACTGACACCCTCTGATTTACCACACACTATGCTAAGGGATTGAGGCATACAAAAATAGTGAGATGCTGCCCCTGTCCTCAAGATGCTCAAGTCTTATAATGGGAATGAGACAAGTACAATGATCACTGCTATCATCATAATACCCTTTAAGTGAAAATGTCATTTTCCCTGTTGAGGTTTAGGAGTGCTAGGATCCCAAAGTAGCATTTTACAGATGAAGAAACTGAGACACCAAGAAGGCAAGTGATTTGTCAGGTAGCTAGGTAATTCAGTGGATAGAGGTGAGGAAGACAGTTCAAATCTGGCTTTATCACTTCCAAGCTGGAAGTGTACCACTGGAAAGGTCCCTTAATCTCTCTTCCTCAACCATCTCACCAGGAAAATGTGTTTGATAGTAACAGCACCTACCTCACAGGGTTCTAAGAATCAAATGAGGTGATAAAGCACTGTAGAGTACCTTGCAAATCTAAATGTAAGATTTTATTCTTCTTGTGTGTACATTAGAACGTTAAATAAGGGATCTATACTACAAATCAAGAGCTCCTTCTACTACCATTAGGCTGCCGCCCCGCAACTTGCAACCCCACCCTCTTAAAGGGACCTCAGAGATCACATGCCCAGATGGAACTAACCCAATCACCTTTGGAAAGGGCTCTGCTGTCCAGACTGGTGAGAACCCCACCCCCATATCTAAGTGACCCCATAACACCATGTCTGTCTTCTCAGCATATAGTTAATTACTTCAATAAATAAAAAAGACATTTACTTTTTCATTCATTCATTCATTTGTTCATTCATGGCAGGAAGAGATAAATGGTCTAACCAACATACACTGGTGTACAAATGTCCCAGACTAAAGTAGCAGGCCTGGTTTTCACCTGGAATAATCCAGTCCTAATCATCCCTTTCATGACTGGCCTCTAACAGTGTTCTAAAGAGGAGATTTGTGATTCAGCATCTTGATGGACCAGCTTATTCAAAACGATATTTGACAGAAAAAAATAGCCCTATGTGAACTGTTCACTAAAATCCCAGAGAAGGTATATGCTTAAGCCTCCTTCATGGACTGGGGGCAGGCTGTTTTCCTAATGGATGGACCCTTATCTCCCAGATATTCCATTTTAGCTATGGCAAAGGGCGGGCACTGAAGGTTCAGGAGCTAGAGAGGTTGCTGCTGCCTGCCCAGCCAGAATCACACCCCTAAATCCCCACCTC
>CM053769.1:490672413-490685239 GCA_028658325.1 Potorous gilbertii
TGCCCTATTTAGGTTCCCTATTTTGTTCCATGAATATGAAAATATTAGGGACAGCTAAGTGGCATAGTAGATAGAGTGAGGATCTAGGTTCAAATCCTGCCTTAGACACTTGAACCTCTGTATGCCTCAGCTTTCTCATCTGTAAAATGGGGAAAAGAATAGCCTCCACTTCCCAGGGTTATTGTGAGAATCAAATGATCCAATACACATGTAAAGCACTTTGCAAAAGCTCAACATGCCATAAAATTACTAGTTATTATTATAGCTATGGTATATCATATACATATAGACATACTGATGAATTCCTAATTCTACTATGATAGTAAACCCTTCAGCCTTTCAGACTCTTACAGTGGGGTGTTTCCATTTTCCCTCTGCAGACTGAGCTTAATCTGCTCTCTGCAGGGTGAGAAGTTATAACCAATGCATCACCAAGCACTCATTAAGTAGCTCTACTTATCGCTTCTCATTAGCTGCTAGGAATACAGATAGAAAATTGAGATAGTCCCTAGCCTAAAGGAGCTTAAATTCTTGTCAGGTTGAGGGCATGGATGGATAAGCATTTATACAGATCCTACTACGTGCTTGATGGATAGAACACTGGAGTCAGAAAGCTCTGGGTTCAAATTTGACAATTCACTTAACCTCTGTCTACCTTAACTTACTGGGGAAAGAAAGGGCAAACTATCCAGTCTCTTTGCCAAGAAAACTCACAGACAGTATTAGCATGCCATGGTCACAAGGTCTGCTCTACAGTTGGACTTATCTAAATGACTAAACAACAACAATGTACCAGCACTGCAGTAAGAGGGTTTGTGTGTATGTTTACAAATATCATCCCATCTAATCCTCAAGATTATCTCTACGCGGCAGCGGAGGAAACTGAGGCAGACAGACTAGCCCGAGGTCACACGGATGGTCAGTGTCTAAGGCCAAGTCTTTCGGACGTCAGGCTCAGAGTTCCAGCCACAGTGTAGTGGGAGAATAAGGGTAGGGGGGAGGGAGGAAATAATTAAGTAGAGAACAAGTAGAAACTAACTATAGAAGGTTTGGAGGGTACTAACTACTGGGCCAAAGTCTCACCGCCAAGGCATGCACTATTCATGACCACAGGAACCCTAGCCAGAGTCTAGGTTTTCACCAGTACACAAGCGTGTGCCATGTATGTGGGAGGGGTGAGTGAAAGAAGGTGGCCACAAGTTGGTTTGTCCCACTGAGATTTAAGTCGTGCCCCCTGCCCCAAATTCAGAATTTGTAAATTAATCAAATCCTTAAGCTTGGGGTCTTTCATGTTATTGTTCCAAGAGGATTGGCCTCAAGCTGGGAAATTCACAGGGAGACTACCTATTATCTTTCAGCCCTGGAGGCAAACACTCATTCATAATGAAACAATGACCCAGAGAGCAGGATTCTAGAGGGAGGTCTCTTTGTCAAGGGTGCTCACGCAGCTTGTTGGGCCTGAGTTTGCCTGTGGGGAGGAGCAACGGGGGCACACAGTGCCAGGGCACGAAGTGGTCGATTGAGAAAGGCCCCCAAGACACTGTGGCTAGTTGTCAAAGGGAAGCAAGGAGGACTGAAGCTCTGTCCCCCAAGTTCCTCCCTTCTCCACAAAAACTCTCAAACCAACTTATTTGGAAGAGTTTCTTGGAAATCAAAAGTCCCTCCCTTCTTTCCTCTCCTAAAGCCTGTTCCTCACAATAGCCCAACGTTGCCTTGGCCCGAGGTACTGAGTGGGAAGAGAGAAAAAAAACAGCAGGTGCCTGTTATGAGCAAGAAAACTTGGCTAGGCTGCTCTTTGAATAGGTGGCCTTGTATGCACACAAACTCCTGCATGCAAAAAATGGATGTTCCTGCTGAAGGGTATACAGGCCCAGTAGGTACTGATTGCAGTCCCAGGACACAATGAACAAAAATCAAAATATTTGACCAGAAGGGCAGTGCAGTTCATAAAACTGGATATTTAGGGCTGAAATGGGGCCTTAGAGACCATTGGGTCCAAACTCTGCCCATCTCCACGCCCCCCACCTTACAGAAGAGGAAGCAGGCGGCCAGAAGGTCACACAGCTAGTAAGCAGCTGAAGTGGGATCTGAGCCCAGCTTTTCCTGACTCCAAATCTCAAACTCACAATCTGATATTCCATATGATTTAAAGCCCAGCAGGGCTAGGAAGTAGCGCTGATCTCATCAACTAGTCACCATTGGCTGTCCCATAATGACAGGGATCCCTGACCATAGTCCTCAGGTCACCAGGTAAATTCCCTAAATCCTATTTGGATTCTAATGACCAGTCACTGCATTGATGTATCTAGGGACCATTTTCCTCCACATTGCCTCTCCAGCTGGGTCACTAGACCTCTTCATCACAAAAAAGGCATTAGCTAACATTCACAGCCTTATACTGTCCTTTATTGAAATAATTCTGTGAGGTCAAATGAGGAGGAACTTAAGGCTCACAGCAGGGGCTTGACTGGCTTCAGGTCATCCAGAAAGCCCTAGGTCAGGGTTCTGAGCCCAATCCAAAGCTCTTTTGGGCAGGAAGCTCCACTAGGCAGTTTTTATCAAGAAAGGAAAGGGAGATCTACTGAGCCCTTTGTAAATCTAATGAGCATTTATTTCCTTTGTGGTCCTGGTACAGATGCACTCACCACAGAAAAATCTTCTACCATTAAATCGAAATACCTGCAACCTGATCATCCTGGCAAAGAAGGAGTCTCCTACATTGAACTGTAGAGTTTGCTTTTACACCAAGGGATGACCTATGAGGTTACTCCCCCAAACCTCCTCTTCCCTCCCCCAGAGTCTGGGAACTTCCTTGAATCTTCCCACTAAATCTGGCAGTCTCAGGTCCGTAGGTTTTTCACTATCACTATGCTCAAATCTCCGTTATAGTTCCCACCCTTGATCCTATCAAAATCCCATTCTTCAGGCTACCGGCCATTCCCATCAAGATTTGATCTTTATTCACCCCAAGGTAGTGGTCATTCCTATCAAGACCTCTTGACACCCAGGCTACTGACCACTCCCATTAGGACCAGCCTCCATGAAGGCGCTCAGATTCAATCCAGTTCAGACTCGTCTAGATGAGATTCTATCTGTCCTGCTTGTTAATACAAGTATTACAAATGCTTAGGCTCCTAAAGAGTCAACCCAATATGGCAAACCTTTAATAAATTGTTTTATTTTGGCTGAAAGAAGGCTTGAGTTGAATTCATTCGAGCATGACCCAGTGTCAGTATTTTGGGGTCCCCAGCACTCTGAACATCAACATGGCTCCCCTATGGGGTCCCCTCCCTCATAGTCCAGTACCATAGAATCACTTCCTCTCTTTCCTTTATCACTTCTGCTCTCTCTGCCTCCTGGGGCCCAGATCCTGGTAGCGCCCAGGTTTCCTTTTTGAGTATTTATTCCTATCTGCTTATTCTCAGCTGAAGGATTGGACTGAACCAGAGTCCAACCTATGCCTGAAATGAAAACTCCGAGCGTTCCCATGCTTATTAATCTAGAGAATGACTAAATTTAACACCAAATTCAGCACCAATTCTGCCTCTGCCCTCAAGGAGCTTATAGGCTAATAAAAGGGACATGATGCCCACTGATGAAGGTATAAAGTGAGGTATAAAGTAACATAAAGTTCGAGGAGTGAAACACCTCAAATTCTGGTTAAGCCCTGGGGGTACAAAGAAAGGCAAAAAAATAGTTTCTGCTCAGAAGAAGCTTACAATCTAATAGGGAAAAGATAATATGCACATAACTGTAAAAAGAAGACGTAATAGGATAAGTCTCCATTCTGATTGGGAAGCTGCTACCATTTAGGGGGATAGGGAAAGGCTTTGTGGAGGCTGCAGCATCTACAAGGGTTTTAAAAGATGGGGGGATTCCAGAGATGCAAGAAAGGACAGAGGACAAGGCATTTCAAGCACAGGAAACTGCTAGAACAAAGGAAGAGAGGTAAATATATGTACAGGGAACAGGTCAGCTGGGCTGGAGAGGTAGTGCCCAGAGGGGAATGAGGTGAAACCGAAGTTGAAAGTCATGTGTGACCAGAATACAGGCCTGGAATGACAAGGCTGGCCAGTAAAATGAATTCCAGGAGCACTTGATTTTGTCAGAAATGAAGGGAAATTGATAGCTTTTTTAGGTGAACAGAGGGAGTTTTACAGATTTTTAAAATGAATAGATAAATCGTTTATGATTGTGGGATTAATAAAAAAAAATAGCTTTTTAACATGTGAACTCTATTCCATGTTGTATGCCACTTTGGTTCTCCCAAATAAGATCATGATGCCTTTGACCTCCTGCCTGTAAACTGAAGGCCTTGGGTTGGGTGACTTCTTAGGTGTCTTACAACTCCAAGGGCATCGGATGGTGAAGTTTGGAGCACTGAATTGGGGAGTTCACAGGGGCTTAGTTATTTCCTCCCCGTGCCTCAATTTCCTCCTCTCTAAAGATGTTAAGAATTCTATGGGGTCTAAATCCCATGGTAATCCTATGCCAGACAAGGGACTTTCAACTTCCTTTGGAGGACAAGAGGGCCTGAGAAAAAGGTGTTACTAAGTGAGCAAATCTAACCAGATCTACTCATAAGGTAAGTCAGGAGCAACAGGGAGGAAGACTGAAGGAGGGCAAGTCTGCAGGAAGGCCTGGCAGCTACAGCAATTTTCCAGCAAGGCCTGCATAACGGTGGTGGCAAAAGAAACAGGAAGATAGGAGGCCAGGGAAGTTTCAGAGCTGACAGCCACAGGACTGGGGAAGTGACTGACTAGGAAAGGAAACAGCACTCAAGGTGAAAGTTCCACTGGGCTTCCTCTGACTCAGTAGCCCAGCCTACTGAATGTGCAGGCCTGGAAAGGCCCTAACTTTCAGGTTCTTTCTCTAAGATTCCTAGAATCTCAGAGGTAAGTATCCTTCGGTTAGACTGACTCCCCAATCACATTTTGCCTTTCCTCCACTTACACTTAAGACTAATGAGATAGCAATATACTCCTAAAAGAATGTCTTAGGGAGTTTATCCAAATTTTCATGGAAAGTAAGGTCACTGGGGTATGTTCTAGGGATCCCCCATCTTCTGAAATGGTAAAGTAACAAAAAAACCTCTCTATACCAAGAAAAAGAAACTCACCAAATAACGAACATTTATTATGCACCAACATGCCAGGCACTGCACTAAAAACGCCACAACACATATGAAACCACCCAAAATGACCTCCTTCCCCACCTCCCCCCCCCAATACTAAACTAAGAATAAGAACAACAAAAGCTAGTAAAGAGCTTTACAAATCTCTTTTTAAAAACAGTCCCTCCGGATCCTGAGGTGTTTTTTTTTTCTTTAAAGCCCTTAGCCCACAGGGCACATAGTAAGTACTTAAATGTTTGTTCCCTTGTACTTCTCTCAAATAACTTTTAAGTTATTTTCCTTTAAAAAGTTCATACAAATGAGAAAAAGTATTTCTCTTGAAATTCAATTTGTAACCATCTACTAGATTAAGGGAGGACGACATAAGCAGTACACCTCACAGCCATTATTATTTTCCTCAGGGGTATTATCTGAAAGCTATAATCAAAGTGTAATTGTAAATTCACTTGGGACTATCCTTCTCAAAGTCTAGTTGGGGGCAGGAGGCACTAACACACTCCTCCAAAGACAGGAAAGGTGGTCTCTTGTAGTATCACATTTTCTAATACAATACAAATACTTTGGTTTGTTTCTAGCCTTATCATTAAGAAAAATTCAATTTCAACAAGTATTTATTGAGTGCTGATGGTGGTGTTTAAAGAGACTGTCCCTCCAAGTTGCTTAGAATAAATTCTCCTTGGAGAGACAGGCCCCAGACAGGAAAAATCATGGCCCCATTTGGTCCTGCATCTCCAGCTTCTGAAGTCTGTTGACTTGAAATGTAGATGAAGTGTTTAGGGAAACAAAGAAAATGGAAATTAACCAAAGGAACCCTAAGGCTGCCACAGGGGGGAGAGCAAGGTTGTAGTGGGTGTCTTTTGCTTGACCACAGGTCAGTCAAGAGGGAACAAAGGCTCAGGGCAAGTTTATTTTTCTTAAGAAAATCCCAGGTCCTAAATGCAGTGTTCATGTTCTAAGTTACCTGGAGGTCTGCAGAAATGTGGCTGTTACATTTGGGTCAATGACAGTAGCTTACAGGAGAGCTCCATTCTCTACACAGAAGCGCTCATTTTAGTTGACATCATTAGTTCAGTATTTTAAAATGGGGAGAAGACAGACATCGGAAAAGGGTCTCGGGAGTGTTTCCCAACAGCCACTGGGCCTACCCCATAAAGAATTTACATAGTTTTGAATTTAGAGGGTTAACAGCAAGCTTCATATACCTTTGGTATAAAAATCTTGCAATTATCTCCTTGCTCCTTTTGACTTTTTGATCTTAGCTTTTGCTTCTGATGATAATTACCCCTTAATTAGCACCACCACCGTATCATCTAAGTAATTATAATAAGTGGAGCCTGCACCCCAACAAGTAGTCTTCAAAGAAAATTACAAAATAAGGTCCCACATTGACTTTTTAAAGCAAAACTGGCTCAGATAAAATACTCCTGCAGAGACTATACCCTGAGGAATAGTTTGTATCTTACTTCTATTCAGGGCATGCAATAGAGTTGGCTTTTAAAAAGGAAAAATAAAAAAGATACTGTGCCCAGAAGTTGAAGGGGACAGGTCAAAAGTTCAGGTACAAGTTATCTATACTTAAAATAATGCATCTGTAGTGCTTTAATCATTCAACTGCTAAGTAACACCAATGTCTTGAATAGGAAGTTTTTCTATGGTCTCATAATATTCTGGCTACATGTTGTTTAAACTATTTTTTATGATTTTAGAAGAAAGTCACCTTAAGTATTTCATAAACATAGTCTATTCATAGCTTTAGGCATATGAATGGAAGGACTTAAGAAAAAATGGTAACTAATACCTCATTAATTTCCCCTCCTGCCCAAGAATAAGGCGACATATAGATGCAGAAGTCATGGATGTGGTTTTACTGTGGTATCTTTATTAAATTTTATGTGGGAAGAGAAACGACATAGTGATAATTAAAAAAAAACAAAACATTACACTGTTGAAGTTGTTAGACTGAAAACGCAATCTCATTATCACCCATCTCAATTCCCTTACGTTTCAAAGGAGCAAACTGAGGCCCAGATCACTAAAGACATGTAACTCAAGGTCACCCAGATGGCAACAGGCGAAGGCGGAATTAGAAACCAGGTCTCCTTATGCCCAGATGAGTGCAATTCGACCGTAAAGTACAAATGGGTCAAATAAATCTGGTTCTCCATTGATGAGGTTTTTGTAGGTTTATACACAAAAAAAGTATCGAGCAAATAAAGTGTTTTCACCACGAGTTCCTAAGCATGGAGAATGGGGGTGGGGTGGGGGGGACAGAGGGAGAGGGAGAGGGAGAATAGAACAGAAAACCGATCTAGTTACCTGATCCCCTACGGATCGGTGACCTCAGTAGCTGGAAGCTGTCAATTTCCAGGATGACTCATTGGGAGCACTGAGGATCTTCTGATCCTTTAAAGTGAAAAGGGAGAGGAAACAGGCTCTTGGTTGCTTTCTTCCACATAGAGTATCTGTAAATGTTTTCGTGCTGTCTTCACGAGGGCCGCATTTTGTGGCTGATGACGAGGTCGAGAGAGAGGCAGGGAGAGAGGGGCACACACAGAGGAGACACACAGAGACGGCGGGGTGCGCGGTGGGTAGCCCCCAAGCTCGTTCCAGCACCATGGGCTCCACGAGCCTCTTTAGTTGCTCGGGAGAACCCGGAATGACTGTGCCAGCAGGTGGGCACATTTTGCTCCCCTACCCGACCGAGACCCGGGCCTGAAGCCGGTGCATCCCAGTCGGAGTTCGCGGGCGCCGCCGGGTCCCCCAGCTGCGGCAGGTCCCCGCAGGGCGAGCCACGGACACCCTGGGCGTCCGCCACGGTCCCAGCCTCGGCACTCCCTCCCCCGGCCGGGAACTTCCGAGGGCGCCGCGCCCCCGCCTGGCCTCATCCGAGTCCCGGCCCTTCCTCCAACTCTCTCCTTCTGAACTCCGCGGCTCACCCCCGCCCCCGCCCAGGGACTGTAGCCGGGAACTACACTTCCCGTCGGCCCTCGCGGCCGAGACCATGGCGGGCCCCCGCGCGTGCGGCGCCACGCGCCTGCGCGACGGTTGGTCCGAGCGGCGCTGCGATTGGCTGCGGCGGCCGGGGCCGCGCGGGGCCTGTGGGAAGCGCCGTGACGGAGCTGGCGGCTGGGGGAGGAAGGGGGGCGGCCAGCCGGGGAGCGCAAATGGCGTTGAGATGGTTCAGGGCCCTGCTCAAACTCCAGCCCTGACCACTTACCGGGCGAGGAGGCGGCGCAGGCGGGGGCGACGGCGGCGGCGGCGGCGGCCCAGCGCGAGGAGCTAGTCAGCGCCGGCGACGCGGACGGGGCGGCCTAGGCCCGGGCCGGCGGCGGTGGCAGCGGGGGAAGTTGCGGGGCAGCCGCCGGCGGCGCTCCCCCCTTCCCCCTCTCCCGCTCCTCCCTTCCCCGCGGGCTCCTCTTGACCCGGAGAGGACGCCGGCGGCGGCCGGGGCAGCGGTCGCGGAACTCTTCTTCTTCTTCCCCTCCCCCCCCCGGCCCCCTCTTCCTCGCGCGTCAGCCGTCTCCCACCTCGAGCGCGCCAAGCCTCCGGCCCCCCCTTCCGACCCCCCCTCGTCCCGCGCGCGCGGGGCCCCTGCGGCCGCCCGGCTTGCGCCGCCCGGGGGCCGCCGGGAAGGCGAGGCGGCGGCGGCCGGAGCTCGGAGTCTCCACCCCGCTCGCTCGGCGCCCAGGGTAAGTGAGGTCCCGTGGCGGCCGCTAGGCCCCGCCCGAGACGGGGACCCGGGAGGGGGCTCGAGGCGCCCGGTGCGACGCGACCCGGAGGAAGTTGGGGGAACGGGCGGGCGAAGAGAAGTGTCTGGATTCTCGCCCGCCCTCCCTCCCACCCCCGGCCCTTTCCGGGCGGTCGCCAAGTCTGGGGCGCCTCACCCCCCCCCCCCAGCGCCTCTCGGTCAAGTGCACGGCGGGCGCCGGCAGCGCACCCGCTTCTGCCCCCGAGAACTGGGGGAGGGGGACAGTTCTTGGGGCGCCGCCTCAGGGAGAGGGCGATGGGAGAGAAGTGTGGGGGCCGGGACCCCCGGAGAAACCCGGGGGGTGGGGGCGGGGCGGAGTGGGTATGGGAGGAAAAGCCCCCTAGGCACCGGGGTCACCGAGTGCCCCTTTCTCTCTGGCCCGGACAGGTTGTTGGGAGGAGCTGCCAATGTGTCTGAAGGCCCGAGTGAAAGGTTGAGACCCGCGCGCCTATGCACATGTACGTGAGACGGTGACTGGGAGTAGTCCGCCCACCCTCGGGTGTCGGGGCGGCCCCGCAGCCTTCGGCGAGCTCTTCCAGCTTAGACTTGAAAAGGCTCCACTCGAGATGAGATTGTCCACGGGGTTCCTGCTTTTGGCAAACTCTCAGGTGTTAACTTTTTAGGTCACGGAGTAGGAAGGGACTTGAGAGGTTTAGTCCAATCCCCTCTTTTGAAAGAGGTGAAACTGAGACCCGCCGAGGTCAGCTGACTTGCTTAAAGCCACAGGAGTAGTAAGTAGAAGATTCAAAGCCAAATCCAAGGAATTTCCAGTCCAACAGTCTTCCCCAGTGTGCCAGGTTGAGAAATATCCCAAGTATATGTATCCTGCACTAAAGAAGTGCACAGAGTTTTATTTCCATTTTTCTATCGAAATGGCCAAGTTCTCTTGTTCATAGACAAGTTACTTAAACATTTTGTTTTTATAACGCTTAAGAAAGAAAAACACGAAATTTACCAGTAAAATCTATAGTGCAAGGCGATACAGAGATCTCCTGTTTCTCCTCCCAAAGGTTTAGGAAATGTTAGGAGTTTATCATTGGATTTTATATCATAAGGAAAAAAATTCCTGCTGAGTACCCAAAAAGATCAGTTTTGTCAGTGATTCTTCAGAAATGTTAGTACAACCTAGGGAAAAAAAATATTTGGAGTTCAATGAAACATGGGGCAAATTCTGATAAAGAAAACCATTTTTGGGATATTTCAAAGTTAGGGAAAGCTTTCCATGTTTGTAGCTTACAGCCCATTTCTTTCAATCTCATTAATTACAGTACAGTGAAACTGTATGCCCCTCTAAGAGTTGATTAATTATTGTTATATTATAAATTAAGCGATTTCAGTAATGTGAATTTAAAAAGTTTTAATAACCATTAAGTGGAAGGGGGTTATTAGTGAAAGAATACATACATGTCCTGTACAGTATGAAAGAAAGATGAGCAGTCTTCTCTCTCCCCCTTCTGCTTTGTATATTTTCACCTTGGGTACACAGTGTTCCTCTCTGGTCCCTTCCTCTCTTCTCCCTCCTTCCCCCCAATTGAATGTAAGCCCCTTGTGAGTAGAAACCTCTCCTAGTATTCCTTAGACTAGTTGGCACATATATTGCTGCATGGTATTAATCTTTTAGTTGATACAACTATCTTTTTCTGGAGACTTTGTATAAAGATAGAGGTTTTTCTAAACATGTCTTTTCTTCTCTGTTGAGTACATATTTGCCTATTATAAATGAATCTGAATCCATGAAGTTTACAGATAAAAAAGCAAAAAGAAAATAAAGTTGTATATTTATAATATGGCCCATGGAACTAATGTTAAGCAACCTGTCTTGCGCTAGTTTATCAAATACAAAAGCAATTATCTTCAGTCAAACTAAGTTAGTATGAGATCCAACATTTTTGAAATTAGCATAGAAGTATACATTAGATTCAGCGTGATGCCATATTTTCTTTTTTTGTTCTAAAAAGCAAAAGCTTAGGAATCTATATAGTACGTATGACCTAACATTAACATGTCTGAAAGGTAAATACTACTTAATTACATTTTGTTTATGCTTTTCTGTTTTGAAAAGATGAGTGTCTAAATTTTAAACTTTTTAATTATTACACTTAACATAAGTAATGTATAAATGAGTACTGTACATTGACTGTTGGTTCAGTTTGAAGCTTTAATGAATTCTATTATGGTAGGTGGTAAGTTGGTCAGTTATACTTGTTTGGCAACTTAATTGTACATGTGGTTTTTAAATTTTTAATTACAATATTGGTTATGTTTTCTTGATTTTTCCACAGAGAATATGAAACAGGTGTCAAAATGACATCCAGATTTGGGAAAACATATAGCAGGAAAGGGGGAAATGGCAGCTCTAAATTTGATGAAGTATTTTCCAACAAACGGACGACCCTTAGTACAAAGTGGGGAGAGACTACCTTTATGGCCAAATTAGGCCAAAAGAGGCCTAATTTAAATCCAGATATCCCAGAAATTCCGAAGAAGCCTAAAGTGGAAGACGAAAATTCAGAAGATCCTTTTGGATTTGATAGTGATGAAGAGTCTTTACCAGTTTCTTCAAAGAATGTTGCCCAGGCTAAGAGTTCCTCCCAGTTGGAGCCTGGTGAAGCTGCTCATCTGGGTGACTTCACCTCTGTACTTGAAGCTAACAGCTGTATTAGTCAACCAATCACGGAAGACATTATTGTGTCGAGCAAGTGTTTACCTTGTGAGAGTACTTTCCTTGGTTTAAAAGAAAAGAGCACAAACCGAACCTTGGAAGACGGTGAAAACAAAAGTAGTACAAAACTAATAACTAAAGGTGAGTATTTCATACTTGGAAGCATTGGTTATAATTGTCATAGACAACTCCTTCTGAGTATGCATGCCCTTTACTTTTATTTATCTTAGAATGTTGACCTGCTTTAGTCAAAACTTTTGACTTTGAAAAATGGGGGATAGGTAATAAGACCGCAATAACTGTCAATTTTGTAAATAAATTTCAGAATTTTGAGGAAAACAGTTGCCTTTGAAAAAAGTTTTATTTTTGTAAAATGGATAATTCTTTGCTGTAGAATAGCATTTTGTGGGTGCTCCAGATGGCTTCCTTTTGGGATATCCGTAAATCAGATAATGTGGACTAGGTTATTCATATTTATAAAATACCTTTTTGGTCAAACCTAGTATTTGGTGGGGTTACATAGTTATTGATAGTGATAATAACATGAATTTTAAATTGTGGAATTAGCCCAAGTTTAAAATGTTTAAATAACCTACAGTCTTGGCTCCAGAAAACTAGTATTAGTCATAATTAATATTTTTGTAGTTTTCTTGAGCATAACAAATTAGTATTTTACCTTATTTCTTGGTGAGATTTGATTTGGGGCTGAGATTAATAGTTAAGACAGACAGTGCCCAGGTTATCAAAGAGTATATTCCCAAAGTTCATTTTCAGTTTGGTTATTTTGAAACTTGAAAGATATTTCCTCCCAGGATCAGTGTTATCATCAGTGGCAGTTTGGTTCCTAGATTAGCCAATAAATAGAATTTTATAGCTGGAAAGGACCTAAAGGCTCGTCTCAACCCTACTGCCCATATCTTTTGCCCGAAACAAGTACAGAGAGAGGTTTGTGATTCACAGATGAATGTTCTTGATTTAACCCATAATGTAGCTGAAATAGTACTAATAGTTACCCTGAGCCTTCTGTGTGGGAGTAAAATACTGGAGGACTGGGTGCAGGTTGCAGTGGTTTGGCAACTCGAACAGTGGCTTAAGGAGAGAATGGGAATATAGCAAGGAGACTATTAGGGGGTTCCATTGACTCCCATGTTGTGGGGGTGGGAAGAGAAAGACACAAGAAGGGTGTTTATTAAGCCACCAGCTGTGGGCAGAGCTGTGTTATGTGCCAGAGGAGGTGCAGAGTTGGGAGAGGGGTATGTGTGACATGTGTGATAATAAGTGC
>CM053769.1:490685339-490701935 GCA_028658325.1 Potorous gilbertii
CCCCTTTTCACCTGGCTATCCCTTAGGCTTTCATCTTTTCTTCTCCCTTTTGATGCCAGTCTCCTAAAAGGAATAATCTATGTGTACTGCCTCTACTTCCTTGCTTCCTAACTCAGCCTTTTACAGGTTACTTTTCCTGAGGTTTTCTAGGATCCCTTTGAGTTGGCAGAATATATTGGTCTTTTCTTTATCTGAACTCCCCTTGATTTGACCAGCTTTTGCCCCAGTTGACCTTGAATGTTCTCCCTCCTTGATCCGTCTTTTTTTTCTACCTCCTTTGCTGGATAGGCCCCCTACCTAAGAGTGAATATCTTCCTTTTTTCCCCAGGGTTTTCTTCTGGGCTTTTTTCTTCGACGTGCTCCTCCTTGGTGATCTGATCTTTTGTGTGTTCAGTTATCATGTCGAAATGGTTATTCCCAAACATGGACATCCAGCCGAATTTCCGAAACACTAGCCCTGCATGTTCAGCTGATTCTTAGACATCTCCATTTGGGTGGCCATTTGGCAGTTTAAAGACACCTTGTCCAAAATAGTTCATTAACTTACCCCCTTTTTCCTCTAACACTCCTGATCAAACTTCCCTAGACCTTTTTAGGGCACTACTAATTTCCCTTCCCAATAACCCAGGTTTGAAATCTCTGCTATCTTTTTCTGTTACCACTCCCTCACCTTCTGTATTCACCTAGTTGCCAAGTCTCTTTTTCTTACTCTATCTCAGTCCTGTCTTAATCTCTTACCTGTCTGGTCTACTTCTAGTCTTTCTTTGAAGTCATCCTCCATACACAAAATAATTGTCACTTCCCTACTTGGAAACCTTCTGTGATTGCTGATTATATCTCCAGGATAAACTATCAACTGCTCAGCCTGCTTTGAAAGCATAACAGGGTCTGTCTTCCCTTTCATCCAGGTCTGTGTTACGTTTGTTCCCTGAACATTTTGTCCCCTATCTCTGTGCCTTTGAACAAGCTGCGTTTTCTATGTCTATCATTTTTGAGCTTCAGTGCTGGAGTGCCTTCCTTCTCTGAGGTGTTAAGTGTTGTCTCCAATCTGTAATTAGCTTGTACTTACATTGTCATCAATCGGTAGAACATAAGCTTCATGTGGGTAGAGGTTCTTTCTTTTTGTCTTATTTGCAGTGCCTGCTACAGTGCCTTGTATAGAGTAGAAGCTTAATGATCCCATTTATCGAACTGATGAATTTTTTCAACGTAGTTGTTTGATGACCTAACAACAAGAGGGTCAAAACCTTTGAGAACTACAGGTAATTTCTATGTCATGAGGATTCATCAGAGTAGGACTTAAGGGCATTAGAAATTTAGTTGCAGTGAATGTTAACATTTTCCAGGAACTGCATGGGCAGTAACAAATTCTTTGAATTGCAGGTCAATTATAACAATTCTTCTATAGGGTTTTCTTCAGACCAATCAAATCATTGGAAAAGGCTCATTAAGACTTATTATTAGTGACTACTGCCCCTGCTGGGAAAGTAGTTAAGTGAATTCAAATTCACTCCTTTATAAAGGAGTGTGTGGTTGGGAACTTGAGGTCTGGTCAGTCAGTCAATAAGCGTTTATTATGTGCCAATCTCTGTCAGGTATTTCAGGTTCTAGACCTCTGTATATGTTTAAAGGAGAGGAGGTAGCATATCATTAACATTTATTGAGGAACTGGTCAAATACATAGATAGGAGTTAATTTTTAGATTGAATTTAAAGTGTTTTAGAAACTTATTTAATAGTAATTAATTGGATTAACATGAAAAATTCCCCCCTCTTCTCTTCCCCTTCTCCCATTTTACTTATAAGAAAACAAAGTTCAGTGACTTGCCCAAGGTTATTCGGTCAGTGTGTCTCCCCTCCCCTTCTGCCCTCTTCCCCCACCCTCCTCAAAGGAAAGAACTCTGATTCTTTGTCCTATGATCTTTATATTCGTTAGCTGCCTGCCTTTTCTTTCAGCTTGGCCAAATTTAAAGTAGACCAAGAAATCAAGACTGTGCATTATCAGGAAGCACAGGATTTTTCCATTGAATACATTTTGCCAAAAGCAGTAACCAAAAATTAATTTATTAGCATTTTTATGTTGCTAAACTAAATTGATACTTGTTAATTAAACTGTTTCACAGTAAGTAAACCGTTTGTCCTGCTGCCAAATAAGAGTTTTATCCTGACAGTCAAAATTAACTTGAATAAGGGACAAATAATGTATTTGTTCTAGATCTGTTAAAGTCTTACATAATTTTAATGAAAATTATCATTTAACAGGTTTTTTTAAAAAGTCAGCTTTAATAATATTGTTTGTTTTGTTTGACAATGAAGTGAAAGTAATTTAAAGTATAAATGTAACAGTTTAGAAAGGCAAATAATATGAATAGATTCACCCTACTGTAAACTAGATAATTTGTTTCTTGTGAAAGATTTTCTGAAGTAAAGAAAATAAATGTAGAGTTTATACGTGGAGTTCTGTAACATGTAGAAGGGATCGTTAATCGACTACTACTAAATTCCTAGAACTTGCCCAGAACTGTGGGAGATACCAAAGAACTAGCAAGCAGTTCTGTACTTCTGAGGATCTGCCTTGCCTTGCTTTATGCATAGTGTTGAATGACTGCTTTTAAAAAATCAAACTGCTTCCCCAGAAGTTAAATCTTGTTGAACTTTGAGGTATATTTTGCTTTAAGGATATTTTGAGAGAGTATTGATTTAAGTTGACTAATTCTTTAAAATAATACTACCACTGTACATTTATATAGTGCTTTTATAGTTTTCAGTGTGCTTTTACACGTTGTCTTGTTAAACTATTGTGAAGTTATATAACCCTCTGAAATAAAATGTAGTTTGCTAGCTATCATGTAGGGGAATTACCAAGTAGGCAGAAGGTTTTGGAAATAACTAACCCCAGGGTTCTAATTAGAACATCCCCACTGAACCCCTGTTACTTGGAACCATGGCTGTTCCTTTTCCTTTTCTCTCCTAGTATTCTCTTATCTACCTTTCACCCCTAGTCATCTGTTTTTTGCCTTTTTTTGTAAGCCGTTTTATTTTTTACACATTCCTTCATCCTTACACGTTTCATCTCATATACATTATAACTCCTGACACTAACTGAAACTTGTTGGTCTTTTGAATATGCTACCTTTTCCAGTATTAGGTGTTCTCATAACTACAAGAGGAAGAGAAGACACCTTCTTGTCTCCTTTCTCTCCTTTTCCCACTGTCACTTTAAAAACCTTTTTCTCTCTGTCACCATTTTTCAACAATCTCCCTTTGTAAGAACATGAACTTGTAACTGATTTGTCCATCAAAGTTTAGGACATGTTCCTACCTTTTCTCAATGACTTGAGCACTTAGTTTGCAGCTTTTACTCCATCTCAGCTCTGGTCGTCATTTATTTATGTTCTCAAGTTCTCCATCTCCATTCTACCTTACCCTTCTGAGAGGTGGTAGTCATTTGTTCTTCACCATTGCTCCCCAACTACATTGTCAAGATTCTGTTATTGTTCTTGAATCTCATTGTAACCTCTTGTTTCTCAGCTCTTTTGCCTTCATTTCCTTCCCTTCACAGTCTTGACCATATAGTCAGCTATTTCAGTGAGGCACTATCTCCTCCCCTCTACTCTCATGTTCCCCTGTCCTTTTGTTGTTACAGCCCTATTATTCTCCAACCCTGAGTTACTCTAAACATCCCATCTCTCTCTGCTCATTCCTTCAAGCCATTAATGTTGCCAGAGGAATTTACAAAATTAAGTTGATTGAGTCCACTTCAGAGTCATACTAACTTCAATCTAAACCCTCATGCAGTATAGCCTTTAGGACATCCCATTTCCTATAAATGGCTGTTCCAAACTTTCCCCTTTGTGTTTAGCTTCAACTTTAGCTCTCTCTGTGTCTGTTTTCTTTTCTCAGAATACTTAGGCTATCTGTCAAGTTCGTCTTCCCTTAGACAAACTTTAAAACTTCTCTAATTCCATTCTACCCTCCTCTTTTTCTCTGACCTTAGAGGGAATGAGGTAATCTTTCTCCTTGTCAAGGTTAACCTCTGATTTTTGTGTCCTTGATCACGACATCTCCCATCTGTTCCAAAATC
The DNA here is from genome assembly GCA_028658325.1 of Potorous gilbertii. NCBI lineage: Eukaryota > Metazoa > Chordata > Mammalia > Diprotodontia > Potoroidae > Potorous > Potorous gilbertii. The sequence goes on from CM053769.1 coordinate 490,689,423, forward strand.
TGCTCTATCCTTTATCTCCACTCCTAATTTTCAGTCTCTGCCCACTTAGATTCCTCATTCTAAATAAAAAGAACAAAAACATCACACACACTTCTTTGAAACTGTCATTTTGCCAGCTGTCGTCTTAAATTGTTCCTCCAAGGCCTTCACAGCTACCTTGACTTAGAGTAGCCTCCACAGTAGCTTCCCCTTATTCTTTCCTCAAACTTGTACAAGTTGGCTTTCAGAAAGATATTTTATTTTACTGAAACTTGTATCTCTGAGGGTATAGGTATCAGCCAGCCCCCTGTGATCTTTGAGGCATTTCATGCTGTTAACAGCTTGATTCTCTTGATTCTTGTCTACTTCCTAGCCTCTGCTGTTCTTCTGCTGGTCTCATTTGTTCCCTTTGTCTCCCCTCCTAATTGTAGACAATCCAACAAAGGGTCTTATCTGTCCTTATTTCCTTGTATACTTCTTCCTCTTTGCTTCTCTAATCCATGGCATCAATATAACGTTTCACACCTGAATTCCTCTTGTGAGTTTCTGTCCTGAATTTCAACTCCTCACTAGACAGTATGTCATTGTGGGTAAGGTGGTGATCTTGGAATCAGGAAGGTCTCATTTCAAGTCCTAACACACTGCTGTGTGGCTGTGCAACCACCTGGCCTGAGCTTTAGTGTCCTCATTTCTAAAATGGGGCTGAGAAGCATATATTGTGAGCCTCAAATGATGATCTGTGTAAGGTTCTTTGCAGACTTTTAAAACACTCCATAAGTGTTAGTTTTTACCTCTACCTTTTTTTTTTTTACCACAACTCAGACTTAATGTAGCTAGAATTTTAAGTTACCATTCCTCTCATCAACCCCTAAATCGAACAAGCAGCTTAGATTATAATGGGAGAGACAAGTACCTATGAAACTATGTACAGCATAAATATAAAGGTAGGAAATATATGCACAAAGTCATCAAAGAGAAGGTAGTTTGGGGGGAAGGCACCAGTAATTTGGGGAAATAAGGAAATTCACACAGAAGATGGTGCTTGAGCTTCATCTTAAAGGAAGAGACTGAGGTGTAGATGGAAGACATGCGTTGGGCAACCAACCTAATCCAAGGAGATGCAGAGTCATTTTTGAGGAACAGATGGTAAGTTTTGGTTGATTCTAGAGTGCAGGTAGGAGACTAATGTTTAATCAGGCCGTAAAGATAAATTGGACCTAGATTTTGTGAGACTTTGAAAACTATACAGATGACGTTTTATTTTATCCTAGGAGACACTAGGAAGCCACTGGATTTCATAGGGCAGTGACATGGTTAGATTTTTGACTAAGGAAAACTTTGTTAGCAGTGTGTGGGATGGAGTAGTAAGAGACTTGAGGCAGGAAGACCAGTTAGGAAGGAGGCAATTGCAGTAAATCTAGATGGAAGATAATAAGGACATAAAATAAAATGGTAGCTTTACCACCAGGTATGAGAAAACAGAAAAAGGGATTGGATTCAAGATGTATTGTAAAAGTAGAAGTGGCAGGATTTTTTCAACTGATTGGACATGTGGGATAGAGGACAGTGGAGGCTAATGTCAAAATTATAAACACAAAGTATTGGGAGGGTGGATGGTGATGGTCGTCTTCTCTTCACATCTGGATGATTACAATCCTACTAGCTGACTAGAACAGCTTTTAATCTCTTCCTCCAGTTTGTCATCCTACAGTTGCTAAAATAATGTTTCTAATGCAAAGATAAAGTACAAACTCATTAGCCTGGTGTTTGAGGTCTCCACAACCCGTTTTTCAGCCTATCTTTCAAGCCTTTTTCACTTCTTGTATTCTACATTCCAACCAAATTGTACTATTAGATCTTACTCCCTGATAATCATTCTCTACCTTCTTTGCTCTATATCTTTGTATTGGTACCTTTCCCCCCACTCCTTCCACATGTTTGTTGAAACTTTTCAAGGTCTAGTTCAGGTATTTCCATTAAAAACCTTTCCTCCAGCTGAAAGCAATATTTCCCTCAATTTTTTTTTTTGTAACAATGTCTGGATGCTTCTTTTGGTCTTTAACACATCCTTACCCTTCTACTTCCTTAAATTATAAGTTCTTTGAGTATTTTTCATCTTTCTTCCCCCCAGCTTCTGTCTACTCCTTACCTAAGAGCTCAATTTCTTATCAGGAGTCAAAAACAAAAATCTCCCAGATGAGGATGTACAGAATTAACTACTAGTTTCTACAAAGGAACTACCTAGAACTTAGTAACTTTGATCAACTCAGTGACCAACCACAGTTCCCAAGGGGTACATGATGAAACATGCTCACCTCCAGAAAGAGAACTGATGGACCCAGAGTACAGATTGAAATGTATTTTCTTCTAATTTTTTCTTTTATTTGGGGGAGCAGAGGGACATGACAGATGCAGAAATTTGTTTTGCCTAATGTCTATTTGTGAAGGGTTTAATTTTTCTTACCTTCACTATGGATGGGAGAGGGAAAAAATTTAGAACTAAAAATAAAATTGAATTTAAAAAAATTTGGAGGCAGCATAGTTCTACATAAAAGGGGTCAGAACTCTGCTACTTATTTATTAGCTATGTGACTTGGGCAAGTCATTTTACCTGTAGAATCTTGAATCTGTTGGTGGGATAGATGAAAGTTTTTGCTCAATTGGCTTAATTGGAAAGAAGGGTCAGATAAAATCAGGAGATGTCTAAATTATCAAGTGTTTTGAAAGAAAGTTTTAATACTTTGGAATAATTTACTGCTTAGAAAAATTATTCTAATCTATATTAATGACTATAATAAAGCTCATTTGTAATGAGTAATTTTCAAAATGTGCTGCTGTTCCCCCCAATAATCTGATTTACACTATTTACTTGACTCAGGTCAAAAGTAAATTCTTCCCCAGCTTAGGAGAAAATTAATGAGAACTTTCATATAATCATTTTAAAATTATGAGTACTTAAGATTTTTAACTTTCTACAAGGTTTAGATTCATATGAATTGATTTTCTGTCCGAATGGATATGTCTCAGTGAGGGAGGGTAGTCTCAAATTCTCTAATTTTTTTGTAATGAACTTGTTCCCTTGGAGCTCCAGCATTTTGTTTTCCTAGCAGCACATGATAGTCATAGATATGCAGTGTATTTCCAACATACTAGGAGTGGAGCAAGGGATATTATTGAAGAGATCTGAAAAAGATGGGCTGGTCTTGTGAACTTAAAGGATAACAGATGAATAGGCTGAATTCTGTGTTGGTACAATTTGTAAAAACGTCCTACAGGAAGGAAGGTCTCCAATATTTTGGGTACTTCATCCGTGAAAACAGACAGAATGTGGATATTATTCGTGATATTCAGGAGAAGCTGTGACTATTTAATGGGAAGAGGGAATAGATGGGGTCATAGATTTACAACTGGAAGGAGCCTTAGAGATTATCTTGTCTAATGATAAAGGTCAAGGGATGTTCTCCCTCAATTCCATTTAGAGTGGAATGTTATTAAGTGCTTGAAGAATTTATAATCCATCTTAAGCTTTTATATGTAGACTTCAGTAAACTTTAAGTTTATGCAAAAGTGTCAATTGAGAAAAACATCTTTGACTTGAAAAATAATTATTACAGAATTTCAGATTTGCAAGGGATCGAAATGGCTATTTAGTCCAGCTACTTGAACAAATATTCCTTCTACAAAATGCCATTCCAGCCTTTGCTTAAAGGTCTTCAGCAAGGGAGAATATACTTCCTCCTAAGGTGACTCATTGCATTTTGCCATAGCTCTAGATTGCTAGGAAGTTTTTATTTATCAAGAAAACTTTTCTTATAAACCTTTCCAAAATACTACATTTTCTTTTAAAAAGGTTTAAGTAAAAAACAAAGTAAAATAGCTAAAACAGAAAATCAAAAAGACATCACAGAATTGTCCCATACAGAATTAAAAACATTCAGGCTACACTGATGACCAGTTTGATTTACAGCATCCTTCAGATCCAGAACTTCTTCATTTCTATATCCTGGCTAGGGACAGAACTGGCATCATGTTCAGAGAGACAGAGAAGGCCAGTATTACCAGCAAAATAAACTCTAGACCAGAATTTGATACTGCACCTCTCCTCTTTTTTTGTTAGGAAATTTTTCCTTATGTTCAATCCAGATTTCCATTTTTGTGACTTTAAATATTCTCTGAGGCCAAGCAGAACAAATCAGAAAGAGATAGGGTTTTATGATAGTAGATGAATAGGTGAGATATTTCAATTCTGCCATTCTTTGAAAGAGATGTAATTTTTTTATTGGAGGTTTTAACCTCCTCCCCCCTTTTTCAAGTAGAGATAAGCATGAATCTAGTTAACATGACTATTTTTAATGTGTAAATGTAAATTAATGTGCTAGTTTATATACTAATTTTGCTTATATTATTACAGTTAAAACTGCTTTTTCTCAATACCAAATTGGGAACCTGGAAAATTTTAAAGATTGTAATTGAAGTGATTCAAAGATCTGTAATATAATTGTTAGGTGCAACTTCACCAATGCACATGAACACTCCTTTCCCCGCTCTCTCTCCCCCAACACCTGAGTAGGTTGTTGGGGTAGGGGGTCAGCTGTGGCTGAGAATTCTTCCTCTGTCTAGTTGTTAGCCTCTCTGAATTTAACCAGTCTTGTAGTTCTGTGACATAGCCTTTAAGAACTCAAGGTCATTAAACAGTGGTTACTACCAAGTCATTACTCAGATCTCTGCTATCAGGCATCTTTCCTCAGCACTCCATTGAAGTTTCTCTTTGAACTGTGGTCACTGATTTTAGCACCATGTCTTTGATGCTTTCTTATCCTTTGACTGCCATGACAACGCTTTCTTCTTTTCTTATGTTTCATCTCCTAACCCTCCTAATAGTTCTCTTTTAAGCATCTTCCTTCTCTCCCCTCCTGCCATGTTTGCATTCCTTAGAGTTCTGGGGATTGACCTGCTCTTGGCTCTGTTTAACCACCTTGAGACATTTCTACTCTTGGATCCTCTTCCGCATATCTTGTCGATTTCTTTGGTCTTGAGTGCCTCTCACTTGGACTACTGGAGTAATAACCCCCCTAATCTCTCAAGGGTAGCCTGCGTATTCCCTCTACTGCACACTACTTCTATATAACTCAAGATTTGGTACCTTTTCACCCTTACCCTGCAACTTTGTTTCAGAAAAACGGAATCACATAATAGTTTCCCATATAGACCCTCCAGGCCTCTAAGCCATGTAGCTGGAATGCCATTCTTTCCACAAGGTCTATTCTCCTCACCTGAAAGTCAGTTTTGTCACTCTTTTAAACCACTTTATTTCTTGCATCATATAGTGCAGCTCATGTTAATAGTGTTTTACGGTCTTCAGAATGATGTACATACATTTTCATTTGTTTCTCTAGGATCCTGGTACTATTATTTACCTATTTTATAAATTAAAAAACAAACTAAGGCTGAGTTAAATGATTTGCCTAGGATTATAGAACTAGTTAGTGCTGAGGCTGCATTCTACTTACTCACCAAAGTCCAGCTTTCTATCCACTATAGTTGATTGCTGTTTATTGTTATGTTGGTGTTCATCCATTTTTCAATCTTGCCTAACTCTGCGAGACCCCATTTGGGATTTTCTTGGCAAAGATGCTCAAGTTGTTTGCCATTTCCTTCTCCAGCTCATTTTACAGATGAGGAAACAGAAGCAAACAGTTAAGTGTCTTGCCCAGGGTCATACAAGCTAGTAAGTGTCTGAGGCTGGATTTGAACTCAGGAAGATGAGTGTTCCTGACTTCAGGCCTGATGCTCTCCATTGAGCCACCTAGTTGCCCATTTCTTATTATAGCTTATTATTTATTTATGAACCTCTTCTTGCCTCATCTGTGATAAATATTTACAAAAATACATTGTTCTTCATTTAGCTCCTCTTTTAGACTGAAACCTTCTTTAGGACAAGAACCATGTCTTCTTTGTAACAACCACAATGCTCAAATATTGTTAGTGTTCAAAAATAACATTGAATTATCAGCATCTCTCTACTACAAAACATAGAGTTGATGATAACTGTGAGATAATTGTTATAGTTTTTATGGCTTCTGTTACTCTGTGGCACTTGAGTTTTCTAAGTGCTTTCACATTTTCTCACAAAGGATTAAAAAAAAAAATCCCAAGTAGATCAAGTGCTGGTATTCATATGTTAGCAGTAAGGAAGTTTCCCTTCATACAGGTTGTGACTTGTTAGCCTATGCCACATCAGGGAGTTCCTTGGCAAAGCTGAAGTTAGAACTAAGTTGTCCTTACTCTTTTTAGTTCATTGCTTTTTCAATATTGTGCTCCACTTTGGATGCATTTAAAACTTAGAGCAGGAACTTTAAAAGGGACACAGCTTTTTGTCCTATATACAGGAGTGGGGAATCTGCAGCCTCAAGACCTCTTGTGCTCCTCTAGGTCCTCAAGTGTGAATCTTTTTATTAAGGGGATTTGTTCTGTGAAGTTTTGATTCAGTCAGAGGGACTTGAAGGTCTCATGTTCCCCACTCCTGCCCCATAATTTGATCTACTTTTAATTTATTAACTGGGGACTGTTCATCTCATATACTTACTCCAGAATATGGAAAGATTACCTTAAAAAGTTAATTTTGTGTATTCTATGGAAATTTGAAGTTCTGAACTAGCTGTTATTGTTATCTTGAGTTATGCTGTTGTCCAGGAAAATTATGTAGCAGTTGTTAAGTGATTGTCAATAAAGTGAAAGTGACACATGTTGAGCAGTTGAACTTAAGTGATTGTTAATAAGGTGGAGGTGACACATGTTGGTCCAGTGGGGTAAGAGGTATTCTGAATGAAGGGTATTGAATTTTTAAAAATCTGGGTTCAACTTTTTTTTTTAAGTGTAGTTTTAGAGATGTATTAGTTAATATTTTCTTTAGGGGACGTGTAACCAGCGTCTCTTAACTAGATGGTTTCTGTAGGACTTTTTCCTGGCCTATTTTGTGGACACTTATTAGTCTAGATGGTACTCATACATTGAAAGAATGAATGGTTATGGTACTGTAACTAGTGAGGAAGTATTTACAAAGTTAAGAGTCCTCAGACTTTTTAAATAAATGAAACTGCTTGTAATTATAGCATCTCTTCAAAGTATGTCAGAGTTCTTAAAAGTTTGTTCTTTAGTAGAGCTTTTTGTTTATATTACTATTAAAATTTACTTAGCAAACTATTAATTTCAAATTAATGTCATCTGGTAGTTTATGCCTTAAATCAACATATCTTGCAGGGTACACCGAAGTATTTATTATTTTCCAACACACTTTGTATATGTATGTGCAATGGAATTCCAAAATGAGGCAGTTCAGAAAGATGGAAGAGCAGCAAAATGAATTTTGGAGTTTGAAAATTTTAACATTTATTTAATTAAGACTAGTAACTGATATTTATGAATCCTTTTCAGATTTTTCTAAAGTGTTTTACTTAAATTATTCATTTGACCTACAGAACAGACTTGTAAAGCGCATGCTATTATTGTTGATATCTCATTTTACCGATGAAGAAACAGAGGCCCAGAGAGACATAAGTGGCTTGGCCAGAGTCAAACAGTTGGAAAGTACAAGGGGCCAGAATTGAATTCCAGTGTTCTCACTTCAAATTCAGCCCCATATCCCATACGTAAAATCTGTCCTTAGCTTTTAGCTACCCATGACCACAAGTAGGGCCTATTTTTCTCCTAACATGTAAAAAGCTGGTTGATGTGGGAGTACTTTCCCTCCTGGATCCAACTTCATTAAATCTTAGATGAGATGAGTTCATTCTTAAAGGCTCCTAATACTAAAAATGTGCTAAGTGTAAGCTTTATCTTATGGCTTGTCGAAATATTTGAGAATATATTCAGCACTCATCAAATAGTTTGTATGTGATAGGATTGTATTTCTGAATAAATTTTTTTACTTAGGGGATATAGGCTTAAAGCTGGACTTAAAAATATCTAGTCTCATCCTCGTATTTTATAAATGAGGAAACTGAGGTCCAAGAAGGATTCTTTCCCAGAAGTCTCTGACTCCAAATCATTGTTTTTCACTTTCTGAGCTCTCCACTCAACCCCCTTTGAAAGAAACAAAACAGACCGTATTAGTGAAACTGTTCGGTAGTTTTGCTTTTGTCCACACTTAGTGTCAGTACACAATTTTGTGGGGAACAAGCATGCAGTTCTTTAATACTGAAAATGCAGTGATCATTTGAAAACTTGTGAAGAGGATATTTGTGTGGATGTAATGAATACTTGGAGGAAGCACATTGCCCTAAGCAGGAAGGGATCACTAGAGCATTTGACTCCTAATACAACACACTGTTTGTCCCTATTTTGCATGAAACAAATACATTGAACTGAAACGAATATTTTGATTTCTTTTACTGTTACGCTAATATGATTAAAGTTCTTTGTCATTGTCATTATTATCATTTATAGTGTGCCCTAGTAAAGTGATTTCTTCCTAATGTTCTACTGAAATTTATTGAAAACTTGAGGCATCTTGACAAAATTGTATATAAGCCAGATTGGGTGAACCAAATCTACTATGAGTTTGGAACAAAATTATGCTTTCTTCGAATATATTTTCTCGTTTGTAAAATGAGGGGATTGAATTATATTGTTTCTGAGGTTCTTCCAACTGTATGTAGTATCTTATAAACCTTAAAGTCCTATACAAATAAGTCTTAGGTGTTACACTGTGTTTGGTACTTGAGATACTGGCATATGTTAGAGTTTTCAAAAGGTATTTTTTTACCCCTTGCTTTTGATGTTACTTGTTTCAGTCATGTCTGACTGTGACTCTCTTTGGGGCTTTCTTTGCAAATACGGTTAAATGACTTGCTCAGTGTTACATAGCTAGTAAGTATCTGAGGCAGCAATGAACATAGGCCTTCTTGACTGTATGCCTTCTTTCTGCCTGTACCACCTAGCTGTTCTTTGATTTAAGAAACTCCCAGAAAATGATTGAAACTTCCATTTAAAGGAATTTTGAAGATTGATGAGCATGTAAAACCTAGTCTAAAATAGGAACTGTCACTGCTTGAAGAAAATATATTCTGGAATAGGTCATATTTTGGTATTTTCCTTTGGTTTCTGAAAAATTTGAAGCAATAGATACTATCCTTTCTATTTAAAAAAGAGACCCTAAGTTTTTCTCATTTTTTTCTAGATGCACAGCTAGGTGGCACAGTGTGCTGGGCCTGGAGTCAGGAAGACCTGAGTTCAAATGTGGCCTCAGACACTTACTAGCTGTATGACCCTGGGCAAGTCACTTAACCCCATTTCCCTCAGTTTCTTCTTCTGTGAAAGGAGTTGGAGAAGGAATTGGCAAACTACTCCAGTATCTTTGTCAAGCAAGAACCCCAAATGGGGTAATGAAGAGTTGGACATGACTGAACACCAATATAGGACAGCAAAACATACTGTTTCTTGATTTCTTTGCCTAGTGTTATAAAAGACTTAATAAAAATTGAAAATTGTGTAGAGCACTTAGTTTAGTTGAATTGCAGGGTGGGAAGGCTAGGGGGTCTTTCTCTCACCTGGGCTGGAAGTGCATTGAAAGTGCATAGGCCACTCCCCTTAACTCTGATCAGCATGCAGAAGCTCTGACTCTTCTGTTTTTGTGAACTGGTCTTATAGGAAGACCGAGGGCCTTATGCTCCCAGCTAGTCACCTTGGGGCGTGGGGTAAGGTGGTTATATGGTGCTGACCCTAGAAATGGCTTTATCGCTACTAGAGCTCAGATCTCCTTAGCTCACGTTCCCCACTCTCCTCAGCTGTTCCTCCTCCCCAGCGTGACCATGCCTAACTTAGTAAAATTTTCAGAGTAATTTCAGTAGTTATATTTGAGATGGTTATTTTTTTGGTGAGCTAATGCTTAGTTCAGACCTCTTTATGTAATTAATGAGCACATATATTTTGTAAAGTATCCAGCGCAGAGATATGCATCTTGTGCATAAGTAAGTTTTCCTAGCAGATTGTAGTAGTATGGGACAGTGTTCACAATGCTGAATTTTAAGTCTTCTAGAATGGATTCAAATCCTAGTTCTGCTCTGTGGTCTTGGGTAAATAAGTCACTGTACCCCTCTAGGTATTTTTCTTTACCTATATGGAATGGTTGGGTTCGACCACATAGTTTCTCTCGATCATCCAATGTCTAAATCTCTGATCGTAAATTTAACCTTCAAGTATTGAAACATAGTTATGATGGAAATTTTTCTAGAATATTTTACTCATTTGCCCATACTAGTAAATATAGTGTGATTAATGTAATTTAACCACATCTTAATAACTAATGGTCATGATTTTGAAATTATTTTTCAAAGTGATATGCATAGATTCCTCTTTATAGTGTCATCTACTCTCCTGACTCCAGGTGTTTCCATCAACAGTGGCTGGAATGTGCTTCCTCAGCATCTCTGCCTTTTGAAATACTATTTTTTTCAAGACTTAGCTGATGTTACCTCTCGTATGAAACCTTTTTTTGGGGGGGGGAGGTGTTTTTTGTTCTTACCCTTTTTTTCCTTGTATTCCTCTACTTCCACTAAATTATAATCTCTGGGGGGAGAGATTGTGTTTTTTATCTTTTTCAAGGGAACAACATCAAGCGTGTAGTAGACAGTTAATATGTACTTGTCAAATTAGATTATAACAAATGGAATAATCAATCATTAAACAATTAAGAAAAAGAGTTGGGAATTTTTGACAAGGAAAGGCATGTTCATGGTCAGGCGTATAGATACTAAGTCTTCCACTGCGGATGCTTTGCAATCCAGTTAATCAGACCATTTTTTTACATTATTATTATAAATATGCTAGTGATCCTGAGGATTCCTTTAGAATTGAATTTCCCCCTCTTTTTTTAAAGACTTCATAAAAATTTATAGAGTTTTGTTAATTACTAGGGGCATCTCTATAACTCATGGTGTTCTTCAATTTGAAATTTTCTTTAATTCCGGGTTTGGGGGTTCAGTTAAATGAATTGGTTACTTGGCTTTATTTTTTTCTTGTTCCTTATTTGTTAATTCAGGTTTATTTTAAGTTCTAAATTCTTTCCCTCTCTGTACCCTTCCATTATCCATTGAGAAGACCAGAAAAACAAAGCCAATTACAAATATGCATCGTCATGCAAAACAAATTCCCACATTAGCCATGTCCAAAAAATTAAATTTGCTTCACTCTTGAATTCATCCACTTTCCCTCAGGATGTGGATGTGGGCAGTGTGTTTCATCATGAGTCCTTTGAAAGTGTGGTTAGTCATTATCAATTCTCAAGACTTTTAAAGTTGAATATCTTTACAATATGACTTACTATATAAAATATTCTATGAAAGTTCTTTTCACTTTACTTTGTATTGTTTTTTACAGATCTTCCCAGCTTTTTCCCAAACCACCTCCTTCATAATTTCTTTTTTCCTTTTTAATATAAATTTATTTATTTAACTTTTTACATTCATTTTCACAAAATTTTGGGATCCAGATTTTTCTCCCCATTTGTCCTCTCCCCCCACCCCAGTACTAGCATTCTAATTTCCCCTATCACCAATCTGCTCTCTCTTCTATCATCCCTCCTTTCCCTTGTCTCCATCTTCTCTTTTGTCCTGTAGGGTCAGATAACTTTCTATTCTCCATTACCTGTATCTCTTATTTCCTAGTAGCAAGAACATTACTCAACAGTTGTTCCTAAAACTTTGAGTTCCAACTTCTCCCCATCCCTCCTTTCCCACCCATTCCCTTTGAGAAGGCAGGCAATTCAGTACAGGCCATATCTGTGCAGATTTGCGAATGACTTCAATAATAGTCATGTTGTGTAAGACTAACTATATTTCCCTCCATCCTGTCCTGCCTGCCCCCCATTGTTTCTATTCTCTCTTTTGATCCTGTCCCTCCCTAAGTGTTGACTTCAAATTGCTCCCTCCTCCCATTGCCCTCCTTACCACCACCCCCCCCACCATGCTTATCCCCTTCTCCCCCACTTTCCTATATTGTAAGGTAGGTTTTCATACCAAAATGAGTGTGTATTTTATTCCTTCTTTTAGTCGAATGTGATAAGAGTAAACTTCATGTTTTTTCTCAGCTCTCCTCTTTATCCCTCCACTAAAAAGTCTCCTGCTTTCTTCTTCAATGAGAGATAATTTGCCCCATTCCATTTTACCCTGTCTCCTCCCAATACATTTCCCTTATACATTTACCTTAATTTTTTTAAGATATGATCCCATCCAATTCACTCTGTGCTCTCTGTCTCTGTGTGTGCGTGTGTGTGTAATCCCACCAACTACCCAGGTACTGAAAAGTTTCAAGAGTTACAAATATTGTCTTTCCATGTAGGAATGTAAACAGTTCAACCTTAGTAAGTCCCTTATGACTTCTCTTTGCTGTTTACTTTTTCATGCTTCTTCTCATTCTTGTGTTTGAAAGTCAAATTTTCTTTTCAGATCTGTTCTTTTCATCAAGAATGCTTGAAAGTCCTCAATGTCATTGAAAGACCATATTTTCCCCTCAAGTATTATACTCAGTTTTGCTGGG
>CM053769.1:490702435-490725016 GCA_028658325.1 Potorous gilbertii
CAGTTTTCTTCCTCGTCAGAGAGGAAAGGGGCTAACATCTGGTCACCAAGAAAGTAACCTTCTATGGTCTTATTTTTTTTTTCCCCTTTTCTGGGCATTTTCCCAGCCAGTTACTTGACTTCTGAGATTCCTCTCCACCCCCCACCTAGATTTGCCCAGCTAGTGCTTGGGGTCTGAGATTCAAATGCTGCTCCCCAGCCTGGGGAGCAGGCCTGGCTGCTATTCAGGGTAAGATTAAATCAGGTTCTCAGGTTGGGGCAGGGCCACCTCCCAGGCTCAGTTCCCTCAGGAGGGTTATGCAGAGACCTTCAGTAATGGATCTGAGCTCCTGCCTACATGGGGAGCCTGGGTCTGCAGCTGTCCCTGTTTCCACCGCTGCCTCCCGAGGAGGCCTGTGTTATGGAGACACCCTGCTTCCCTCTCGGCCAGCCCAGAAGTCTCTCTCACTGACCTCTGCGCCTTTGGGTGGAGGGACCTTCGTGGCTGCCAGAGATTCTGTCCCCGAAGCCTGCTCGGATCTGCTCCTCTTGGTGTCGCGTGGCCAAGGCAGGGCTGGCCTCTGCTCCGGGTCTGGTGCGCGATGTTCCTTTGGTGCTGGTTTTTCAGGGCTCTCTGGAACAGAAATCTCCTCCACTCTGTTGCTGTTGCAGCTTCCACTGCTCCAGAATTTGTTGGGAGCTACTCCTTATAGGTAATATATGGGCTGTGGATTTGGAGCTACTATATGTGAATCTTTCTACTATGCCATCTTGGCTCCTCCCCTATAATTTCTTAGAGCACAAGTTTTATCTCGGGGTTAGGGGTGTGGTGTCTCATTTGGAGAATTCATGTAAAAGTTTTTGGCCCTCTTTTTTGTGCTAGAGAAGGTCTGAATTTTTTTCTTTTTTTTTTAATTGGTTGTTTACAGTACCTTACTGTAAAATATAGATTAGGTTTTTGATCAGAAGTTATATGTAGGTCAGTGTTAAATAAAAACACTAGCCTTTGTGTGTTTTTCGGCTTTAACATTCTTTTCTCAAACTTTAACTTCTTATTTTAAAAAAAATTGTGTATATTTATTTTATTTAAAGATATTATACAATACTAAACATATTTTGTGCATTTCTGAGTGTCTAAACTTTTTTTGTTACTGGCTGTTGGCTGTTGTTTGTTTGCATGTCATTAGTGGCTTCCATAAAACTGTCCAAAATTTCTATTTGATTTCTGATATTGACCCATAATATATCAGAAACTTGATGAGGAAAGTCACAATATGGAAAGAATAAACTGTACATTCATATCCCCTAACTTGTTCAACTCTTACTCATTTGATAGGCATCCTCTCACTTTACTACCACATAAAGAGCTGCTATAAATATTTTTGTGCATATGAGTCCTTTCCCTTTTTCTTTGATCTCTTTGGTTGCGCTACTTAATTATTCTGTATTATAAAAAAGATCTAAGTGAGAATTTACTTAACTGAAAGAATGTCTGTTTTTTCTACCACAATTAAAAAAATCTTTTTGGGGATACATCTCCACGGTTAGAAAAAGTCTTAACCAGCTAAGCTTTTAACTTAAACACTTTTAATATCCAGTATCCATCGTTTATTTATACCTCTTCAACATTGGGAGTGTTGGTATGTGAAAGCTTATAGATCATCTTTAAACAGATTGTAAAGATAATTTTTAAATAGCTTTGTAATTGAATTTAAGATGACAAGAATATTTAAAAGACTTCATTTTTTTAGATAAAGTGTTTCAATACTAACTAATTTGTTCTCAATTCACAATGTTCTTGACATTAGTCAATTTTGCTAGTGTAGCAGTATTGGAATTTGAGACCCTTTTCCTTCAGTTTTAATATTCTTAAGCCATATGGGAAAAAAAATTCCAAGTCTTGACCAAAAAAACCCACTTAATTTCTGTTTCACTTGATATTTTTATTTTTAGCAAGGCAGCGCCACTCTCCTAATTCTTAATTTAAATCCTTTTCTGATGATTTTCTTTCACCTATGGAGTATTTTCCTTGAAAGGATGAAGAGTTTTGATGATTGTGGGATAAATCTTAGCCTGAGAAATTTATGTCTTTACCCATCAGACCAGACAGAGTCACGAAAGGTATCTGAATAACATGGTAAAAATCTTATCTTTAAATGGTGATTTTGGCAGTCCTGTGGCTTGATGGGTTGTTCAGTGAGAGGAGTAAATTGCCAAGTGAGCTTGACTGGGATTCTTAACAAGATATTAAAAGGATAGTTAGTGAACATGACAGTGTTACTTGATTGTAGATAAAGGAGTTGATGAATTCACCTAGATTTTGAAAAAGTCTTTCATGCTGTCTTTTGTGAACCAGATGAAGAGATCTGGGCTGGATGATAGTGCATTTAAAGTAGATTTGGAAGAGGTTAAGCAACCAGGCCTTAGGAGGTAGTCATTAATAATTAAGTGTCAGCTTGAAAGGGAGGTCTCTTGTGCTAGTGCTTTAAGGATCTACCCTTGTACTTGATCTGTTGAATACTATTATCAGTGACATAGATGAATGAGATGGAATGCTTAGAGCGTAACAGGAAGGAATAGTTAATATATGAATAGCAGAATTATCCAGGATCCAAAATGATCTTAACAGGCCAGGATGATGGAGCAAACCTAATAGAATAACATTTACTAAAGAGAAATTTTGTCTTATCCTTAGATTCACAACCTTTACAAGTACAAAGGTAAAGGTGTCTAGAGCCATTGTCTGAAAAAAGATGCGCGGATTTTGTTGAGTTAAAAGAGTAGGTAGGGTGATACAGCAGAAAAGCTAATATATACTTAGGGAACTTTAAGAGACCTGTAACATCCAGAATCAGGGAGATATGATTCTTGCTCTATTCTGTCCTAGTCGTATCACATCTATGGTGTGATTTAGGTCTGTGCTCTATATTTTATGAAGGGCATTGATTAACTTGAGAATGTCCAGAGTACGGAAATCAGGATGGTAAAAGACCTTAAGACGATGCCATGTAAGGACCAGTTAAAGGAAACTTGAGATGTTTAGCTTGGAGAAGAGAAGAGTAACAAGATTAGTCTCTTCAAATGTCCAAAAGCCTATAATGAGGAAGAAAGAATTAGATTTTTTTTTTTTTGCTTGACTCCAAGAAGCAAAACAGTGGGATGGAAATAGTAGGGTCATAAATTTATGCTTGATATAGGAAATCCTGGCAGTTTGAGCTATCATAAAGTAGAATGGCCCACCTGAGAAAGTGCTGTGATTGTTTCCCTTTGTTATCAGTCTTGTAGGGGAGAAGTATTTTTCGGGTATGTTACAGAGAGAATTCTTGTTTAGGTATAGGCTGGACTCTGTGACCTCCTTGGTCCCTTCTAATTCTGGGATTTTCTGATTCTGTGAACTCACTCTTGAAGGTCTGAAGAAGTTTATGTAAATAAAGTATGGAGGGGGGGTTGGAGAAATGAAGGAGGGAGAGAAAAATTAGATGTCTGTTAACACTCAGAGAACCCGGATTTGAATCCTTCTGAGTGAGAATAGTGCTTTTTGAGGGGGGAAGATGCTAACAATTAAATGGAGGGAGGGTAGTAGTCAGGATAAGCTTTCTGTAGGAGGTTGGCACTTGATGCTTAAGGGAAACTTCTTAAGAGTTTCCTTTTCTTTAACGCAGAGCTAAGAGAGTCTATTCTAGATGTGGGGGGCAGCCTGGGCAAAAAGTCACAGAGGGAGGAGACAGAATGGTATTTATGAGGAACAGCTAGGGGGCCATTTGGCCTGGATTAAAGAATGTGCGAAGGAAAATCATGGGCCCTAAGCCTGAAGAGAGGCAGAGATGGTGCCAGAGATGAAAGGCATCTATCTGCATTTGATCCTAGGAGGAGGGAGGGTCACTGTCTTCTTTTTTTCCGTGCCTCCTGCTCTTCTGGTTATAAGTGGTAGAGCCAGTATTTCAACCTCAAGCCCTTTGACTTGAAACCCAGCAGGCTGTTTTTCCCTCCGTACTGTGCTGTGATGCAGTTATGTTGTCATAAGAAGTGATGACTATGAAGACTTACAGGGAGCCAGGGGGGAAGACTTAGATGAATGGATGCTAAATGAAGTCTGCAGAACCAGGATAATAACACAGCATAAAGTGGAAAGCACAATAGCAAAAATTAAAAGTCAATATTCCATATTAAAAAATGACACAAGTTTGACCCTAAAGATGAGATTTGAGAATATGTTTGCTTCTCTTCTTGTAGAAGTGGGAAGTTATTAATGTAGAACACTGAGCATGATGTTGGACTTTGGTGGATATGTGGTTAGTTTTGTTAAACATTTTTTTAATTTCTGTTTTGTTCTATTTTGTCCTCTAGGAGGGGAGTAGGTATAGTTACATTAGAAAATAAAGATGGCATGGAAACAATCTAATCTAAAAAAAATTAGTATGTTAACCCTCAAAACACATTTTACTATATGAGTAGTGCTAAGGATGGTGGGGTTTTTTTTCTTAAAGGATACAATGAAAAACTCTTTACCCCAGAATATGGTTGATTAGATAGGTGCTAATACAATTTGCCTGAACCCTGGTTTTTATGAGCAGATGGACCTGACATTTAGGAGCAAAGACCATTTCTTCATTTCCTGGCATCGGGGCTTGCTTAAAATACAATTTGTAATACCATATTGTTCTGAATATGACTTGCATCCTAAATATAAAATTGCTTTAAAATCTAATTCGTTGAGGATTTATTAAGCATGTGCTAAATGTATAAAGTGTTCTGGGCACTGTGGATTCAAAGACAAAAATTCAAAGTTAAATAATCTCTGACCTCAAGAATATTACATTCTCTTGGGGAGAATTACAACATATAAAAAGGTATATATAGGTCAGGTATGTGTGTGTCTGTGTACACAGAGTGCTAACAACTAGAATTATAGAGAAAGCCTTGTAGGAGATAGCACATGAGCTAAAGACTTGAATGGTAATAACAGTAATAAAATTGTTTAGACAAACTATTTCAGGTAGGGGTGGGGTGCAGGCGTGGACGGCGGGGAGGGGGTGGAGAAATGGCCAGTGCAAATTGGGACAGTTATGGTAAAAGGGAAATATTGTTCATTGAGATTTGAGAGGTAAACTGGTGCCAGATTGTAAAGAATTTTAAATGTTAAGCTGAGGACTTTGTATTTTAACCTGAAGGCAACAGGGAGCCACAGGAGAGATTCTTGAGCAGTGCGTGCGGTCAGATTTGTAGTTTAGAAAAATTATTTTTGACATTTTGTGAAGAAGGGAGAGCTTGGAACTACAATTAGTAGGTTATTGCAGTAGTCCAAATTAGAGGTGATGAGAGTCCATCCTGAGATAGTGGTCTGAGATAGTGAATAGAAAGATAAATGTGAGAGTATAGAGATATTATTAATTTTAGACTATAGTCAGTTTTATTGCAATCTAGATTTGTTGGTGGTGTGTGACCTATATTTGGGCAAATGTGGCAAGGAGCATTTGACTATTTGACTTGTACGCCTCTTTTTTTTACCCCTGTATGTCTTTTTTAAGGTACTCATTGTCCTTATGCTACCCCAGGGGTAGGGAACCTGCAGCCCTCTAGGTCCTCAAGTGTGGTCCTTTGACTAAGTCCAAACTTCACAGAACAAATGTCCTTAATAAAAGGATTTGTTCTGTAAAACTTGGACTCTGTCAAAAGGCTGCACCCAAGGACTTGAAAGCCACGTGACCTGGGCTGTAGGTTCCCCACCCCTGTGCTATCCTGTACGCACATATTTTTATTAACAAGAGTTAAGTTGAGGAAGGGAGAGGAAATGAGACATAGGATAGACTTGATGACGTGGTAAGGTAATAAAGATTTTGGACCTGTATGCCTTTGAAAGGAATAAGGAAGGAAAGGTGAAAAGGATGATTGAGAGGGCAGTCTGCTGCAGAAAAATGGGAGGTACGTTTAGAGGGATTGATTTGGCAAAGAAAAGGGTATCGTTTGTCAGAGGATGGATGGAGAATTGGATTAAAGCAGTTTTATATTTAGGATGCAGAACTCCCTCCCTCTGTAAAATAAAAGAGGAAAACAAGCTGAACAAATCCCTGCTAATTCATTTATAAATAGCCACCATTGGTTAGGGAAGGCATATTAGCTTTGTCTTGGGGTCCCCCATAGGATCATTTTCTTCTTCCTTTTTTTACCACAAATACTTGTTTTCTTCTGATCCCAAATTTAACTGATTTTCTTTTAAGTGCCGTTTTATTGGTAGAAGAGTTTCAGCTGTCACTGCAGTGTTTCTTTGTGTCATTTTTATGCTGGAGGATTATACAGAACTATGTTTTATGAATTGTTGATTTTTTTGTCTTAAATGTTTTGTCAAGAATTTTTACATTTACATTTTTGTGTTTCTTAAAATGTTTTAATATCATTTATTTTTACATCACATTCATTTCCAATAATACCTCTCCTCCCTCCCCTTCTTAGCAAACCATATCTTGTAACAAAGAATGAGAAAGAAGTAAAAAAGTAGCTCAGCAAAATGAACCAACATATGTAACCATACATGAGAATGTATGCAATAGTAATCCAGAGAATCACACCTCTGCAATGTTCTCAACAGTTTTCCAGGGCTACCATTGGTCAATCAGTATGTTAATTTTTGTTCCTGTTATAAGTTCATAAAAATCTTCCTATGCTTGTCTGAAGTCTTCATATTTATCATTTTTTATGGCACCTTCCCTTAATGTGCCACAATTTGTTTATGTAGCATGCCATCTGTCAGTCATTCTATTATTCTCTCTTCTTTCTCCAGGAGTTCAGCATCTAATTTGCCCCCTCTTTCTTTTCTGCAAACCAGTCCTTATACTTGAGGACTTTTCATTTGTCCACATAGATTGTCCCTCACACTCCATAAATCTTCCATTTTTTAACATATCTGATCATCTCCTGTCATTTCCTTCCATTTCTTCTGACCCTCTGCTTTGCCTTCATTGAGACCAGCTGTAACTTTCCTCTCTAACTTATAGCCCAGTAGCCATTTCAACTCGACACTCTTATAATCTTAAGTCCCTTGTTGCTTGTCTTGTCCCTTTTGCCAAACTTAAGTCTTCAGTTACTCCTACCATTTTATATTCCCTGCCCCTATTCACAAATCACAAAATGAGACTAGAAGAACTTGTAATTATACCAACTGAGTACATAACAATTTGAAATTATCCAGCCTCAAGTAGACCCTTAACTACAACAGAGCTGTCCTTTAATTCCTCCCTAATGACTTCCCTCTCATCTCCCAAAGAAGATATTCCAAACCTTCTCAAACCTTTCATACTTTTAGCTCCATCCCCAACCCCCTTACTTTACTGGAAAAAAAAAATTGAATCCATTCACCATCAACTCCACTTCTGTTCTTTTCATCGAAAAAAAACTTATCTCCCACTCACTCGCCCTTTCCTCATCCTGTGGCAGAGGTTGCTTTTCTCTCTGCCAGAGTCAGCCCCTCCATTCTATCTTCTCCCATTTTTTTCTCTAGCAGATTGCCCTCTCAGTCATCCTTTTTCCCTTCCCTTCCCTCCACCTGACCCTTTCCTTCCTTACTCCTTTCAAACATGTCCAGGTCCAAAACCTTTATTACCTTACCATACCACGTCAAGCTCTCATCTCTTCTCCTTTTCTCAACTAAACTCTTGTTTAAGAAAAAAAAGGTTTTTAATTAAATTTTTCCCTAACACTTTACTGTCACCAAGTATTGCATGTATTCCTTCTCTCCCCCCTAACCTTCTCTATCAGTAAGCACCTTGACATATACAGGATGGGGAGCCAAATATCACATATTCTTAGATATGCATTTATAAAAGGAAAGGCAACTTTTGAAGGGTCAGCAGTCACTTTAATTTGTTCAACCAAGTGCTTCTAAACATATCTTTTTGTCTTTTACATTTCCAAAGCTACCAAGCCTCTTATCTATTTACAGAAAATACAGAGAAATAGCAACCAACACACTCTACTGCCTGAATCAAAACAATGTTCTTATACACTTTAACTTTATATACATTGTTGAATTGAGAGAGCCCTTACTTGGGGGGGTTGGGGAAGAAGGTAACCTCCCAATATATGTAGAATGAAGACTCCTGATTGACTCAGTCGTTAGACATGAAACCTACATGACTCAGCACAGCTGTAAACTATCAGAGTTCAAAGGTGATTGAACCTTCAGGTGCTCACAATTTAGCCTCAGCCTGGAAAACAACTCCAAGCAAACAAATCCCACTTTGCTTGCTATTACCTTCCTGTGTGACAGTATCAGTTTTTTTGGGAAGAAAAAAAATTCAGCACAATTGGTTAATATTGAAAAAGTCTGAAAACATGCACACAATGTGTAACACCTATAAGCTTCCTACCTCCACAGAAGGGTAGGTGGAAGTGTTGTCACATAGCTCTTCATTTGAGTTCCTGTTGATCTTTATATTTTAATTGTATTGACTTTTGATTTTTCTGATTTGCTGATCTTTTCATTTGCCTTGTAGTTGCTATGTATATTGTTTTCTTGGCTCTGCCATCCTATATGTGACTTTGCCACTCTATATCAGTGCATATAGATCCTTTCATGTTTCTCTGTATTCATCTGCATCATTTCCTGTTTAGTCTGTTTTTTTTTAAGTTGTATATGACTCTTTGTGACCCTATTTGTGATTTTCTTGGAAAAGATATTGAAATGGTTTGCCATTTCCTTTTCCAGCTCATTTTACAGATGAGGAAACTGAGACAAATAAGGTTAAGTGACTTGCTGAAGGTCGCACAGCTAATAAGTATCTAATGCCAAATTTGAAAGATGAGTCATACTCCAAGTCTGGCACTCTGTCCAATGTTTGATTACATTTATGTATCATAGTTTGTTTAGGCATTCCTCAATAGATGGATTTTTACTTTATTTCCAATTCTTTGCTATCACAAAAAGTACTGCTGTCAGTATTTTGGAGTTTATGGGGATTTTTTTTTTCTAACAAGAGCATTCTTGGGTTATGAGCCTCATAATGCAGTCTCTGGTTCAAAGGGTATGAATATTTTAGTTATTTTATTTGCATGATGATTTGCATAATTCCAAATTGGTTTCCAAAATGCCTATACCCTTTCACAACTCCACCAACAATGTATTTGTGTGTGTATTTTTCCACAACTGCTCCAACTACCTGAAATCCTTTGGCAGGCCGCAGGTTGTGCTGGCCTGATCTAGATCATGCTTCCAAACTTTAGGTTTCCCAAGGTTCTGTCTTGGGCACTCTTCTCCTTCATTGCTTTTACTGCTTTCTTGATAGCTTCCTCATCTTTTAACTATCACCAATATACAAATGACTCTGGAATGCATGTATCTAGCCCAGGTTTCTACATCATCAGTTGCTTTTTGAACCTTTCAAAGAAGTCCTGGAGGCATTTTAATTTTCATTAAGTGCAGATCTGATCGTACTTCTCTGTTTTGATTTCAAAGCCTTATGAAACTTAGTCCCAATTTATCTTTACAGCATCTTTGGGCATTGCTCCTTTTGCCATACTAGAGCATCCACAGAGATTTTGGCCTTTTCCTTGTTCTTCAGACGTGAAACCATATTTCCTGTCTCTGTGCTTTTGCTTTGGTGATCACCTCATTTCTGAAGGCATTTCCTCCTTATCTTTCCTTATAGAGACTTTTTCTTCCTTAATTCAAAATTACTTTCCAATTATGGTTGAATAATTCACAACTCTACCAGTAGTACTATTTACGAACTTTCATATTTTTCATATTTGTTAATAGGCTACAATTCTTTTGTGAATTGTTTGTTCATATCTGTTGGTAAATTTACCTATTTATCTCTTTATTCCAAACCAATAGTCACTGCCTGCCCTGCACCGTAACTCCCTCTCCTCCTTCTCTCCCTAACCCCTCCAATCCCCTATCCCAATACACAAGAGAAGAAGGGTTATGCATTTTCTGTACTAGGGCCCGTTCACTTTAAAAGGGAAAGGAAGAATGTGCTTTATATTAGTTTTCTCTATTTTCCTTCATTGTTGGAGATTCTTTTTTTAAAACCTTATGAAACTTTACCAAAGCATAAAAAAGATGAGCAGATATTCAGTGAATGCCTAGAAATGTACAGATTGGTAAATGAGGTCAGTGTAGTGCATATAGGACCTATTTGTTTAAAGTAGTATTAAGTTAATTTATAAGAGGAAGATGACTTTGTGTGGGGAAATTTCTGTTCTCGCTTGTGTTCCAAAATAATACTCAAGCCTTTAAAGTTTTGCTGAATATTAGTATTTGAGATTATGTCAAAGTTGTGCTGATTGTTAATCAGATACGAATTTAAGAGCTTTAAGATATATGATAAATAGGAATTTTTTTATTCTTTGTATCTCTAGCATGGCACTTGGCATATGGTAAGTCTTTGATAAATTTGTGATTGAAAGTAAAGGTGATTTAAATCTTAAGATGAGGATGCTTGAACTTTTTGATAAAATGTTAAATTTCTTTGGAAGTATCTCAAATTTTATCATCTTTTCATAAATATTTTGGTAATCATTCCTGCTAATATTTCATATCCATTAATTTTTACCATTTTCGTTTTACAGATAAAGTGCAGAATTTTAATGACAATGAAAAGAACAGTCACTTTATGTATAAACATACTGAAAGTGATAATAAACAATCCAACCCTGAAACTACAGCCATTTCTGGATACAAAGTTGAAGTCAAGGATTCATATGATACTTGGGATTCTCAAATTGGGAAAAGGTCAGACTCTCCATCAGAAATGTCCCATACCAAGGTATCCCTACAAACTGGTTTATATGAATGGGATGATGTTGCAGATAATAGACCAGAAGATTATATTTTAAGTTTGGATAGCGATCATCATTTAGAGATAAAGAGTAAAGAAGAATGTCCAGGTAAAGATGAAATGGGAAATCTACAAGAAGCCATTAATGAAGACCTTCTGCAAAGTGTTCTCAGGCCAAGCAACTGCAGGACGTATTGTAGGTCCAGTAAAGCAAAATCATCACAAGGGGCATCACACTTTGATAAGCTAATGGATGGCACCAGTCAATCTTTAGCCAAAGCAAATAATGAATCAAATCAAGATGGTCTGAATCCTTTTCGGAAAGTTGGTGTAACCAGTTTCAGAGGGACAGTAGGACGGACTAGAGACTACACTGTTCTGCATCCGTCTTGCTTGTCAGTTTGTAATGTCACCATTCAGGATACAATGGAGCGGAGCATGGATGAATTCACTGCAGCAGCTCCTACGGACTTGGGTGAAGCTGGCCGCTTGAGAAAGAAGACAGATATAGCTACCACCAAGACCACCAGTAGACATCGACCTAGCAATACCAAATCCAAAAAGGATGTTAAACTTGAATTTTTTGGGTTTGAAGACAATGATGAGGCAAAGGTTGATGAAGGAGGTTCTGGAAGTTCTAATTACAAAATTAAATATTTTGGATTTGATGATCTCAGTGAAAGTGAGGATGAGGATGATGATGACTGGCAAGTAGAAAGAAAAGCAAGCAAAAAAAGAACTAAATCAGCACCATCAGTCTCCTTTCAACCTCCTACAGAAAGCAATGATAATTATTCCCAGGATAACCAATCTAATGCAAATCCAGGTAAGTGACTTTTTAAAATGAATACTAATATTAGAGATTAAAATTATTTATAGAATGCAAATTGAATAAGTGTTTTGTAAAATATTAAAGCGCTATATGTGGCTGCTAACATTAGAACAATTTACACCCTTTTTTAAAAACTATTTTTCCTATCTGAATATGAACTTTAGTAATTTTTTTAAATTTTTGGTCTGAACCTATAATTTTTCCTGTGGGGAAACTTCATAGGGAGAACTCCTTCTGCTAGTATAGATGTGAGCCCATCTTTTGAATGTTGACGCAGAGAGTTACCTGAAACGAGTATTTAGAAGACCTGCCCAGGGTTACACAGGAGTTATATGTCAGGCAGGTTCACCTAGATCTTCTTGACTCAGCCTGACTTTTTGTCCATTTTGCCTATCTTGAGCTCCATTGATGACTCTTTACAAATATAAATATTTTTACACCCAAAATGAAGGAAGCATTTTAATGGGCAGTTCTGAATTGGGGGAAACCACTTGAAAACTGGAAAAATTTTTCTAGGTTTTTGTTTTTCATTCTACCATTAGTATTTAAAAACTTTAAGTGGGAGAAATAATCTTAAATGTGTATTTCAATATTTACCCTTTCTCTTTGGATTTGTTTCAGTGCATAGGGAATTTCAATTACAAGACTGATTCAACTTGATTCAGTTGTGTCCAACTCTAGGTGACTCTATCTATCGGTTTTCTTGGCATTGCTGGAGTGCTTGGCCACTTCTTTCTCCGTTGTGTCCTCATTTTACAGATGAGGAACTGAGGCAAATAGAAGTTAAATGATTTGCCCAGGTTTCACAACTAGTTAGTGTGTGAAGCCAGATCTGAACTTAGGAAGATGAGTTTTCCTGAGTAGTTCTGGTGCTCTGGTCACTATGGTACCACCTAACTGCCCTAGCATCAGTTAGTGGCTATTGGTATTGAACATTGGAAAACTTTCTAACCTGGATTCTACCTTCTGAGTTAAGCTGTTGATATTCAGTGAAGAAAACACACTCCTCCCTGCCAGTCCCCTTCCCTTCCTGTATAAAACACTCAAACCATTCTCGGTTGCTCTTGCTTTTTTTTTTTTTTTAATCCAGTGATCTTATTCTACTATTTGTTTATAATTCATATTGAATGTTCTTTTGGTTGTGTAGGATATAGGAAAACATGACTTTAGGATGTTGACCCCCAAAGACCTTAATGACTTTTTCACAGATTTTATTACAGCTCAGAACGCAAACCAACCAAAAAAATTCCCAGTATGATATATACAAGGTCCAGTAATTACAGAATATGAGATCTGGAGGGGACCATGGCCATCTAATTTAGTTCAACTCATATCTAAAAGGAATTCCCACTAAATCATACGCAATAACTATTCTGTCTAGCCTCTTCTTGACATCCCCTGAGCAAGGTGAACTCAACACTTTGTGAGGTAACCCATATCACTTTAGGATGAATTTAATTGTTATTAAGCCTAAGATGTCTGCAACTTTTACCCATTGCTCCCCATTCTGACCTGTAGGACCAAATACAAGTCTAATCCCTTTAGATACTTTAAAATGGCTATAATACCCCCTCTCAGCCTTCTCAGGCTAAACATCCCCATTTACTTTAGTCTATTCTTATGTGAAATAGACTCAAGGACTCAGTGCATGCTGATTACTCCTTTAGACCCTCTATAATTTATTAGCAACCTACTTAAAATGGTGTCCAAAACTGAACACAGTACTCTAGATGAGATCTGACCAGGACATCTGGAAATAATGCCTCTCTTAAGGCAACACAAGGTTATATTAACTTTTTTGCCTTTCACATCGCATCACACTACTGATTTACCGAGCGTGCAGTCCACTAAAAACTTAGTGCTTTTCAAGACTGCTTCTGTCTGATCTCTCCCACCTTGTACTTATTGTAGAGATGATATTTTGGGTTTCAGAATAAAACTTTACATTTACCCCTTTTGGATTTTATTTTATTAGATTTATTCCACTGCTCTAGCCAGTTAAAATTTTTTTGGATCTTGACTTAGTCCATAGCATTAGCTATTCCTCCATACTTGGTCATCTGCCGATCTGCAATGAACTTGCCATTTCTGTCTTGATCTAGGTGATTGATAAAAATGTAATATAGAGCCAAGCACAGATAACTGATTCTTCATAGAAACCTCCTGCCACATTGATGTTGAATCATTAATTGCTATTTGAATGTACTAGCTATTAAGCTAGTTCTAAATCCACCTGATTGTGTTATTGTCTAATCCACAGCTCTACAAGAATAGTATGAGATAATTTAGCCAAAATTTTGCTAAAATCTATGTCCAGTTATTCTGGTGTGATGTGTTCTTGATAAAGCCATGCTGGCTGTTATCAACACTTCCCTATCTAGACACTCACAAACTATCTCTTTAATAGTCTATTCTCTTTGACTTGTATTTACAGATACTTCTCTCTTGCCTTTTAGAAAACTGGAACATTTGCCCTTCTTCATTCTTATGGTACCTTTTCTGTTTTCCTTATCTTTCCTATATCTTTAACTGTGACTCAGAAGTCACATCTGCCTCTTCTTTCTGGACCTGAGGATATAGTTTAGTTGAGGTGATTTGAATTCATCAAAGGCAGCTAGGTGCTTTCTCAGCTTGGCATGGAAATTAGTCCAGATTCTTTGCAACTGTGCAAATATAGTGTAAGCTTTGTTATGCCATAATAAACTGGGAACACTTCCTGGCAAGAGATTTTCTCTTGAAAGACCAGCCTATCCTGCATTAGGAGAAAGTTATAAGGGGATTATCATTTTTCATCTTCTGCAACTCATGAAAAAGAGGAGTGTGTTTGGATTTTAATACAATCAATAAACATTAAGAATCTACTATGTGCCAGGCATTGTGCTAAGCATTGGAAATCCAAAGTTAAATAACAGTTTTTGCTCTCAAGGAGTTTACATTCTAATAAGAGAGACAGCATGTAAAAATGATGTACACACAAGCTAGGTAGAATAAATTGGAGCTAATCAGCAGAGGGAAGGCACTGGAATTATGAGGAATTGGGAAAAGCTTCTCACAGAAAGTGTGATTTTTAGCTAGGACTTCAAGAAAACCAAGTGAAGATGAGGAGGGAAAGCATTTCACGTATAGCTATATGGTGGCCAGCCCGTGAAAATTCATTGAATCATGAATGGTGTGTTCTGTATGAGGAACGGCTACGAAGCTTGTGTCACTGGTTGATAGTTTGCTGGAGAACTGAGCAATGTGTAAGAAAATTTTAAAGGGAAGAGGAGATCAGGTTATGATGGGTTTAAAAGACAAACAGGATTGATATTGGCTCCTAGAGGCGATAGGGAATCACTTAATGGAATGACATGATGAGAAGACTTGGGCTTCAGGAAGATTATTTTGACTAAGTAGAAGGTGAACTGAAGTAAGTCAGGGAGACCAGATATAATTGAGAATCTACCATATTGCCTCAGATGATCCTCCCCTCCCCTGCCCTGCCTTCCCCTCCCTTCTTCCGTTCCCTGAACCTTAAACCTAGTGTACTCTGAAGCTCAGACACCTAGGGGCCCCCTGCCTCCTGTCTAAAGGCTCTCTTCTGGAACCTTCTGGCTTCAGAGTGATTATCGATAGTAACTGCTGCCATATCCCTCCCAGCCTGATGTCTTTTTGTTGCCTCATTAAAGGGGCCATGCCCTGACTACTTCTTAAAGAGGCCTATTCAGTGAATGGGCATTACCTCACCCTAAGTGTGTACCTGCAAAGACCTTGGCTTAAAGGGCCCAAGGTCTCCCAGTGCATCCTGGATCATCTCCAGGATTCAGATGGCTCTGGAGGAGAAGTGAGGCTGGTGACCTGCACAGCCCTCCCCCACTGAAAACAAAGTCAAGTGCAAGTCATGTTATCATTTATCTGATAGTACAGTCATCCTCATCAAAGGACAAACACAACAACAGCATTAGTTAAGGCTTCTTCACAGTAAAAATATGCATTTTGTCAAAATTCAGAGGATCATGGATCTAGAGCTGGAAGTGACTTCAAACGCCGTGTAGTCTAACTTTTAAAATTTATAGATGAGGAAGCTGAAGGATGCATGCCTTGGGTATACTGGGCAGTGATCATGGCATAGGATTTAATTAACCCTAGGTCCTCCGACTCTATAACTAATGCCCTTTCCACTGTACCTTACTGGCTCTGTTGTCTCATCTTTATTATTAGTTTTGGAAGACTAAATATAATGGTTCAACGGGCACACTTGCCAGAGTGGCTTATCGACCCTATAAACTTGACCATATGAAAATATTTTCACAGATTTTTTAGGGTTAGGGCCGAATAAATTAGAAGTTTAATTTTTCTGCTTTTCAAAAATGTTTTTCATTTTTAAAGAAAGGAAAAAAACCCACTTTTTCAACATTGGTGTTCTTAGCCTGTGTTGTATGTCTGTGCATGGGGTTTAGAGTGCTGTAGTAAATAGAAAGCCCATTTACTTTGTAGCCAGAAAGACCTGGAGACAAGTCACTTAGTGCTTAGCAGTATATCAGGTAGCTCAGTAAGACTAGGAGTTGCAGATTGGCAGATAAAATTTCCTCGATCCAGAACACCTTGGTCCTTCTCTTTCCCTTGAAGAATTCGTATAATGTAGTATAGTGCAAATATAGACATAAATGCCCCTGTTGATTACCTTTGTGTGAGAATTCCCCTTGGTCCAGACAGAACAAACCCAAACCCTCTAGTCTGAAATTTAATAAGTTTAGTTTTCAGGCGTTGCTGTAGTCTTAGAGATTGGGAGATGGTAAGGAGAAAATTTTATATGTACTGTATTTTGACCTTCCTGACTCTCAGTATTCTATCCCACTATGTTATGCATTTTCTTTGGAGATTTAAAATGAAATCCTTGTGCTTTTTGAGGGGGATAAGCCTCCTTGGGCTCAAGTTGCTTTGTTTTCTTGCTTTTTAGAGGTACAAAAATTGAGCACTGCTAGATCACAATGTTTTTTACTTTGTTAGGGTCGTAGTATCCCGTGTATTTGCTTAATTGTTTTTCTAACAAAGGAAGGGTTGTCAGAATAGTTTAGGTTTTCTTTTTCTTGGCAATGACTAAAAATAAATGTGATGCCTTGCATCGATATCCATGTATAATAGAAACCACTTACATACATTTCTTTCTCTGTCTTCATATTTTTTCATCGTTATTATTTTATTTAGTAGATAATTAAGTTAAAACTGGTAGAATTTGCTGGTTGTGAATTACCATTGCAGATCTTTTGGACTTTTCAGAGGATTCACCTGGTGTGCCTGGAAACATAAAGAAGACTACAAATAAACAAGGAGATAAATCAAAGGAAAACACTAGGAAGATTTTTAGTGGTCCCAAACGAGTAAGTACTTTTGGCAATTTTGTTTATTCTTTGAAGTCTCCCCCACCCCCTCTTTTTGCTTCGCTTTTTAAAGAAAAAGTTTAGCTCTCTAAGAAGCTTATCATGTTATTGCATAAAATGTTTTGCATATGCATAGTTCCTTATAGATATGACAGAATTTTTCAACTAGAGAAGCAGTTTTTTGTTTAAAATTTTTAATGAACTTTTGATTTCAACTTAGAGAAGTTAAAATTTGTGACATTTTTTCCCCTTTCAAGTTGTCTTTTCTGGTGTACACTGAAACCTATCTATGGATTTGTTTATTTGAAATACTGCATTATAATGGAATTTCACTTAAAATTTTTATTATTGCTGAATGGATTAGAGTGTGTTGAATCAAATTTTGATTTAGCTAAACCAAGTGTTCTTGGGCATGTGGAATATTCTGAGCAAAAGTATTCAGTGTTTTAGTGAATAAATTACATTACTATATTGTCTTTCCTAATTTAATTCATTTTAGTGTACACTGAAACCTGTCTATGATGTGTCCTAAAGCACTGAATGGATATGTTTATTTGAAATACTGCATTATAATGGAATTTCATTTAAAATTTTTATTATTGCTGAATGGATTAGAGAGAACAGCATTATAGTGAACCATTAATGAAGATTAATATTTATAATATGCAACATCTATATATTAGCAACTAATATGGATGTCAGCCATGACTGTTGGATGATTCTTGATTTCTTTTATAGTAGGGCAAAACTGGAAGTAATTCAGGTGAAAGACAATCAATACTAGAAGGAGGATAATCACAGTGAAGTAAGAAGTGTATTTATCTTTGGGAAAGGATTGTGAGCTTGAGGAAAGATTGAAGATGAGAATGAATAGGGAAATTCCTAGAGGGTATTTGACATCAAGGACAGAAATGGAGGAATTCATTTATTAAAGTCTTAAAAATGGGAAGAGGTAGTACCTTATCCTTGGATAGGGCCTTGGGGTTAGGACTTAATAGAGACTGGAGGGATAGACAAGGGTGAAAAATTGGGAGATTAGAGGGACTGAGAAGAGAATTAGTATGAGTAATATGATGGATAATATTGTCACTTGTGGTCAGGTCTGGGTACACAGAAGCTTAATAAATGCTTTCCTGATTGGTATATGAATGGCTCCGTTTGAGGGGGTGGGTATTTGTTTGATATTTACTAATTGACCTTTTCAGTGTATCCATCTGTGGAGTGTCTTGTTTCTCTCTCTTCCAGTAATTTTTGCATTTTTGTTCATTCCTAGGAAAATATCAAGATAAAAACTAATTCATAATGGTCACAGCAAGTTTAAGAATTGTATTTCATTTATCATTTCTAAAGGTGTAAGGAAAAGAAAGCCTTTACTTGATTACAGCAAATGAAAATATTTGCTGTCCCAACGTAAAGGACTTGTGGAATTCAAGCATTTTCATTTAATTAGTTTGCTGATTTTTCTTCCTTGCCTGTACTTTAGAAATGCATATGAACTATATACTGCTTTTTTCATTGTCCTGTATACTATACCTGGGAAACATTACTAATCTCATAATCCAAGATCTGTGAGGTGAGACTTCTTTTAACAAGCTTGTGACCTGACTGGGAAGATGTAACACCAATGTGATCCTCACTGCGCCTAATAAATATGCCAGCACAATTCTGAATCACAGAATAGTCTATTGACTCTCCACATTTAAGACAGAATCAAAAACACTTATTCAAACACCAGAAAACCAAATCAATCATAGCAACAAAGAAATCCATCATAGTAACCAAGAAGTCTATACACATTATCAGGCCTTCCCACAAATGATCACCCTCAAGGAAAATGCCTTTCTCTCACCCACAACCAGCTGCATGTTCTCTCTCTCTCTCTCCCCCGCTCCCTCCCTTCCTGATCTGACTAGTCTTGACCACTTTCTTCTCACCTCTGCTCTAGCTCCACCTCTTACTGTTCCACCTTTCCTGCTCTCTACCCCCTCAGCAAGCTCCTCCCACTACATGCTTCATATGACTCAAACTCATATGACTCAGGTTTCCATATAACTTAAGCAGGTCTCATGGGCCTATTGGTGGGAAAGATCTTGCCATTTAAATTACTATTATAGAAGGGAAAGCTCTATGACTAGGGGTTTCCCTGCTATAATATGGCATCTTCCAAAAAAGACTTAAGTTAGAAGAGGGTTGAGATTAATAAGAAGTGGTTTTAAATTAAATATTGAGTTTTTAAAAATAGCAACTTTAGCACAGCTGTGGGGATAGGAGAAAGTGTAGAAAATTTCTTGGAATGGAATAAAAGGACAAATCAAAACTGGAACCTATTAGATAATTTTGGGGTGCAAGGATGATGAAATGGGTTAGTCTTGCAGACCCTGCACCTCGAGGTCTTTGAGCTTCAGAATAAATCTCTCAAAAGCTAGTCAATAGGAAACTATGACACTGCCATTGTGATTTTGAATTATTTTAAACATTAGCTTTGATTGTAGACTTGATCCATTAGTTTAAAAACTGAAGTGTGACAAGAAAGCTCTTTAGCTTTGTGTGAAGTCCCATCCTGTCCTTTACCCAGAGTGAGCTATTTCTCTAATTTGTATAATGAATTCTAGAACTGATGTGGGTGTGGAGAATAGTTACCATCATTTTATCCGTTTCAGACTCACTGCTCTGAGAGAAAAAATTTTCCAGAAGTAAAGAGAAGTTGGAATATCCACAGTATAACAAATTTTTCTCTGTTGAATATGTTCGTTCTTTTGTTGCTGTTCATGTTTACTCTCCACTTTACATTTCTACCCTGTATTCCACTGTCTACCATGCTTTTTGTTTGTTTTTTTTGTTGGATGAATGATTCTGTAGTAGATGTCATTTGAAAGACAGAATTGTTCATTATAAGGAATTTTGCTTTACAGGCGACATTTCAGAAAAACATTCAAGTTCTCATTAGAAAACCTTTTCTTATTTGAATTATAGGAACAACATGGTATAATGGAAAGCACTATAAAGACTTAAAAATGAAGAAAACTGAATTTTAGTCTTAGTTTTGCTGCCAATGGTTTACATAGCTTGAAACAAATCATTTATTATTCTGAGTATGCTCATGGAAAATGAGGGTGACTAAACAGTCATTTTTCTTGTTTAGGTCTCTTCCATTTCCAAAATTTTGATCTTTCTGCCTTTATACCTAATTATGTTCTTATTATATACTATTTTATATTTTGGAAGCTCACTCCTAAAGCTTAATAATGGGATTTTACTATAATTTTACCCGGGTCAGAAAAGTATTCTTCATTGTTTTGTTTACCATGATTTGTATTCAGCCACTTGCAAATGTAAATAATCTTTTATCTACAGATCCATCTATGGTCTAACATGGATAAAAATGGTCATTAAGACTGCTAAATGTCATGCCCATGAATGAAAACAGCTCCTAAGACAGCATCCTTTCGACTTTTGTTGTATTGACCTGAGAGTACCTAAATTTACATTTGTAATTATATATTGAAGTTATTGAAAAACCTTAAAAAAACCTTAAACCTTTGATTCTTAGGAGATAGAAACACTAAGCTCATTTTCCTTTTTCTCCTTTTGCTAACTTAATAATAATAACTTCAGGAGAGAATAAGATTGGAAAATGGAAGTTTCAGCAAGATTTTACTCTTCAGTGAATGATGATTTAGTAAGGAGTCTTCAGATTAGGAGACATTCCTTCCGTACAGTACTTGGGTACTTGGGTTTGTAAAAAAGGATAAATTTAAAACCTTTAGAACTAAAACATATTAATAAATTTCTGTGTCCTTCTAACATTGTTACTTAAATATAAAATGTGATTAAGTAGATCAGTGCTACATGAGGTTTGAGAAACTGGGCACTGAACATTTTTTTTCAGGTGGTAGTTTTTAATTGTGTTTTAACGGGACTGAATAGGTTAACTGGTTTGACAGGCTGTTTTTTCTATGTATTTTTTTTAACTATTAACATAATCTTAAATGTGTTTGAATCACTGCTTCTAAAAGGGCAGATAGTAAAAATTTCTCTATAGAGACACTGCAGGCTTAAGAGTATTGGGGTATTGCTGTTCCATATAGTTATTCTCACTTGACTTTGTTCTAACCTTGATTGTTTATGATTCAGTTTAGTAACTAGCCTACCAAACTGTGATTTAGGTCTTGGTTTACATCGAGAATGGAAAATCAGTTGTTCCTTCCCAAGATGTTCAGAGAGTAGTTAGACTTTGAAAATCTGATTGTATCAATCTTACAGTTTTAAAAGTAGAAGTAAACCAGGGTGAACTGTGTTAGAGTCTTGTTTCCTTCCTATCCGCCATTTTGTAGTGTTTAGTGACGGTTACCTACCAGGCAGCCCAGAATTTTGTGTTCCTTTTTAGTTTTGTGAGGTAGCACATTTTGCAGTATATATCTCATATGTTGTATTTATGTCCTTTTCACTATAAAAACTAGAGTGAGCCTCAGTTTTTCTCTTTGTAAAGTAGGGGTAATGACACTTGAGCTACCTAACCACCAGGACTGTTTTTAAGCAAGTACTTTTTAAGCCTATAAATACCATATAAATGTGAGCTGTTGATTATTGAGGACACAGCAAAATTTCCACAAAAAATGGTTTTTTTATGACTGTCCACAAGATATATTGGAAGTAACTTGGTTCTATCATTACAGAATTAGGAAATTATAGAATATTATAGAGAGAGCCTAGCCAATCTATAACTTTTCAGTTTATTTGTTCCCTTATCAAGTTTAATATTTTTCTTTCCATACTGAAAAATGCCCCTAATCTCCCAGATTCCAAGCTCTTGCTTCACAGTATTGTGTTAGCTTTATATTATTTGACATTCATAAAAAGGGGTTTAGGAGCATATTATTTATAATTCTAATCAACAAACATACCACAAGACCAGCTGTTATAACTGTGAAGATGTTATAATAGATAATTCTGTTGTATCTAAATTTTTTAGTTCTTTGTTTCAGAAATGTTCTTCAAAGGTAATAATAGTCCATTAGGTCAATATTTTTTATTTTTATTAAATAAATTTATTTATTTAACTTTTTACATTCATTTTCACAAAATTTTGGGTTCCAAATTTTCTTCCCATTTGTCTTTTCCCCCCCTCCCCAATACACTGAGCATTCTAATTACCCATATCACCAATCTGCCCTCTCTTCTTTCATCCCTCCCTTCCCTTACCCCATCTTCTCTTTTGTCCTGTAGGGCCAGATAAGTTTCTATTCCCTATTACCTGTATTTCTTATTTCCTAGTAGCAGGAACAATACTCAACGGTTTTTCCTTAAACTTTGAGTTCCAACTTCTCCCCATTCCTCCCTCTCCACCCATTCCCTTGGCATTCAATATAGGCCATATCTGTGTAATTTTGCAAATGACTTCCATGACAGTTGTGTTGTGTAAGACTGACTATATTTCCCTCCATCCTATTCTACCCCCATTGTTGCTATTCTCTCTTTTGATCCTGTCCCTCCCCGAGTGTTGACTTCAAATTGCTCCCTCCTCCCATTGGCCTCCCTTCCATCATCCCCCCCACCCTGCTTATCACCATCTCCCCCACTTTCCTGTGTTGTAAGATAGGTTTTCATACCAAAATGAGTGTGCATTTTATTCCTTC